>CAMZMU010000035.1:50360804-50726875 GCA_947311845.1 Poa pratensis
TTTTAAAAAAAAAATTCAAAATTTGAAAACTTATCAAAAAATTCTAAAAAAAATCATGCACGTACCTGACCATGTTGCGTACCACCGTATTGTTTTTCGCGCCGAAATGACATCGTATACGCCCTATCTGACAGGAAAATTGTCATTTTTTGTACAGGGCGCATACGATGTCATTTCGGCGCGAAAAAAAACAAGGTGGTGCGCAACATGGTCAGGTACGTGCATGATTTTTTTCAGAATTTTTTGATAAGTTTTCAAATTTTGATTTTTTTAAAAAATACCGGGACCATATGCTCCCGGGAGCCAAAACGCTGCTCTCTATATCCAGCTCCTTCCCCTCCCAGAATAGCTATACAAACATAGATCAGAACTACTAGAAGGAAAACATGCGCGTTGCCGCGTCTATCCTAATACGGACAATGATAGATGAACAAACAGAAATTTAGCGAGACATAAATAAAATTTAGTGATAGATAGATAAAATAGTATCATTGGCTCACTAATTTATAATACGATTACTCATACATCCTCACATAAATATTGAGGAGTAGAGAAAGGACACATTTATTTTGTTGTAGTATGATTAGGAGTACACTACCAAACATAAAGACGTTTTCGGTAGAATACGACTCGAGAGAGACGGATGGAGAGAAATAGTGTCGCTTGGCACATGCCGCGCGATGCTATAGTGGACGCCGGTGGCAGAGATAAGAGAGAGAGCATTGTCGGGTAGCACCAGTAGCTCTGGACTCACCGCATCTCCTTGTAAAAAATCGAAACGACATGTTTAGATTTCAAGTTTTTGAAACAAAACATACAACTATGTGTACGTATTGCACACACTCTAGAAGATTTTTTTTATTTCAGTCTACCCAAAAAGAGTATTTTTGAGGGAAAATAGAGTTATTTTTCCTTTTTTACAGCCACAATTTTGTTTTTTTATAGATGAGAATTCTTTTTATTTCACCAAAAATTTAGCCGATAAGTACAAACATATGTATATATCCAATTTTTTTTGTCAAACTGAATATATAACTATTAATTATAAATAAATAATGTGAGCTATGTGGGGTCTACCATGATGTTGACATGTGGGAGAAGGAGAGAGCTTCAATCCTAGTGAGCTTAGTATTTAGAAATATGTTAATTAACCACGAAATAAATTGAACAGACATGTCAAACTGGAAATATTTGTGATATTGTCCTCCCATCTCATGTGTTAGTACCGGTACCTCGTGAGCTTTGATACGGTACAGGGCTAAGCGCTCTTGCACCTCGTTGAGTTGCTCGGGATCCTCATATACATCCCAGAATTCTTCCTTATCACTAGGGTCGTCGATCTGCTTGTGATGAGCGACCTCACAGATAGGTGGGCTGGCAATAACTTTTGCCCCTTCTCTCTAGTCCATCTGCCTGTTTCCTCCAAAAGATTTCCAGGTGGGCTGGATTGGTCCATTATTTGGTTCGGGCTATTTTCAAACAGTTCGTGTGCAGGGAGAGTCAGCGGTGGACTGGTAGTGTCTTCTGCCGGAGTAGAGGAGGGAGTGTCGCGCGTGGTGGTGGATGATTACTGATTAGAGTGGTAGCGCGGACGGGGACGACGTCGGGAGGTGCAGGGACCGGGCGGCGGTCCCGCGGATGGAGGTCGCGATGGAGACGGTTTCAGGCGGCGCAGGTGCCGCAGCGGGAAGAGGACGAGGAAGTGGCGCGGCCGTGAGGCGACGACGACAGCTGCGGTGGCCGGTGGCTGGATCGGCCGGCGGCAGGGAAAGCGGAGACTGGCGGCAAAGGTGCCAATGGACTCGGGAGGGCGGCACGGGCATGGGTCTCCGGCGAGCGGCAGGCGACCGGACCGGCGTAGTCGAGGTCCGGGTGCAGGAGGGTTCTTATTGCAAAAGTCCAGTACCGACTCCGAAGCCTATGGGCAGTCAACCACGCGAAGGCCGAAGACCCATTGAGAAACGGATGCGTATCAAGTCAAATATAAATTGAACAAGTTTACACCAAAAATACCAGGATTCACAATATCAAATTAATATATCATTCCACACATCATGGAATATATTTTCATACTGTATTGATTTGATGTCATAAATATTGTTATTTTCTCTATAAACTTGGTCAACCTTGGTATTTGACCTAACACTAACCTAATATGAGGGTAATAACTAATAAGGATCAAAGAGAGGTGTGTAGGATCGCTGGTTAGGTTCATAAATATTGTTATTTCCCCTATAAACTTGGTTAATCTTGACGTTTGACTTAACACAAACCTATTATGCGAGTAATAAGGATTGGAGGGATAGACGTGCCGGATCGCTGGTTAGGTTCGTAAATATTGTTATTTCCTCTATAAACTTGGTCAATCTTTGTGACTTCATCAGTTTCCCTCCGTATCATAATATTAATATAACATGTTTTACATATTTTTAAATACGGATTACATACAAAACAAAACAAAAACAAGTGAATATATTTTAGCATATTTATGTATTCCAAGCTTTTAGTCAACGGAAGAAAAGCAGTTTCGACTAGATGTAATATGTGCTAGCTCGTGTCCATGTACTGAAGAAACCAAGGCAACTCACTTTGGTTAGAGCGTCTTTAGAATATTTTGTCTAAGCCCTAAAATAGCTTGTTTTCATAGTTCTGGGTCAAAAAAAATCCCGTGTAGATCCCTTATTTTGCTAAAAAACTTTTTTCTAAAATATACCCTCGAAACAAACCTTAATCGTGGTATATCTACAGTTTTCTTGAAACAGGCTTCCACCCGCTATATTAATATATCAACCAACGAATACAATCATAAAGCCACTGTTGAAGCACACAGTAATGCCCAAAATAAATAAAAACAAAGCCGACATCAACGGTTTGGTGAAAACGAGATGACTCGTAACCGCTACACACTCTGGAGAATTTTTGCGGGGTGAATATTCCTCTCTGTTGACACTGAGATATACCCCAACTGCGGTATAGCTCCAGTTTTCGCGTCCAATTTTAACTTACCGGTACGAAAGACAAATCTATTACCACCTTGTTTCAAAAAACTCTCTGGGTCCACAAAGTTTTCCTTACACGAGGGTTTGTAAAATGAAACTAGGCATTTTATTTTTGAACTTGAAACTAGCAAAAAAAATTTGAGCTAATGCAAATGGTCCACAGGTTCCTCTTGTATTCCCAGAAGCCCGCCACCGTCTCCCCTCCGGCCCAAGAGGCCCCTAAAACCCTCGTCTCCTTCCGCGTCGCGCCGCACCGGAGCCTCCGCCGCCGGCGAGATGTCGCTCTCCAAGCATCTCTCCGCGCGCCGCCTCCTGCCGGCGCTCTTCCCGCTCGCCCACGCGGACGCCGCCTCCGCCGCGGCCTCCCGCCGCGCCCGCCGCCGCGGCGCCTTCGTCGCCACGCCCCCCACGCCGCCGCCCTCCCCGAGCTCCGTGCGCCTCGCCGAGCCCCTCCCCTCGCTCGCCCCCTCCCGCCTCGCGCTCCACAACCGCATCCTCGCCCTCCTCTCCCCCGCCGCCGCCCCGCCCTCGTCCCCGCCACCGACAACCTAGCAGCCCCGACGACCTCGCGGAGGCCACACTCCTCACCCGCCACGCGCTCCACTCCAACTGCCGCCCCTCCTCCTTCACCTGTGTCGCCGTCCTCGCCGCGCTCCTCCGCGCGCGCCGCCTCGACGACTTCTTCGCGCTCCACCGCTTCGCGCTCCAGGCCGCCGTCCCGCCCACCGCCGCCACGCACGCGCTCTACCTCTCCGCGCTCGCCGCGCGCCGCCTCCCCGACAACGCGCTCCTCCACCTCCGCCTCATCGCCCGCCCCGGCTCCCCCGTGCCCCCCTCCCCGACCGCCTACCGCGTCGTCGTCAAATCACTCGTGGCCGACCACGGCCGCCTCCACGACGCCATCCAGCTCAAGGACGAGATGCTCGCCTCCGGGTTCGTCGGGCCCGATCCCCACGTCTACAGCCTCCTCATGTCCGGGTGCGTGGGCGCCGGGGATGGGGCCAAGGCCGTCGAGCTGTACCAAGAACTGCAGGACAAGCTTGGTGCAGGCGAGCCGGTTCTCGATGGCATTGTGTACGGGAGCCTCATGAAGGCCTACTTCCTCATGAGCACGGAAGACAAGGCCATGGGGTGCTACCAAGAGGTGCTCAGCCCGGAGTCGGAGGTGAGGTTTGGGGCAGAGAGCTATAATCAGGTGGTGGATGCACTTGGGCAGAACGGAAGGTTAGAGGACGCACTCAAGCTGTTCGACAGAATGCTTGGGGAACATGACCCTCCGCTGAGGATTGCCGTTGACATGAGAAGCTTCAGCGTGATGGTGGATGCCTACTGCGCTGCCGGAAGGTTTGAGGATGCGATTGCAGTGTTCCGCAGGATGGGAGAGTATAAGGTGGTACCAGATGTAGCAGCATATAATAACTTGATTCGGCATCTCGGGCTTAATCGGTTGGTAGATGAGGCAGAGGTGCTCCACAGGGAGATGGGGGAGCATAGTCTTCTTGCAGATGAGGAGACATGTGTGCTGCTTATGGAGGCGTGCTTTAAGGCTGATCGCATTGATGATGGTATCAGTTACTTCGACAAAATGGCTGAGTTGGGTTTGAAGCCTGATGCATCACATTATCATAAGATTGTCGATGGTTTGGTTGGTTTGAGTTTGCTTGACAAGGCTCAGGAGTACTTTGATAAGATGAGGGCGAAGGAAATTGGTCCAACCATTGCAACCTACGAGACACTGCTAAAGGAGTATGTTGCTGTGACGCGGTTGGATGATGCAGCCAAGGTAGCAAAGTGTATTCTTCTGGATGTGAAAGTGGTTTTCAGAGATGAGATGAGGGAGCTTTTGGAAGGTGCGTTGCGCGGAGAGGGCAGGGAAGATGACATAGCAAAGCTATATGAAGACGTGGAGAGGGAGAAGGCCGAAGCAGCAGTGCGTGCAGCAGAAGAGAAGGTGAGGGCAGAGGCACTTGCCAGGGAAGAGAGGGCGGCGAGGAGGGCAGAGGCTGCCGCTAAAGATGAGGCTGCAGCTAAAGCTAGTGCTGCCGCCATTGAGGCTATACTTGGCCATAGAAGGAAAACCGAGGGTGAGACAGGGGCACTTGCTTCTAGTCCTAACGCTCTCGATGGCGGGCTTCTCAGTAGGCTAGGCCTCAAGTCAGCTGGAGAAGGTGCGCTTCAAGACACTCCACTAAGTACTGAAACAAAAGGAGACGGGCATGAACAGTTTTGATGTACTGCATTTGTTTTGGGCAGTAGTGTCATAGGCTATAGTCTGTATTTTCTTATAAGAACATCGATCAGTAAGAGCTCTGATGGCTTTTAATGTTTCGACTTTCGATTGTATGTCTGGTTGAAACTTTGATTAAGCACGATTGATCCATAGAAATGTAATGACCACCATGAAAATTCTGATGAATAATCATAGGTACCCCTCATTATATTCAAATTGTGTTCACCGGTTGTATTTCCTTGCAGTTTAACGTGTGATTCAGAGTTCCAGGCTTGAATTGCAACACAAACTACAGAGCAGAACGTGAGACACAGCCATTGTTATGTGAAAACGTACTTTGCTTCATTGCGTAAAAATGTTTGCCTTACACAGTATCAATACAATCCACGCGTATACTGACGAGAAACAATGGAACGTATGATAAACCCACAGCTTGGCTGCTGAAAAAGCTAATAGAAGGCAGAAACTGAAAATGACATTCTGTTTCGGCCACTGAATCAGGCCGGGCACCCTGATACTATTTTGGTAAACATACAGTTCCAGGGCTCCATCATCTCGGAAAATTTTGGCTCCGCACCCTCGACGGGACGGTGGACCTACCGATTCTTCGTCAACAAGAACAGCAATTATCTTCTCTTTCCCCTCTCCTGCATCAGGAATCTGCAAAAGGAACGACCAAATTGGTGTCAGTGTCAGTTTACCCAATGGCATGCCGAAAGTAAAGTACAAACTACCTCAAACATTGCTTCCGTCAAAATTCCCTCTACTATAGATCGCAGCCCTCTCGCCCCAGTTTCTCTTGCAGCTGCTTTCTTTGCTATTAGCCTCAAAGCATTTTCAGTAACATGCAACTTCACCTTGTGGAGGGAAAATAAATACAAACAAAAATTTCTTGTTTACAAATAATTAAAGAAGGAATTATTTAATAAGGATTTCACAAACGAATCATAGACTGACATTATTCATTTTGAACAACTTCTTGTATTACTTGCCTATTGCGTTCTTCGGTTCCCTGAGAACCTGGAAAATAAGTTAAATTGGCTTTTAAACTTGTCGACGCAATGGGAAGGAAAAACTGCGATGCGGAATCTAGTAGACTGAACCACAAAGCATATCTTCTAGAAGCAATGATGCGAATAGAGATGATCCTACGTAAAGTAGCCAGGATGGAAACAACATATGCAAATAGTTTGTCACCTGAACCAACTGATCTTCAGTGAGATGAGTTAAACCAACTGTTATTGGCAACCTTCCAATAAATTCTGGTGTCAGGCCATAGGCAATAAGATCATCATTCTCGATCTAAGTAGTTATCAAAATTTATCTGTAGCGTTAATGCGGGATAAAAAATACTAAAAGTGTCACAATACCAGCAACTAAGCTTACATCTTCAAGCAAGCTTGATTCCTCACGAGTATTAATCAAAGAACAATCTCGCAATTCACGACTTATTGGTGTTCCAAAACCAAAAAGGCAGTGACGACGCCTTGCATAGCACACAAATACTTTCAGATACAGCATGGAAGTATCTATATAAAAAAGAGTAGGATAGTGCCAACCATATAACCTTTCTGAGATGATCTTTCCCAAGCCAGAGAAGGCACCTCCACAAATGAAGAGTATATTTTTCGTGTCAACCTGCAAAACAAATTAATACGCATGTCAAAGTAGAGTGCTTGCATAAGCACAGCAAATCATTGTAATGCAAGGTGATGATTACACTTTTCAAGTATATTTAGTACCTAAGGCAAACTGCTAGTGACAAAAGGAACAACAGTCATCTGTGATGTTCAATTAACTGCACGTCACTCAGAAAAGCAACAACATCTATTGAGGACTACCTATGTCATAGCACCATGGAATAATTTGGAACTTGCAGTGCTGAGCTGCTGAATATTATTACTGAGCAAAATAGTAGGCAATATACATAAAATAGATTTGAGCAGCCATTCAAAAGTTCTAAAGCACAATTACCTCGACATAACCATCGGATGTGCTGCCTTGACTTCTTTTTCTTGGCACATTAATCACCTAAGAATGCAAGAATGAAGCTGCTTTTGTTTAGAATCAAACAAATATAATATGGCACATGTGAGTTCGATGTTAAGGAAGCAAGAGAATGATCAGCATTAGACACGCTTACACACTGCAAGACACAGTGCTAGCAATCTTTTTGTAGTTGATTAAATCTTGCCCTCTTCTAAAGAGCATGTACAACTAAAAATATAACAATGCCATTTACCGTTCCTTCAAAAATCTTTAAGAGTGCTTGCTGAACACCCTCTCCAGAGACATCTCTCCAGTCCTCCTGACAACCAACCTGAATGTACCAAAGATCATATTAGTGCAAGTGGAATGAGATCCACTGCATGTCCCAGTTGCGTTTACTGTTATCAGAACTGTTGTTTTTAACAACCTGTTTTGCAAGCTTATCAACTTCATCAATGTAGATGATGCCATGCTCTGCAGCTTCGACATCAAAATCTGCAGCCTAAGAGGCAGAAGACATTAGAATGCAATAAATGTGATCTACTGTGTATAATTTCCTAATTGACTATCTACTATGAGCATCAAAAAGGAAAGCTCCATTAGGGATGCTAGGTGATCCAATAAATCGTAAATAATACATAGGACTAGTGAGTTATGAAGAAATGCTCCAGTACTATGGTTTAACATAAAGGTGACACAAACTAGTAAACACTACAGAGCTAAACCCAGAGTGCAAAAACAGTCAGAAATACGTACCACTAGCAGTTTGTAGACGATTGATTCCACATCTTCACCTGAGTACCCAGCCTGAAAGAGCAGTCTATTTGTTGCATCAGAAAGAAGAAAGAAGCATTGACAGTCAGCTTCCTGATTTTCCGCCAAGATATGTATGAATGAACAACGCGTCTCAACTCTCAAGCAAAGAATACCTGCGTAATCGCTGTCGCATCAGCAATCACGAACGGTACATTCGCAAAGCGAGCCAGCGTTTTCGCAAGAAGCGTTTCACCTGTTCAGAAAAAATAAAACGTTAGCAAACAAACAACATTGCATTATTAACCTTACGTAGCAAAAGAGATACGCTTCCACAGCACCTGATCCAGTTGGCCCAACCAGAAGGATGTTACTCTTTTCAAGTTCAGTATCATCATCAGGAGTCGTGCTAACATCACAGATTGCTGAGGTTTTCGCGGGGCTATGTTGATCGCCACAAGTGAAACTCTAGTCAGAATTGCCACACGCAGTTTGAACACCAGCCAAATTCAATTCATTCAGGAGAAGAGCAGAATCTATCTAACCACTTATTCGGGGAGTGCTCGTTGTATATCCTCTTGTAGTGATTGTGCACGGCAACACAGAGCACCTGCACAGCCAAATTCCTCTGCTTAATTCATGACTTACAGTAGAGCTATGGAAGAAAATTCTGAAGAAAACATGCACAATTCTGCACAAAACTTGCATAATCCAGCTAATTCTGCACTAGACGCGACAGTGGGACATTAATCCTTGGTAGTGGGTTAACCTTTTTGGCCTTGTCCTGGCCGACGACGAACTGGTCGAGCCCCCTGCGGATCTCCTTGGGCGTCGGGAACCGCGGCGCCGCCGTGGAGTAGTGGGCCGCGGGAGGCACCCGCGCGGCGGTGCGGGCGGAGAGGCGGAGGAGGCGGCGAGCGGCCGCCGCGTACATGATGAGGCCAGGCACGCAGGGCAAAGGACACGGCCGCCGGAACAGCCGCCGGGCGGAACGGCGAGTATACTATCTACAGTTCCCCGCGGCGGCGTCACCGGGTCCTTGCGGTTTTGTGGACCGGGTCCGGTTGGAGGCGCGATTTGACTTGCCGTCACTGAGAGCATCCTCCAGCCCTCCCCCCCTTCCTCCCCCGGTTTTTTATTCGGCGCCTTTTAGCGTTTGCGCCGGCCGTCTCCAAAACCTGGGAGCTGAACTCACCAGCCGTTCGGAGGCCCAGGAAAACACATGGCCCATAAATTTGAACTTTCTTCTTCCCGCCCCCAAAAGTTGGGCAGTCATATTACAAAATAACGCCACAGTTGGGCGATCAAATAGTCTCGATCAAGCCACAGTCGGGCGATCCACAGCCACATTCGGCATTCTGCTGATGCACAGATCAGATAGAGGCCGGCGACGCCGCGGCGTTAGAGTCGACGTCGACGATAGGCGTGGTGGTCGGAGTGGCAGTCGCGGCGGCCTCGAGGTCGACGACGGGCGCGGCATCCTCCAGGTCGATGGCCGTCGCAGCAGTCTCGACGTCCAGGTCGATGGGCGTGATCGGCGTCGTGGACGTAGGCTGGGCGGGCGGCGTCTCGGCTAGGCAGGGGATCACTGAAGCGCCTCTCAATGTGGAAATAAGGTATCGATCCGCAGGAGTAAGAAGAAAAAGTTGTCTATTCCCTACAACTAAAGTGTCACAAGTTTTAGTTGATTATGCACTAAACAAGTTTAAAGAACAAGGTGGTTGATTTGATGGATGAAAGTTTCAATGTAACAAAACAAGAATGTAAAAGTGTCCCAGTCCTCTTCAATACAAGAGGACAAGACAAAAGTTTTCTCTTATAGGAACAATGGACATGGGTTCATGGGTTCACTTAATCCTCTCTCTCATCTACGGTGATCATCATGTTATAGATAAAGTACACACAATTGTCATGTTTTAATGGTAGATTTTATGACGGCTATATGTCCTAAAACACATAGTTGAAAGAAAATATTCATTTGTGTTGCTAGGTCACCCTCGTAAGGCTAGCGTGGTTGATGTCACTCCCACATCATACTCTTTCTTTTTACCCCCAGATAAAAGATGTTGGGCGGTACTGTGTCACTCAATACCTATGCCGTGTCACATCGGCCATCCCGTACCCACATACATCATACTTCTAAAGAACAATATTCTATCAAAGTATGACAAGTCATAAAAGTTTCAACACAACAGTAAATGCATAACAAATCATCTCATACCACAATATCCACCATAAGAATTACATAGATGACCGTAATCATGTTCAGCAGCTCATATGGTACTAATTAGTGAAGCTCAAAGAGAGGAGAGATACATAAGTTACCACCACAAACCCATAGTCCAGAGGGTGGACTACTCCCCCTTCATCATGGAGACGGTGGAGAAGTCGGTGGAGAAGATGGAGACCACCCCGGCAGCGCCCCGCCGGAGTTTTCCCCCTCCAATATGCAGCTCCAGATCTCTCTTTCAGTGTTTCTGCGTTTCGCCGGCGCTTGTTTTCGAGAACGCCGTGTCACTTCTTTTATAGGCGTTTTTAGGTCAAGACGAAGACGGTGGAGCAAAGATCGACGGCTGCGGAGCTCGGAGGCCCAAAATGGTGGGCCCCACGCGTCCAGGTACAGTGGCCGTGTGGGCCACCCTCTTTTGGCCTTCCGGGCTCCGTTTGCTTGATTCCTTCGCTCCTACGTTTTCCTCCTTCCAAAATAATGACTCCTGTATTTTTCCGGATTTTTCTGATGACGTTTGGGTCCCTGAAACATAAAAGGAAAAAATAGGGTTTTCTGCCTGCGCAGTGTTAATTCCATAAAAATAGGAAACAATTATTTTATTTCCAAAAATCATTAAATAACAGTGGTATAACCCTTATATGATGCAAATATGATTGGAATATGAGTGATATAGTGCAAAGTTCATGTATGCATTTTATATGCATCAACTGGTCGAGCTCGTCGGACTGCCGTAGGTCGTGTCTGTCGGGTGTTGCCGGTAGTGTCCGTCGGGTGGCGTAGGTCGTGTCCGTCGGGGTCGGGGCTGGAGCCGGGCTGATGTTGGTGAGGATGAGACGGCGATGCGCCATGAACCATGTCCTCACCTTGGGGTCCATCGTGGCCGGATCGGCCCTCCGTGAGGAAGGCGAGGTCGTGGTTCCTCTTCTTCGCCACGGTGCCGGTCCTGAGGGGCTCGATCTTGACCTTGGAGTTGGCCATGACCGCCGACCACCTCTTCGCGGCGACCTCCTCCCTCTTGCCGGCGTTGGCCTGTGCGTCGGCGATGCAGGTCTGGATGGACGCCTAGAGCTTTGCCGGTGCCGGCGCGGCGTCCCTCGCCGCCTTGGCTTTCTTGTGGCCGATCGGTGGACGGCCATCAGACGCACCAGCAGCCGCCGCGTCCGGGACGTAATCCTTGCCGTTGCCGAGCGTACATCGTGTTTCCGTCCACTTCTCGCACCCCTCGATGACGACGAAGACGTGGAGCCACTTGAAGTCGGTCTTCTCGTCCTCCTTGTACGCCTTGAACATCCGGGCGATCTACATGGCGACGGGACCGGCACCAATGAGCTACATGGCGGCGCAAAGAAAGGAATCACGGCAGAAATTCTCACCTCCATCTCGCGGTTGGCGCCGTTCTTCGGCCTGTGCGTGACCTCCTCCTGTATGCCGTGCCACTTGTTGCAGGCGGCCTGGATGTTCTGCCAATGGTTGGCCATGGCCTTCTGGCCGCGCTCCGTGACGCACGACACGTAGTCGGGTCGATCATCCGCGCTCGTCGTACTCCGTCTTGATGCGCTTCCAGTAGTTGTCCAGGGCCTGGTTCGCGCCGATGATCGGGTCGCAGCTGACCACCTTCCATGACTCGGCGAGGAGGATATCCTCCCTGCACGTCCACTTGATGCGCGGCTCGGCCGGTGGCTTCAGCGCCGCCTTGGACCCCTTCCTGGGACGGCGGCCGCCCGTGTCGCCATCCTTGGCCGGGCCTTCTGCTCCCTCCGCAGCTGCAGGCGCTGTCTCGTCCTCTTCTTCCGCCTCCGCATCCGCCTCCTCCGTGCCGACGCTGGCGCCAGACGCACCTTGGCCGTAATCCCCGCCGCCCTGCGAGAAGAAATCCACACCGCCCTGCGAGAGGAAGCCCGGGCATGCCACCGTCGCCACCGAGCCGGTGGTGATGATCACGTCCATGAGGTCCTAGGGCATCCCGCCCAACGGGGACTGCGCGGCGAAGGGGAGGGAACGGCGGAGCGACGGCGAAGTTGCATAGCCCGGTGAGCCGCCGACGTACATCATCGACGGATGGTGGGGGAAGGTGACATTGGGGTTGAAACCACCATGGGGATCAACATCGGCGTACCCAGGGGAGTAGTAGCGCGGCGACGGCGATGGCGAGGCGACGGCGGTTTGGCTCCAGCCGGCGAACTGAGGATGGGGATGAGGAGAGAAGCCGGGCCTCCGCTTGGCCGGCGGCGCCGCAGACGCAGCCGGAGTTGGCGGCTCATCCAGCGCCTCCACCTCATCTTCATCTTCTTCCTCGTCGACGTCCTGGGTCTCGGCCTCCGCGGCCAAGTGCGCGGCCAGCTCCCTCTGCCGCTGCGCCTTCTCCCTCGTCCGTCGCTGGAGATTCTTCGCCTCCCGGCGCGCGTTCTCAGCGATCCACTGGGCGTTGCTCATGCCCGTCGGCTTCTCCTTCGGCGCTCTCGGCTTCCGCGGTTTCTTGCCGATCATGGAGGTGGCGGAGGACGCGGGGACGGCGACGGTGCGGGGTCCTGTGAATCGGGCGGGAGCCATGGCGGCCAGATCTGTGGAAAATGGCGGGATCGGGGCGGGGAGAGGTATATATGTGGGGGAGAAATGGAGGGAAGGGGCCAAATTATGGAGGGAAATCGCCTTCCCTCGCCGACAAGTCTGGCCCGCGGACGCCTTTCGCCCCCCCGCCGAACCCAGCAAGCTGGGTTTGGGCTGGGTTCGCCGGCGCGAAACGGCGCTAAAAGCGGCGCTAAATCGACTTCTGGGGAGGCGGCTGGTGGATTTTCGTTAGCGTCGGCGCTAAAAAGGCCTCCTGGGGGGCTCTGGGGTAGGGATGGCACCCGCAGGGTATGGGTAAGGGTGGAGCCACCCTATACCCTTACCCGTCGCGCTCAACCTTACCCGTCACCCGTACCCATACCCTTATGCGGGTACAACTTTTTCCCATACCCTTCACCCGACAGGGTAAAGGGTTACCCGTGGGTAAAAATACCCTTTTGCAACACAACAGATTGAGTAGAAAATAGTCTCAGAAATCATCGTATAATCACATAACTTTAACCAGCAGCACATTTTAGACAACACATAATTATGATAGCATCACATTATCAAAAGCATCACATTGTAAACAAAAACACATATACTTATAAACAACAACACTTGCGCATCAACAACACATGTAAACAGCAACACATATACTTATAAATAACAACACTTGAGATTGAAAAAAAAAAAGTACATCAGGTTATTATTCAGAGTCCCACTGTCAATTGTCACATATTTAGAAGGGTACATGGGTACGCGGGTATGGGTTAGATGAACCCATACCCGTACCTTCTCCATCCGATGGATACAAGATTTCCCCATTTACATACCATGGGTATTTTTTTCACCCAAATTCTTACCCTAATAGGGTTTTTACCTGCAGGGTACGCGGGTAATGGGTACCCATTGCCATCCCTACTCTGGGGGGACGGCTGGAGATCTGACACCCTGTGGCCCGGCCTGCACGGCTATCGTCCTGCGGCGGAGGTCGCGTGGCGCCGAGAATACCAAAGTGGAACTGCGGCGCGAGGCTAGTGCAGCAGCTGCGGTGGAGGCACGGCGGCGGTGTGAACCAAGGCGACGAACAGCGGCGAATTATATGGCCACGGTCACGGAACTATATCGACAAACTCAAAGCAGTTCGAGTTCAGTGCTATAGCAATGAAAATGAAATGAAATTCTGCAAGCGGCACCGATGCCCCGATTTCCCTATACGCACGATCCTGATCCATATACGTCTCAAACAAAACAGAAAACAAACGCAACCACAGCAAGATATACCATCCAATCAATCATCATTTTACCATGTTTTCGACAAATTATTGTACCCTCATGAAGTCATCGACAGGTCTGAATTTACCGAGACATGTAATTCACCAACACCAAGAATAATAACATTTCAGAAAACTAAAACTTCCGCATCAGATCAGATCCCAAAAAATCGATTGACTAACAGAGTCTTCAGCTCTTAATCGACGGGTGAATGTGGACTACTGAAGGAACGCGCTCAGACGCTGTAGCCCGTGAAGGTGAATCCCCGGCCAGCGATCTCACCCAGGCAGAACCACCCGTACAACTCGAGGCCAAACAGCGCGGCAATGCCGGCGTGCTCCACGTTCAGGTCGCCCCTGTTCTTCCACAGCTGCTTCGTTTGGTTGATCTCCTTCAAGAGTGACTCGTAGCGTCCAGGGAGGCTGCAGGAAACGTGTGTCAGTATTACAGATAAACTGAAGATTCAAGTTGCAGAACATGTTATGAAACATGTTGATGTGAACTTATGCAGTCATGAAAATGCAATGGGTCACAATGTTCTTTGACAGTCTTTTGAACTGTAGCAATTGAAAAACCTAGCTGATTATGCAGGTCTAGAGCACAGTTAAGGAAATTTGAATGTGCAGATTTAGACAAGAGTATAGCTGTTGAAAGAAGTCAGGATGCAGTTACCCCATCATCATATATAACAACATATGATGGTATCCTAAACAAAGATAATTACCAAACTTGTACAGCTATATTATTTACACTCATAGATGAAGTGAAATTTACCTCAAGAGCCTCTACTACAGCACAAAATCCAAAAAAGAATAAGTTATTGCTAGAGAAAATCATACCAAAGGAGAACTGAATATCAAGCTAGTTAAAACAGACCTATATACAGGATATTGATCAAGCCAGTTAAATCGAATGTATATCCAGAGTGTTTCCAGAAATCACACGTGACCTTCAACCCCACACGACAATTCTCTTCCAACAAGTCCAGAACTCAAGCAACATGGTTCTGGACTTGCAGACACAACAAAATCATTGGGTTTATAGATTGGTAGTCATTATCGATCTGTCCAGCTACTCAAATATGTCCGTTACTTCAAAAATGAAGCTAGATTTTCACCTTGCAGAGAATAACGTGACATCAACCCAGCTTTTCATAATGCAATTTCATGCTTTGCAGGCTATGGAAGGTTATGTTGGGCCAATTCATGTCATGTACTAGTTCATTCGTGAAGCAGCCACACGCCATTAAAAGAGACCACATCAGTAGATGTTACTAAACCAGACATGCTTAGAATGTCAACAGTGATTATCAGAATATATTAAGGACAATCTTTACAGATCAGTGTATCATTCCAACCAAAAAATGTAGTCTAAACTAGATGAATCAAGGTCAATAGATCAAAAGATGAACACAGATCAGTAAATCACATATTCAAAATAACAGTCTGACCTAGGAAATTATCTATTTGACATCATGAACAATAGGTTTGACAAATAGCACTAGCCACTAGGAAACTGCAATTTCAATGTTGTGGTGAACATCATCACATCAACCCACTACTTTATTATAAAGTAATTTCGCACTTTGCAGGCTACGAAAGGGCCAGGCCAATTCATGTAATGTGCTGCTAGTTTATTCGTAGAGCAGCCACATGTCAATAAAGAGGAAGCACCGTTAGACTTTGCTAAACTAGACATGTTCAGAATACCAACAGTACTTTTCATCAGAATACAGTGACAATAATCTTTACGAATCAGTGTATCATTCCAGCCTAAACTAGATGAATTATCAAGGTCAATAGGTCATGCAACAGATGTCAGGCAATCCAAGCAACAGCCATGCCGGCCGAGGGCAACACCACGAATAGCAGCAGCCTCACAAACAACAGGCCTGACAAACAATGGCATGAGGAAACCGCATCGAGACCATCATGTACCGCAGGAGCAGCGCAATCCGCGTGCGCCCAGACAGTACGCAGAGAGGAACCACGGGACGGGATAAAAAAGCGGGAGGGGAGGGGTGGGATCGTATGGACCTGGCGATGCGGGTGTAGAAGAGCTGCTTGGAGAGCTCCTGGCACTTTTCGACGGTGGGCGGCTGCACGACGAACTGCTTGTTCCGCTCCATGAGGGTCTTGTGGTAGGCGCATCCGTGCTTGGCCACGAACCGCGTCGCCTCACAGGCCTTGCCCTGCAGCTGCGCCAGCTTCGACCCCAGCGCCGCCATGGATCTGCTGCTCCTTTCTCGACGGCTCCTGCGGCGATAACAACCCGCGGCAATGCGGTGAGGCGAGGTCGCTGGCGGGGATTCGGGGTCGGGGGATGGATGGGGGATTTACCTGCGGGGATCGGAGGGGAGGCGGAGATCGGAGACGGCGGCGGCGCGAGGTCGGGGTTGTGTGATTTCTTTCTTTGGGAAGGGGGCGGCTTTTGGGAGGGTTTTCTTGGCTTGGGGAAGAGGTCAATATAATGCCGGTTTAGTTCGTGTGAG
Organism: Poa pratensis; assembly: GCA_947311845.1. Lineage (NCBI taxonomy): Eukaryota > Viridiplantae > Streptophyta > Magnoliopsida > Poales > Poaceae > Poa > Poa pratensis. Next base: position 50,377,322 of record CAMZMU010000035.1, read on the forward strand.
TCACGCATGGCTCGTGTTGGGATTGTTTAAATGACCTTGCGAATTTGAAATGAACGTTTTGAGATGGGATGGATATGAGAGATATCGGAATCATTCGTGTCTACAACTGATTTGTATGATGCGTGTTGGTTCAAAATGTATAAACCTTGGGTTCATCAAGAGGGCCAACCGAAAATCGCGTGGAACACCGTGATAAGCCACCTCAAACAAACCAAACAAGAGGGCCAACGAATGGGTTGTATAAGCTGTGGTTCATCAATACTCAAGTACTAGTTGCGAGCAGTTTCAGAATATACCAAAATAAAGAACAAAGAGATTTCGTGAGCTATTTGCATGGCCCAAGCGCATCTGATAGTACACCATAAGTTTGTCGAGCTTGTCTATAAGTGATTCCAAGGACGATTGGTCAAACTTCAGCGGATAGAGTATGCACTCTAAGACCAATTTGCGTGAAACGGCATCACTCTATGTTGACCGCTTCTTAGTCTGAAATTCTCGATGCATCCCATTCTTATGGTATCTCGTTATGGAGTTACCGATTACACCCGACTTTATCATCAGTCATAAGTCATAACTCTCTTCACCACAGTATCCTCTTCAAAATGGTGTAAGCTGGCGGTCTTGTTCTATGAGCTTTGGTGTTGATTCCACCAACAGAGCAAATTGTTACTTATAGACTGTAGGAGGTATATGTAGGTATGTACACATAGCGTGTCTAGTACCTTAATGCTTTACCAACCATGGTGGGTAATTTAGATTGTTGTGTGAATTCACGTCAACGACATGAGAGAAATCTAAACAAGTCGTGTCTGGAACTATAATTGGTATGATACGTGTTTGGTTCAAATTATAAACATCGGCTTCACGAAGAGGGCCAACGAATGGTTCATATTGTATAACCTGGATTAATAAACTTTTTTGTGAAACTTGAGTTAATAGTAAACTAATAGTACAATTTTTATGTACTTTATTAAAGTCGGTTGACAACTAGCAATCGCAAAAATCAGTAAGGACAAGATATGAGCTTGGGAGTACAAGGATTTGGAGTAGCACAAGATATTTATGTCTCCAAAAAATCTGAAAACAAATCCTAGAAGTAGAACACGATTATGTGTATCAGTGCCAATTGCCAATGCGAAATATTGTGTATTTGTGCTATGTGCAAAAATAACAAAATTCTGGATCTGAGATGTGATTTGAAATTTTTCAGATTTGTCAGGATTTATCTTTTTTGTATATGACGGAATACAAACTAATATGTGTTTCAAATTTGCAGACTCGTTGAATATGTCATTGTGAACATCTAGAATTTTTTGCAGCATTTTTGGAAACTTTAAAAAATCAATTTTATGTTTTTCGAAAAACGGACTCCATGGAGCTCGTCCTCCTAATCAACTTTTCGATTAGCTTGGACCCTACTTGAGTGACACATCCAACAACAAAAATAGGTATCCTCGATCGCCATGGTCCGGACGAACTTCCTCACAACTTACCCCCTTAAAGGACCTCTCAAGCGGCTTGCCAAGAATGGCAACCAATTGTGGCTCGTAACCAAGATACATGAAATCCACAAACCACATCAGCACTTCCGCTAGTTGACGTAGTCGATGAAGGACCTCAATACCACCTTTGCGCAACCCTAAGCTCTGCGTCGGTGCACTAGATTCTAATGAAAGAAGTTTTCGCCATCAAGTATGGGGTCTGCTGATATATCATGTACATCTTATCACTGGTTCGTTTGTGTCATGAGAATCACAGTGCGTTCATGGCAGAAATGGAACATGAGAAAAGAACTTGCATAGTGATGTAGGTAGGGTTGGAGACCTCTAGAGAACTTCTTTTTGTTGCACCACCAGTGCCTAGCGCCAACGTCATAAAAACTAGTCCTAAACCTAAATATATGGTCGACACGATGACCCAGGGTTCTCGCTACCTCTCGTCACTCAGGCCTCAACGACATTACATAATGAGGAAGACAATTGACTTCATTCTTGCATCTATAGAGGGGGAAAGGAGCACGAAATCATTAGGAGATGATGACAAACATAGTGTCAAATTTCTCTATCATGACTACTACTGTAAAACAATATTTTAGTTAAGTAGATGAAAATGTATCATTGCATTGGGCATTAATGTCTTGGATCAATATTTTTATCAAGCATCAATTCTACAATTTAACAAATAATTCACTGTGATGCTTCATCAATAACTAAAGTAAAGAACAAAGAGGACACCAGTCACAACTTTTAGTACAAATAGTCCATCAAAGTATAAATTCTTTTAAATAAAATAAAATGTACAAAATGGGCGGATAAAACAGATTTTGTGAGCTATTTGCATGGCCCATTGCATATGATAGTACGATATGTCCATCGAGAGCTTGTGAAGGAGTGGTACAAAGGACCAACAATCTAGTCTGAGTGGGTAGAGTATTCATGATAGAACCAATTCACGCGAGATGACATCATTCTTCGTTGACCATCTCTTAGTATGCAATTCTCGACGTATCCCATTCTCAAGATATCTCATGATAGAGTATGCGATTACACTAGACTCCATCATCGATCATAACTCTTTTCATCAGAATATATGATGCATGTAAAATGCATACATGAACTTTGCACTATATCACTCATATTCCAATCATATTTGCATCATATAAGGGTTATATCACTGTTATATAATGATTTTTGGGAATAAAATATTTATTTGCATCAACTAATGAGGTTGTTCATTTTGTTTGTTTTACAACTTTACCAAAATATGAAAGGACTAATGTTTGTTTTACTCTTATTAATGAAAAAGAGGAAACGGTATCTTCCCTAAGCATGTTGCTCCTATTATAGTTGTTGCTGATGAGTCTGAATTCGATAATGATCCTATGCCTGTTACTTATAGTAGTGATCGTGATTGGGAAAAGCATAGTACTTTTGATATTGAAAATCTCTTTGGTACTAATCCTGAAAATGATGATGCTAATAATTACAACCATCCTCATGAAACTTGTCATAGTTATGGGGGGATTACCCAAAACCATCCCATTAATATACAACTTGTCTATCATGTTCAAGTTATTTACGATGATCCTACTCCCATTGCTATTGACAAGAAGAACTTTGCTTATGTGGAAAATATTGATACTTTTATGAATATGGATCATGGTAAGAATGTTTCATGTGATGCTTATATTGTGGATTTTATCAATGATGAACCTCATAATAAAAAGCTATGGTGATGGTGAACCGTCTATGATGCACCTTATAATAAAAAGTTATTCCAATGGTAAATAAAAAGGGTGTTGAGGTTGTTCATCTTGTTTGTTTGTCTTGTCATTTTGATATGGGCTTGTTCCATATCCTGGGACAAGAGGTATCCCAGTTGACGCTCTTGATGATACTATTATTACTTACAATGATATATAACTTGAACTTGCTTTGTTTCCTAAGTTGAGTAACTCATGATGTAGGTACTTGTATTCAAGAGGCATGAGACACCTAACCTTTACTTTATCAAGCACACTACTCATATTTGCTTTCACATTAAACTTTAATCATTCAAGATGCTATGATAGGGGTAATGAGAGCTTGACACCAAGAATTCCACATTGCAATCATTAACTTAAGTAGAAGAGTTTGGAAGTTAGATGAAACTTATGCATGCTTTACCTCTACTCACATATACATCTTTCCAAAGTGTCCACTTTTTATATTCAGATTTTCATCTACACTCTATGACCAATGTAGGACGTTCTTATTTATCATTATGCATACATGTGGTCCATATTACTATCTTCTATGTTACACTTTGTGAACTATCATTGAACATCCTTGCTTGAATACTCGATATCACTTCATAAACTATTTTGCATATTGCTACTCCTTTGAAGAATGAATCATTTGACTCTATGTAGTAGTAGCAATCATCTTTGATATCCATTGTTAGTGCTACATGGCAAAGCCCATGTTAGTTTTATCACCTTCATACTCGAGGACTAATATTGGTTAAGCTTGGGGATGTTGATGCATGTAAAATGCATACATGAACTTTGCACTATATCACTCATATTCCAATCATATTTGCATCATATAAGGGTTATATCACTGTTATATAATGATTTTTGGGAATAAAATATTTGTTTCCTATTTTTATGGAATTAACTCTGCGCAGGCAGAAAACCCTATTTTTCCTTTTAAGTTTCAGGGACCCAAACGACGTCCAAATAATTTGGAAAAATACAGGCGTCAATATTTTGGAAGGAGGAAGACTTGGGAGCGAAGGAAGCAAGTAGATGGAGGCCGGAAGCCCAAAAGAGGGTGGCCCACGCAGCCACTGTACCTGGCCACGTGGGGCCCACCATCTTGGGCCTCAGGGCTCCGCAGCCGTCGATCTTTTCTCCACCGCCTTCGTCTTGACCTAAAAACGCCTATAAAAGAAGTCTCACAGCGTTCTCGAAAACAAGCACCGCCATATCACAGAAACACGAAAATGAAGATCTGGAGCTGCAGATTGGAGGGGGAAAATTAGTTGGAGGGAGTAGTCCATCTTCTCCATCTTCTCCATCGACATCTCCACCGTCTCCATGATGAAGAGGGAGTAGTCCACCTCTGGACTATGGGTTTGTGGAAGTAACTTATGTATCTCTCCTCTCTTGAGCTTCACTAATTAGTACCGTATGAGCTGCTGAACATGATTACGGTCACCGTTGTAATTCCTATGTGGTGGATCTTTTTGTGAGTTAATATATGTTTGAGATTGCAATGTTTGTTTCAGTTGTGAGTATAGATGCATATTATGTACCCCGTTCTTATCTACTCCTTCCGTTCTGAATTAATTGACTCAGATTTAGTACAAGTTGTACGAAATCAGGGTCAATTAATTTAGAACGGAGGGAGTACTTGTTATGATCAAGCATGTTTATGAGAGCGTGTGTGGGGTGATATGTGCATTAGTTGGAGTAACGGGGGGTGCTGAGTGCGGTAAGTTGACCACTGTAATATCGCGATCCACTTGGGTGTTTTACCTTACTTTGTTACCTCACTAGGGATATACAAAAATACCATGCTACAAGGGTTGTGGGTGACTTGCCACTTCTCCGTGACTAGATCTAGCATGTTCTTATTTTAACTTCATGTCATGATACTTAAAGCTATACTCTGAATTATCTTAATTATTAAGGTGTTATGATTTAGTTCGCATCTTGGTGGAGTATAAGTGAGATTAATATCCAAAAGATCTCTATGTTAGGACGTGATGCCCATATAATTAGTAACTTGATATCAAACCCTGTGTTGCAATCTCATATGTCAACTTTATGTGTCCATTGTCTACCACTTTATTAAAGAGAGAGTGCATTTGTGAAACTATGAACCCCGGTCCATTTTTAATCATAAGAAACACCTTTCCAACAACTTTTACCACTTTTCCATTTTCTGCAATTATTAAATCCGAAAATACAAAAACACTTTTACATCTTGCATTCATCATAAAAACCAAAAATATCATTCATCATTATTATCATAATCCTCGCACATTTATTCACCACCATTGCATATTTATTTCTTATTTGCATTGCATAATTATCTTGATATTATTCTTACACGTTGTGCTTGACAACCACAGGTGAGGTTGAGGACCAAAACATCTAAGTCTGTTTTGTAGGTGACCAAATTGAAGGATAAGGAGATAAACTTTTCACTACTGATTCCCCGAGAGTTCGATATTAAACCCTCGAGTCACCCCTCGTGGGGAAAACACGTCTTCCACTTACTACACACTCTGCACTTGGAGTCTCAACCTAACCCATTTACTTTTGACGCAGGTAACTACGCACCGGAGATCAAGATTGTTTTCTGGCGCCGTAGATCAACCTCTTCAAGGACCATCAAGACTGTTTTCTGACGCCGTTGCCGGGGATCGAAGAAGCAACACCGCATCAAGATTCCCTCGTCAACTACGCGCCCGTCATAGTAATATCATTGGGTATCAATATATCATGTTTAAACTGATGTCATCATCTAGTTTTATGAGCTTTGGTGTTGATTCCGCCAACAGAGGATATACTTACTTATAGACGAGAGGAGGTATATATGGTGATTTGTACACATAGTGTGTCTAGTATTTCAATACTTTTACCAACCATGGTGGGTAATTTAGACTATCGCGTGATTTCATTGCACTAACCTACCAACATTCATACTCCAAGTATGATCTGATTTAGTTAATAAAAAAATACTAGAAGTCGATTGAGAGAATGGCTCAAGTAAAAAAAAACATTTCGCCAACTGGAGAAAATGATTACTTATAAATCAGAAGAGGTATGTGTAGATGTGTAAACATAGTGTGTCTAGTAGCGTAATGCTTTACAAACAATGGTGGGTAATTTAGACTATCGTGTGAATTCACTTCAAATCTTCAACGACCTTACAACGTTTAGACCACCAAGTATGATCTGATTTAATTAATCAAAAAGTTCCTGAAGATTGAGAGAATTTCTCGAGTAAAATATATATTTGAATTAGATGGTGATGAAATATGCACAAAAGGATATATGATTTGAATGGTTTCATGGTGTCATGCTGCCTGCTTTGCACTTCAGAACTAAATGGTCTTGGATTGTTCAAAAAAATACTTAGTTGGGACTTGATTTGCCTGTTTAGGTCAGTGTCCTCTCATTGGATGGTATGGTTAGATCTAACACACCAATGACACACAAAGAAAAACAGTATGAACTCAACTCGGTTGACCTCTTAAAAAATAGCAGGGGAAACTAGGAGAAAGAAGCCCATCCCCCCTAGGGCATTACAATGGACGTCGGCTTTCTCTTAGTGTTGACACGTATGATATTTGTCTAGTTGGAGGAGAGAGAATGAAGAAAGAGGATGCTGCCTTCCCTTAGCCATGTGATGATTTCTTACGAAATAAGAGAAAACTAATTTGTCTTCTCTTAGAAATACAATTTCCTAATAAATATAATCAATTCTCATTAATTGCTAAGGATGGCAATAAAAGATAATGCATTGTACAACTTATAATTTTGTCTTCTCTAAATGATGTGGATGACTAAGAGAAGACGTACATTCTCTATCATTGTACATGCCTTTAGCCGACACACTCCCCCACGCCACAAGATAGAAAATTAGAGATTGGTCTGTTGTCTTCGGTGTTTTCCGTCGGGGCCAGATTTACATCAAAATTTTCAATTTCACACAATTTCATTTTCTTTGTTTGATTTTGCCTCTGGTCTTTTAGCATTTTTTTGTTTACTATAGACGGTTTATTTTCATTTTTTTAACTGAACAAGTGGCATAACGCATGGGAAGCTTTGCTAATTTATATATTTGTCTAAGCATACCAAAATGAGTTCTCGATTTTAATATCTTATCATGGGAAATACAAAAAAAAATCGCTTCCTAATTTATATGCTTGGTAAAAAAGTTGTTGCAATTTTGTTTTATTAATAAAGTAAATACCACTCTAGCACCATGCTCAAAGTGCATTGTCTCAAGTGGAGAATTGGCTCCCCACATGCCTCACATGGTGATGGCTAGAAAGAGATATTCAAAAGTATGTTCTTCATATAGTGTTATAATTTACGTCACCCGTCACACATGAGAAAAGTTCTTCAACAAAGAAATTCCGCTACTAAAATGCAAAATTATCGTGTGGTGTGTGTGGTTTAAACTCACTATGAAAGCTCAGTTCTCCGATAAGGACTATTGGCATGTATGTGTCACATAAACTAGAGAAATAGATCACACCAACACAACTGATTACACAATACACATAACTCAAAGTATCAAACAATCATGATATGACAGTGGCATAGAATCACCAGTTCAGCCACTGGTTCAGCATGTATTTACAATATCAGTAGTACAAAGCACAAATAAACTGGCTGCTCGGTTGCTTTTCCCAGTTATCATTGCATGCCTGCTGACCAGGAAGCACATGCTTTGTATTATTGCACAAAGCAGAAGAAAGAAAGAGGAAAGAATGAAAACTTCTAGACACACGCAGTGGCATAGATGAACACGGAGAACAGAGAGCCTATTCATTCTCCCATCAGACTAAGAGCTCCATGCCTTCTTGATCTACTGCAACTCTAGAACGCCCTGCATTTTAGCTTCGGCGGTCGGCCTAAACTCAGGGATGTAGACGTACATTTGTAGATCGTCCGGAAGTGCTACATCGGTCTAGCAAATAACTTTAGATAGCTGGCATGCCTAATATAGAACCAACTCACGCAAAATGACATCCTTCTTTGTCTGTTATTTTCTACTATAAAATTCTTGATGTATCCCATTCTTAGGATATCTCGTGATGCGGTTACTGATTATGTTCGGCATCGCCATCGGCCATAACCCTCCTTGTGACCTTGCCACACATATTATCTTCTTCAAAATTGATGTAAGTATGTGGTCTAATTTTATGAGCTTGAGTGTTCAATCCGCTACACTCAAAAATTGGTTATTTATAAACTAGTAGATGATGTATATGTAGAGCACCGTGACTTCAATTAAGAGCTGAATTAGTTAAAAAGTTCAAAAAAGATTGAAAGAATCGCCCGACTAAAGACGAGTTGAATTAGATGATGGTCAACGCACAAAAGGAGTCACAAATTGAATGTGTGTCAGGTCTCATACTGATATTTTTGTGGGGAAAGTCTTGAACTGATGTTGGTTTGCAGTTGAACACATATCAACAACTTTTACTGCACATATCAGCGGATGGGAACTACTCCCCTGTTACACAATATAAGATGTTTTAGTCCTTTTCCACATTCATACGTATACATATGTATATAGACACGTTTTAGCGTCTATGTCAATTTCTTTTACTTCGAATATAGACGACATGTACGACACCGAAAACATTTTATATTCTATAATAGAGGGAGTAGTTAATTTTGGACAGCGGGGGCCGGGGAGAGTACCTAGATGGCTTTGATGTTTTTGTTTGGTTTGGGCTCTTTTTGAAGTGTTGTTGGGTCTAGCGCACAAAAATTATCACCAGATCTAAGGGGTCGCTGTTCCACAAGCGCGTTCACCATTCAGGATCCGTGACAACAGATAAAAAAATATTAGTATATTAGTTGAAACATACCAAAATGAGCTTTAATTTTAAATATCTTGTTGTCGCTCTCCTCTACAAAAAATCGCGCTTGCGGCCATATGCAGGGGTCGTCAGTACTGAGGTATATGCTAATGACATTGTGTCTAGTTGCCGAGGGAGAATAAGATGGCGGCAAAAAATGTCGGCATATGTGTTTACCGATGGTACTCATGTGTTTGCCGACCGTTTTTGGCCGTCAGCAACTATCATCTTTTTTCTGTAGTGCTCGTTCATGAATTATGCGAAGCCAAGGAAGACTGCCTACACACACTTGCACACCTAGGAAGCACATGCTTCTATTATTTCATCAAGAAGAAAAGAAAAAAGAAGAGAAAAACACAATATCAAGACATATGCAAAGGAAGGATCGAGTCCGATTCACTTCTTCCACTAGTGAGGAAATCCGTGCCCTGTTGATCAACTTTCACAACCGCAGAGCGGCCCACAGCAAAGCTTCGTCTTTCATAGGGCACCCGAGGACATAGATGTGCATATGTACTGTTACAAAAGATAGCACGAAAACGATGAAGTGCGGAAAGATCAAACCAACGGGGACACGAGATTTAACGTGGAAAAACCTCTCCAAACAAAGGAGAGGAAAAAACCACGGACGCCAGCCAGCTATACTTCACTATATCGGGGTGAGGTTACAAACGCCGTGGGTTTACAATGTGTGGCTTACCCCAACCGGCGGCTTACAAGATGTATTTATTATTGGGTTGCGCGTACGGTAAATTAAAATTTTCACGTGTTGCTACGCAACCCTACCCAAGATCTACTATCAAGATACATGCGAATACGAAAATCCAAAAATCTAGTTTAGTATACGTTACCAACACCGTAGATTGCCGAAGAACGTGTTGATGACGTAGTCGATGCAGCCGTACGCGGTCTCTTCTCAACCAAGCCTGGTAGAGAGATTCTGACGCCTTCTTCTCCTTTGCTTCACCACCTTGTTCAACAGCTGAAGGGTGCAACGTCTATGACGAGGAACCCCTCCGAGAGCTTGCACACGTACACTGGAAAGGTTCCGCAGGGCTTCGCCGTCCAAGCTTGAAGTCTGCTGGTATATATGAAGGTGGAGATCTCAACACATGAGAAGGAGAGAGAGATTAAATCTAGTCTAATAGGATAGGTCGCCTCTAATTAGAAGTCCCTCTAATCCAACTAGAAGAGATCTAAACTTGAGAGCTAATTGCGTCTCGTCTATTCTAATTGAGAAACTTGTGTCAATCTTGTGTGTTTCTCCAACTAGAGGGGTGGGGTTTATAAAGGGGCCCAAGGGGTTGGGAGACTTGGAAAGGAGGAAACCTTCCCTTAGTCCAATTGGACAAAGGGAAAGTTTCCCCTTGCCCAATTCGGTATGGGAGGATGAGTTAGGGTTGGACCCCAACTCTCCTCCCCTCTCTCCCTTCCTTGCACCGGCCGGCCGGGTGGGGCCCACCATTGGCCGCACCGACCTAGGCAGGTGGGGCCCACCTAGGCCGGCCGCCTCAGCCGCCGCGCCGCCCGGTGGGGCCCGCCCTGCCCTGCGCCGACCCGGTCGGGTGGGGCCCGCCTTGTAACAGCCCGAAGTTTGAGAACCTAAAAACCCGAGTAAAATTTTCGCTTTTGTGTTCATTGCATCATGGCATCCATGCATAACCATGTCCCTTTCGAGTTAACACAACTGTTGTTTTGAAGTGATGTTGAATTGTTAAACAAAATGCCAAATTTGCTCTAACAAACTTCAACACAATGAAGGCACTCAAAGTTGCAAAACAAAATTTCTTGACATCTTATATTGTCAAGGAAGTTCCAAGAGCTCAAAACAATATTTAGCAATTGCGCTAAATTTGCTAAAGGAGCAACCTTTTGGAGTTAGCAAAATGCCTAAATTGAACCCTATGAAGAAAAGTGGTACAAAACATTTTTATTTTGAGAAACCAGAATTTGTGGAGCTTCTATAGGCTAAGGGGAGCCTCCCCAAATTTTGCCATATTTTTCTAAAATAAGTTAGTGCCTTAATTAAATCTAGAAAGGTGATGCTGTTTACCTTTTAAAAGGAAAAAGGACCTGTTCGTGATGGAAACAAAAGTTCCAGGAGGGCTTTTGCAAAATCGGTGTCTTCTTCCCTGTAGCGACCGGGAAGCTCCCGCTCGCGCCGGACCAGCTCGTCGCCGTGGCCCCGCGCCCTCCTGCCGCACGTGAGGAAGAGGAGGACCCCCACGAGGCTGCCCTGCTCCCCTATCCACTCGCGCACTTGCTCCCTCTGCTCCCCATCTCTCTCCCCGCGAGCTCGCTGACCTAGCGCCATGGCCGAGCTCGACGCCTCGGCTTGAAGCCTCCCCAAGCAAAACGAAGACCGGAGGGAGCTCCGCCGTGTCCTCCTCCTCATCCACGCCGAAGGAATCGAGCCGGGACAGCGCGAATCGACGTCGCCGTCCGTTCTCTTCTCCGACCACGGCTGCCGCCGCGCCGCGCGATTCTGGCCATTGCCGTCCTTCTCCGACCTCGCCGTCTCCTCCAACAAGCCTGGGGTGAGCACGCCGTTCCCCAGAACATCTCCATCCCCTCGCTAACTCGCTAATTCGTCGAATCGCCGTAGCAGTAGCAACTTCCTGTCGAACTGGGAAATCCGGTACCAGACCCGGAATTTTCCGAAATCTATACCGGATTAGCGAAATAGCTACTGGACTCAACCGTTTTCACCCGGTATACACCCGGAATTCACCCGGAAATAATTCCGGACCTTTTTCTTCCGGTGCCAAACCCGGAATGCTCCGGACCTGAAACCAGATTGCTCCCGGTACCAAAACCGGAAATTTCCGGATTTCATTCCGGATGCTCCTTTTTAACCTGTTTTCAACTGGAATGCAAACCAAACTTCCTCTCACTCTTAGTACTTGTTGTAAGGTTGTTTAATCACCTAAACCATGCATCTTAACATGATCATGTCTTTCACATGCAAGTTAACAAATGGATCATCTACTCTAATTAACAAGTAAAGATGAATCATGACCTAACTCCACGGGGTATTCGAGATGTGTCCTCAAGCATCCGAACTCCATTTAAATGGAATAGATTGAATCATCCTCATTCCGGGGATTTAAAATGTCATGTCATCATGTGTTTGCGCATTGCATTGTTAAAGCATGTGTGGTGATTGATTTGTTCTTCCATTGCTATGCCCCGATAGATCAAGCAGCCGGGGTTACCCCGCAATACCCCGACGACCCGTACTACCAGCCCGTTGAGCCAGGCAAGCGTAATCCCCCTCTGAGCATATCTTATCCTATGTTTCCGCAAATATTTTCTCCACTATAATATTGCATGCGGTTCTAAATGTCAATTTTTGTTGGATTAGAGTATCCTATAGATGCATTAAGTTTCCGATGCCAATACCTGTTTTCCCTCCTATTATCCATAGGATTGTATTGTTGCCCTGAAATACTTAGCTATGCTATGTTGTTGCTTAGCCATGCTTAGTTAAATGCTTAGCCGTCCGATGGACGGTTCATGTTGGAAACAGGTGATGAGATGAATGGATGATGGTGGAGAATTGTGGAGATAGGTAATAAAATGCTTAAAGGTGGGGATGAGAGGCCACTCTGGTATGGTGGTGTTTTGTCTCACTCTCGCCGCCTAGGTGCGATTTCTTTTCCTCTTGAATCAAGAATGAGCGCGCTTCCTTTCGGTGGGGTATATGGAGCCCTCGTCGACCAACTAAGTTGGGCGGGACTAGGCAGGGTCCTCTAGTTTGAGCTTCCATTTGCGTGTGCGTTGGGATGGTGGCCAAGACTGAGATGAGGATGGTGGTGTTAGGAAAATGAGTGGCCACGGGGCAGGGTATTGTGATCCGCTGCTCCGTCCTCACTGATGATCCTGGGTTAGTCTTTAACAAGGTAAAGGTTGTAACCGTTCCCACTCAGCCGGCTTTCCCCGGAAGAGAGCTATGTGTAGGCAATGGGCCGGGCGGTACCGAAGGTAAATACAGTGCACCCCTGCAGGGTTAAATCTTTTCGAAAAGCCGTGTCCACAGTTACGGACAACTTGGGAAAGGACGATAAGATCATAGAATAACTTGAACGGAATGATTAAAAACTGAGTACTAAACGTATTACTCAAGATTGTAAGGTGAGCTTCCTCGAGGGTGATTCGGTGAGGTGCCTTTGATGAACAGGTACAGTGGTTGATGATGGTTGATGTTGAGAAAGGTGATGAAAGAAAGAGTTACTTCTTACCCCTTTTTCAAATACTCTGAATAGTCGATGCCATGGAGTTATGTTTTCATAAATAAAATCAGCTTTATGCAAAACAGCCATAAAACCTTGAAAGCCTCATCGAGCTAAAACTCTATATATAATCTTGTGAGTTTGTCGAACTCAACGTCGTTTGCTTTGTTTCAGAGGAGGACTTCACCGACCTCGAAGGTGGGTTCTTTGTGGACGTCGACGAGTAGTCTGGGGTTCCCAGGTGGCAGCTTGGGACATCCCGGAACAGCTGGCGCTGAATGTTTATTTGCAGGCCTCTGAGGCCATAATTTGGTTCTTATTGTTTAGAACAACCTAATTTGCTTCCGCTTGTTGTAATGTTGGGTATGTGACCTCTGGTTGGAATTTGCTATCTTCCTCTATTATAAGGGTTGAACTATAATGATTTGTGTCGTAGAGTCTGTGATGTGCCAGTTGTTCCACAAGTCTTGATCTCTCTACTATGCATTGATAGTTGAGCCTGTGTTAATGCATCAATCGGGGTGTTGCGTTGCCGGTGATCAATTCCGAGCAACGCCTGCCAAAGGTTTTGGCCGGGGATTGGTAAACCCGTAACCTCCGGTTGTATCGCTTAACCGGTGACACTCAGCATCACTGTATAGCAGTCGGGTCGGGGCGCCACACGCCTGGCCGCACCGACTCGGTCGGGTGGGGTCCGCTAGCCACACCGACCTGGCGGGTGGGACCCGCCTGGCCGGCCGCCGTGGACGCCACCGCCTCCGCCTTGCCCCCGCCGTGGGCCTTCGGCCCACCGGGGTTCGGCCCGGTGTTTCCCCCATAGGCGCGTCTAATATTTTCCCGTAATTATATTTATTGATTAAATAAATTAATATTTAATTAATATATAATTAAATAATACTTTGTCATATCTATTATATAATTAAAACACTGGATAACCAACGGTCTAGATTTAGCACGCACAAGCAATGGTTCAGATTTTATGAGAAAGGTTACGCAACCGTACAGCGCCAGGAGATTAGCAACGCACACATATGGAAATTCTTTTCTCATACGAAACGTACGAGATTGCATAGTCCATATTTAGAAAGAGAAAGAGCCAGCCGAAATCGATTAGAACTACGACAGGGAAAGAATGTTAAGCAATCATCGAAGAGATTAGAAGACCACGGAAACACGGCGATTCTCACCGGCGCCCGGCGGTGCGGCACATGTGTTCGCTGGCTATGCACAGCATCCAGGTCGAACCCGCCGTCATGCCAAATTCGAGTGGGTTCGTGGATTCCAACTTGCGGCATCTGCTGCCGGACATGATGACGATCAGATCGATCGATGTTGCCGCCTTGCCGGTCATGATGACTATAGCGTCAGGGTTCTAGACGTGCGACCGTGCTCACAGAAGGCGTCCCTCACGCACAGGGAGGCTGATTGATCCTTTAAGAGGGCGGAGTTCAGGCAGGAGAGTTACGTTGATGATTCGCGTACATACAGGTCTTGACCAGGTTTTCGATAGAGAGAGATCGTCGTACGTGTATCCCATGAAGCAGTGTTGATCCTTTGACGCCGGCAGCCATCACAAGCAAAGAAGTAGCTCCGTCGCGCACAGATTATGATCATATGCATGAGCACGGAGAGGGGTTTGGTAGAACAAGTTTTGCGGCCGGTCAGTGTGCCTTCCGATCTTGCCGACAAGCCGTTGAGCCTGCAACATAAGCATATGCACGGTAGATTTTGAATTGAATGGATGCACGTGTTCAAGCAAAATCAGTCTCCTCCATTGCTCTTCTGTTCATCTTTCAGACTTTGGCGAGAGGACGATATCAGCTTCTCTGAATTTACGACAAAGTCTATGCAAGCCGGCCATGGCGATATCAATCTTGCCATAGTGGGTCGGCCATGGCGATATCGATCTGGCGATAAACGACGGCATTGACAGGCCAAGTAGCATTTAGGGTCGATGGCGACTCCAGGCAGCAGAAGTACCACGATTCCATCGAATGCATCGGATGCGCATTATTGTGCGAGAGCATGGATAGAAGTGCAGCCGGGAGTTTTTAAGACGAAAAAAAGCAATCGGGAGTCAAGCACATGTAGATGGATCGTGCGAGAGCTGACGGCAAAGAAGTCCAACGGCCTCCGCCGGCGGCCGGAAGTTGCAAACTTGCAGATTGATGGTGTGAGAACTGACGCATGATCCATGCAAGCTAGACGCATCCTGGCCAGGACTAAGAAGTCCGCCGGCGGCCAGGAGTCACACACATGCGGAGTATGGTGCGATGGCTGATGGATACAGGTATTGCCTTGAGTGCTTGATGAGCACGTTCTGCACACATGATTAAGGATTAGCCTGGATGCATCGTATGAAAAGGGCCATGCTGGATGCACACACTTTGGGTTTTTGCCTGCCTGGGCATCTCGATCGTCAGTTTTCAGCTGGACACTTGCAAGTTTTCTAGCAACAGAAGCACCCATATATTTATTAGTAAGCTAATACACATATGTGCTATTTGTTTCAGGTATGTGATCACTATGATTAGTCCATCGCCGTGAAAAGGAAGGGCCATGCTTGGAACAACAACGAAGCAAGTTCAGATATTTGAGATGAATTTACTTGATGATAACCCATTGTTAATGTATCTAGAGCAGTGATGTTTTACCATGCAATAGTTCAAACTATTAACTAGACAGTCAGGTTTGTATTCTAAAGTTATTTTCAGATTTACCTTTATATAGTGAGATAATCAATAAATGGATGAACCTTTTACGATATATTTGTTTATTTTAAAAATACTATATACAACAAAATTGAAAAATACTATATATTTTGATTTTATAGGTCAATCAATTGTATTATCCATGTTTATATTATGTTTCAGGGACATAATGCCTTATATCAGATAATCGACGACACTCAAAGGCCGATGATGCGGTTATCCATACAATCTCTGGTAAATTCTACTCGGCGACGACAAGGCCTGTGACGATATCACACAGACAAAGTGGCAAAAACATCAAACCCCTCAGTCTATGTCAAAGCCAACGACGATCATGGTGGAAATTAAGATCGGCGTGGCTACAACACACACATACGTCAGTCGAATCGACCAGCCGGATTGGACTGAAACTTTGAGCCCTATAAACCAAGAGTTCGGAGGCATCATTGTTAACCATCAGCCCTATTTTTGTACTTGCACGAGCTCAGAATTAGTTGTCCCGTTGTTGCATGCATGATGAAAGGACTGATTCTGAGGTAATAAGCTTTACTAATTTCAATCCGACGATATATGGTGCCCCGATTCGTGAGAAGATTTTCAATGATTTGTTTCTTTCTTTTGTTGCAGGGGTGAAGAAGAACTCTATTTGGTTCTCCAGATTTCTCCATTGTTTTGTTCCGGGCAATAAAATTGGTGTGAATGTTCCCGCAAATTAGGTGAGTATAAATTGAATCGATGTTATTTCAAATCACCTGCTGCTGATGTCACTAAATTTCCTAATGATCATATTTTTTCTTGGTATATGCTACAATAAGCACATCAGCATAGGCCGATAAAAAGGCCCTAAATTTCCATATGGAAACTACAACTGATCCTTTCTATGAGAGAGCTTACAAAGTTTCCGTTGTTTCTCCTTACCATCTACTAAAGCTTAGAGCCTAGGTTCATGTACGACATTGCAGCCTTTCTTTTAGATATTTTATCTATTCTTCTTTTTTTGCAGGTTCATGCCCTTTTGGATAATTGTTTGTGAAATGCATGATAATAAGATAGGATTTTAGTATACTCTTTCGGGAGAATTTCAGGTAGCTCTTATAGCAGTTTTTTTATTTCTCAAAAAATAGTATTTCAGTTGTTCGGTTAAATGTTTATTGGTACTGATCTGTCATGCAAACACCAGAAAGTATCAGCGTACGGTGGGCAAATGTTGAGACATTTCTCAATAGAATAACCAGGAGAAGTTCATTATTTGACATAACTTAGCATTCCATAATTCTTATATCTTAACAACATGTGGCGTGTCAAAGTGTTATGGGACCAATATTTCACGAAGTGTACTTTGTCATTTCAAAATTAAAGTATTCTATTTTGACCAATCGTAGCAAGAATATGCGAGTGCAAAATTACGTGATTTTTTATACTTCTGGAACAGAGCTGCGACGGCTATTCACCAGCATATTCTCCCATTGTGAAGTAAGAAAAACCTAGATAGGTTTACGAGACTCAGTGAGGGAGGTAGTGAGCGAAGATGCCTAATACATGAAAAGAACTACCCGAATATGTGATATACAAGAGAAAATCTACTCTAAACTTCGGATCACTGTAACTTATTATCAAACAGAAAATACGGTACACATCTTTAGATAAAAACTGACGAGTCAAGTAGAGGAGAGTTTCTAATAGAATATCCCGACACATTCCGACCTAATGCTAGAAAGCTTTTTTAAAAGCTAAATGCTAGAAAGCTAGAGGAACGTGGAAACAAACAAACGAATTTGGAGGAACAAAAAAATTGTACGGAAATATCTAATAGCTAGAAAATTCAAGGTAACTAAAATATTAAGTTATATAGAGATGATAGATAATATTAGCTTAATTTCAAAAATATGACAGCAAATACAACATCAATAAATAGTCTAGCCCGCTAGTTAATTCTTATTTGAATATTTCCTTTTACAGAATATTCACCGAATTAATTACCTATCATATGATCCGGGACACCTAGTGTCCGCCGACAAAATACCCCGGACAAATATATCCTCTCTTGTAAACCTCCTCGGAATAAATCTGACCGTGATAGTAACTTCTATCACAAACTTTCTCTCTTGACAAGGTATGTCATATCACGCAAGCACCATGCCGATGATACTGTCTCCATGTTCCAGACCAAGCATATAACACAACTAACCTATCCTAGCTTAAGTGTGTCCACCCTATAGGTCCGATAATGGGTAGCTATAATTGGTTGGGTATCAACCAATCACTGGCCAGTGACAATTCCAATGACATCCTGTGTGGCTGCTATCGTTATGCGAATAACTCTACTGTTGAACCTGTTGATTATCATATATCAATCCCATTACTCACGATAATGAACTTCACCCGAGATATAGATCCGTGATGATACTGAATCAATCAAGGATTGATTCACATCATCTTTGTCTATCTCGTTACTGATAAGTTCCATTTACTCGTTGCCGTATTATGATATCCCACACAGTGTAACTTCACTGTGCATTGTCTGCAGAACGTAGTGGATATGTATATAATACCGAGTGGGCTCTGGAAGTATCTCTCTTAACCTAGAGGAGTAATTTCCCATCTCAGAACATTAGGATACACACACCTTCGAAGCCACCAGCAACTGCCTTTATGGTCACCCTGTTACGTCCGTGACGGTTGACAGCACCAAAGCAACTCCTCCAGTATGCATGACCCCAATAACCTCATGGTTACAAGGACATGTTATACAACAAACTTTCTGTGATAAAGCTAAGGACAAAAAAACTATTTAACTGAATCTCTTAGCATACCAACACTTGGGTGACCCAGCCATATTATAGTCCAATAATATGCCATCCTTGATGCTGACATAAACTCTATGTCCATGACTAGGAAACGCCGCGTCATCTAGCATTAAGAATTAGTCCGTAAAAGAACTAGGGTACTTTTTACGTATTCATATTCTCTACACGTGCAGGTGAGCTTTTACCTAAATCACGCATTTAGAAATCACTGCAGTTATATCATAGAGATTACGGATCAATAATGTATGAATCAGATATACATATGTATAAATACATTGTCACATGTATAAATACATTGCCTTTTGGGCATATATCCAACAGTCGCCCACTTGCACAAACTGGCAATGTTTAGTTTGCATAAGTTCAACATCTAGACAGACGTTCGGTGTTTTCTCATGCTCACCCTTCTGTGATTGACATTTGTCTGTTTAGTCCCTAATGGTGACTATGTGAACTTTATGTTTCTTATGCAAAAGATATATCTTTTCATGCATAACCTCAATTGATCATATGATCACTTGTAGCCTGGTTATTCTAGGCGAAACCCTGGAACCTTTACTAAGAATACAATTTCATTGTTTTACCAATTAGTTGTCTTCTTCGTAAAGAACCACACCTAGACAACCCTTCATCATGGAAGTTTTACGCTCCCACTGTCTTTGCCACTTGTTGTAGATTTCGTAATATAGACTCAATGTTTTCCATAAACATACCCAACATTTGTGATGCACAAAATTTAGAAAATTCTATCATCTAATCCTTGTCTTAACCTTTATACTTATCTCATAAGATTTTCCAATGCAACTCTTACATTATGAGTATTTCTTACTTTTGAAGTAACTTCTTTAAAATACACCTTATGGAGAATCCTCATCTTAATTGGAGTCAATTGAACTTTTAGTAAATTCAACTTGTCAACAATTAAGTTTGACTACTTTGTTTTGATCTTAAAATTTCACATCTTAAGAAATTCCTTTATGATCAATATTTCAAATCAATTGATCATGCTCACCACCGTACGAAACAGCCATGGTTCTTACACATGAATTTCCTTAAACTTTATGAGAATTTGCATTCTCTCGTATTTCGAATAATATTCAAAACACCCTCAATGAAATTCCCGCAACATTATATCTCATCTTTATATGGTAACTTCCATATGTGATGTGACGAATATGTTCCAAATATGCATGGTAGTAATTTCCTTTAATAACACTACACATTGTATCAAAACAAAACAATCTATAATATTACATTATTAAAACTCGAATAATATAACTAAGCTCCCACTGATTTAAATGAAACTATGACTTTCCTTTATTTCCTGAAACTCAAAACAAAACTTTGTTTCTTGTTTCCTCTTTTAATATCATTTATTTGTCCTAGACAAATATATTTCTTTTATGATTTAATTTATATTCAATTAACAAAAGACCCTCGAGCTGTACATAGTACACAACCTCGATCCATCTTTCCTTTTGAAAGGAATATGTCTTTGTCAATATCTCATAGAAACTCTCTATCATAAAACTTTGCTTTGATCAACACAACTTTGTGATCAACTTTTCGTCTAACAAAAAGATCCTTATTGAGTTTATCATAACTCAACAATCATGATATTAATTGTATATGACATCTAAGTCATAATCTATTGGGGTCTTATTCTAGCACACACCTTATTTTGTTTTAACATAAAAGTTTCCTAGAATCTCAAATGCTAACTTTTCTGGTTAAGTGAATTTATCTTGACAAAACGTCATGCATTAAATGCATAGACTCTCGGTATTAGTTTAAAAGACTTGTCAATTGGAATTGCTTCCGCTTGCGCAACATCTGATAACTGTTTCCGAAGATTCAAATAATCTCTCCAAGATTTCACTATCCTCCCACTAGAATTCTTTAGAATAATAAATTCCTCATGAATCACATATATCTTAGTGACAAAACATTCTCACTTATGTGCTGGTTACAAAAGGATTTCCAATTAACTTATTGGAACAACCAACAAAATAAATCTCTATTTATCTTCCTCCTTTAGGATCAAGTTTCAATCTTTCATAAAACTTTAAGGTCCCAAATTCTTTGTGTCTTCTTATGTTTATCTTTCAAAACTATGACACAACTCATAAGATAAATATTCCTAAGTCTTCTTTATTCTAGGATCGAACCTCTTTTCAGAAATTCCAAGTACCTAAAATCATCATGTCCCTTCTTCACAATATATCTTAGAACAAATGATATTTCCATAATTCAAAAGATTTGTAACTTGATCATCCACGAAGTGATTGATCCAAAATATTCTTTGATAAACGAGAGATAAAATCAAACAAAATCACAAGAGTACTTTCATCGCCATAAATGCGATCCTATTACAAAATAACTTTAGGTCGAAACCTTCAAATCTCTTAAACTAAAACTTGAAAAGTAAATTGGAGATGCCTTCATCTTGTGGATGAAACTTCATGTGCCGAGCTTGACGCACATCACCACCTTTACTCCTCCGTCATCTTACTTGCCGTATCTCCTATATCATTGCATAATAAATTAGCAATCGATATTTCCAGAGTTACTACTAAGATTGACAAATATCATTTTGGTATAATTCTTATACCTTTCTTGCCCTTAGAAGGTTTCTTCTTCAGAGCCAGGAATTTCTTGCAGTTCCTCTTCCAATGTCCCTTCCCTTTACAGAAGAAGCACTCGGATTCCTTTTGAGTTGTAGTAGTAGTCTTCTCTGATGCGTTAGCATGCTTAGACTTCTTTGTTCTCTTCTTATTGAACTTTGCGGTTTGGGTAACCATCAAAACTTGATTGTTCTCCCTATTCACGCTAGGTTCAGCAGTTTTTAGCATTGCAAGCAGCCCATTTGGTGTCTTCTCCAACCCATTCATGTTGTAATTCATGATGAAACCGCTGTAAGACGGGGGGGGGGGGGGGGGGGGAGGGAAGCCAACACCAAATCTATACTTAGCTCGGCCGGAATTGGAAATCCCAGCGCCTCAAGCCTCGTACCATAACCAAAGATCTTGATTACATGCTTGCTCACAGAGCCTCCTTCTGCCATGTGACATGACCACAATGCCTTCGTTATTTCATAACGCTCAGTCTTAGCCTGAGTCTGGTACATGGCCTTGAGTGCGACAATCATGTCGTATGCAGAAGTGTTATCAAACTTCTTCTGCAACTCAGGATCCAACATGTCAACATGAGACACAGAACCAATATGGCAGTATCACTCTTCAAGGTGTACTCCTCGAATTCAGCTGGTGGCACCTCCACCGCCGGCATGGGCGGTAGTGGCTCATCTAGAACATACTCACTCTTCGCGTTCCTAAGAACAATCCTTAGGGCGCGAATCCAATCAGCATAATTGCTCCCATTTGCAGTCAGGGGTTTCTTCTCAATCAGTGGTCCAAGGTTAAATGTGGGTGCTATCTTAGCCATTGATCTACAACAATTAAGTTCACTTAGGCATGTTCATAATTATTATCTGGCACTAAATTTAAAAGTAAATGTAAAGTGCTCCCACTAAAATTGATATTCCTCAAGATCAACATAGTGTATTACGAAATCCACAATCCTCAGTACTTGAATCATGGATACATGTGGTCAGCTACGACGAAGGGGTAGGTCAACATACCAATCACTTCCTGCCGTGATTTTCGTTTCATCTTTCGATGTAGTGCTCCAAACTCATAACTAGTTATGCCTGGACGTCAAGACAACCAATCGCTATTGCTGCTAGGACGGTCCGTGCCCGCCTCCCGAACCCTTGGTGCACATTACTCCTGGATACAAGTCGCACGGCAACAAGCATCCGGTTTGACGGTGTAGCGATTGGATGAGCATGAACTCCTTGATATTTTCAATTTTAGATTTAAGTAATTAAACTTTGGAAGCTACCGAGGAATCTCCCTAATAATCACACTACTGCGCAATCAAGTGAAGAACAAGAAAAAACACATATAAAACGATCACTAGTAAATTAACACCTGTGTGATGTAGTATAGTCTTTCTTGCTCCATCCGCCGGTGGCACCTTCCATCGGCGTGGCCATGTCGAGGTTCACGACACTTGCATGCCTTCTCCTATCCTCCACTACCTACATGGCTCGATGAATAAGAACGGCACGCCGGCCACAACAAAAGGGTTAGTCAACAAAATAATATTTTATGACTATACCACATCACATGTCCTGCAAAACAGAGTTAGATGTTCCTCTAACGTTTGTTTGCAAATTTTAGCGTGGCTTGTAGGATCAACGGGACAACCGGAAACCTGCGGTCCTCACTAAGCATGTTTATTCATGTTGCTAGATTGACTTTACGAGGTGACTGAGGGCCCAACGTTATGAAAACATTCCAGCTCCCAATCTAAACTTCACTGGTGCGCGTGACCCCCGTGTGGACCTAGTCCACATGCCCTTTCCACCACCAAGTCAACGAATCCAACTATAGATAGACCCGAAGTTATTGAAGCACTTCGTTGGCACCAACAAGCATACTAGGAACAGCCGGAAGGTCCGCGGATTGCCAGAAGTTCGTAAAGATCTAACTATGCCATCGGAAAATTTCCTTAAAGTGATATATTGGGAAGCATCCATAAATAAACTGAATGTTAGAAGCAATTTCTTCAATAACATACCCGCACAAACTTATGCGGTGCCCGCACATACCATGTGCTCTAGATCAAATCATGTATCTACGCATAGATTGGCTCTGATACCACTATTGGGTTGCGCGTACGGTAAATTAAAATTTTCACGTGTTGCTACGCAACCCTACCCAAGATCTACTATCAAGATACATGCGAATACGAAGATCCAAAGATCTAGTTTAGTATACGTTACCAACATCGTAGATTGCGGAAGAACATGTTGATGACGTAGTCGATGCATCCGTACGCGGTCTCTTCTCAACCAAGCCTGGTAGAGAGATTCCGACGCCTTCTTCTCCTTTGGTTCACCACCTTGTTCAACAGCTGAAGGGTGCAACGTCTATGACGAGGAACCCCTCCGAGAGCTTGCACACGTACACTGGAAAGGTTCAGCAGGGGTTCGCCGTCCAAGCTTGAAGTTTGCTGGTGTATATGAAGGTGGATATCTCAACACATGAGAAGAAGAGAGCGAGAGAATAGATCTAGTCTAATCGGATAGGTCGCCTCTAATTAGAGGTCCCTCTAATCCAACTAGAAGAGATCTAAACTTGAGAGCTATTTGCGTCTCGTCTAATCTAATTGAGAAACTTGTGTCTTGCTTGTGTGTTTCTCCAACTAGAGGGGTGGGGTTTATAATGGGGCCCAAGGGGAGGGAGACTTGGAAAGGAGGAAACCTTCCCCTAGTCCAATTGGACAAGGGGAAAGTTCTCCTTGCCCAATTAGGTATGGGAGGATGAGTTGGGGTTGTACCCCAACTCTCCTCCCCTTCTCCCTTCCTTGTGCACCGACCGGCCGGGTGGGCCCACCCTTGGCCGCACCGACCTAGGGCGGGTGGGGCCCGCCCTAGGCCGGCCCGCCTTGCTGCCTGGCGAGTGGGGCCCGCCCTGGCCGCACCGACCTGGCGGGTGGGGCCCACCTGGCCGACCGCCACTTGGACGCACGGGTAGGGTGTGATTTTGTTATGATTTGCGAGAAAGATTTTATGATCGTCAGTTATGGAGACATAAGAAAATATGTGAACAACTCATAGAGGAACATCCTTTATTCTTTCAAAATATAGACCAGCAGGTCGCCTCATTAAAAATCTTCCAGTCCCCTTTGGTACCCTGGTAAGGGAAAGAGTGCATCTGAAACCTGCTGGACGTTTGACATTGTGCTCTATTACATTTGTCGACTAGGAGTCTAAGCGTAGAAGCGACGCAAGTGCGCCACATTCCATGGGTTATTTGATATTTCTCCTGTCTTCACGTGCTTCAGTCGATAGGCACCACCGTCGATGACCTCCGTAATGATGAAGGGTCCTTCCCATGGAGATGCAAGTTTGTGCACCTTCTTCTACTTCAGTCGAAGCACCAAATCTCCTACGATGAAGGACCTTGTACGTAGTCGACTATTGTGGTAGTTGCGAAGATCCTGCTGGTAGACAGCTGTGCGAGCAAGAGCCGTATTTCGTGCTTCTTCGAGTAGATCGGCAGAGTCTTCGAGTGACTCATTTGCGTAATCTTTGTCGTATGCTTCTACCCGGGGTGCGCTGAACTTTACTTCTGGTGGCAGTACTGCCTCTGCACCATAGACCATAAAGAACGGTGTGAACTGGGTCGAGGCGTTCGGAGTTGTGCGTAAACTCCATAGTACCGCGTGGAGCTCATCGACCCAGGCACCCGTAGCCTTTTTGAGTGGCACCAGCAATCTTTTCTCGATGCCCGTGCATACGAGACCATTGGCCTTTTCGACTTGCACGTTGGATTGTGGGTGCGCCACCGATGCATAGTTGAGCATGATATTCCACTCTTTGCAGAAGGAGCAAAATTCCTTGGCTGTGAAGTTTGTGCCGTTATCCGTGATGATGCTATTCGGGACACCGAAGCGATACACGATAGATCTAATGAAATTGACTGTTGTAGCGGCAGTCGAGCTTGTGATGGGAACTGCTTCGATCCACTTTATGAAATTGTCCACCACCACCAGTAGGTGAGTATGTCCTCCAGGCGAAGATTTTTTGAGTGGTCCCACCATATCGAGCCCCCATTGGGTGAAAGGCCACGCCAGTGGTATGGTTTTTAACGCCAATGCGGGTGCATGAGGTTTGGTGGTGAATTTTTGACACCCGATGCACCTTTTGACTATGTCTTGCGCGTCTTTGAGTGCTGTTGGCCAGTAAAACCCTGCTCGAAAGGCTTTGTCTACGAGTGATCGACTGCTGGCGTGATGCCCACATGTATATGCATGGATGTCACGGAGTATTGCTTTGCCATCCTCAAAGTCGATGCATCTTTGAAACATACCTGAGACGCTGCGTTTGTACAACTCACCGTTAATTATGGTGTATGCTTTGGATCGTCGAGTGACTCGCCGGGCGTCTGTTGTGTCTTCGGGTAGCTCGTCGCGGAGCATGTATGCCAAGAAGGGTTGAGTCCATGCTGGTATCACCAGATCACCATGGCTTAAGAATACTTCGAATGGTGGATCATCTGTACTGGGTGTTTTACCCTTTGATGTAGCAGGCGAAGCGGGCGGAGGCCGCTGTGGTTTGATGGACCTGTGCTCGATGCGCTCTAAGAAGACACCTGGTGGAATTGGTGCCTTAGTTGAACCAATGTTGGCTAACCTGTCCGCTTCTTCATTACTTTCTCGCCCATTGTGCCGTAGCTCGCATCCATCGAATCCACCCTCCAACGTGTTGTAGAGGTCTCGATATGCGATCATGTTGTCAGCTATGGTATCACAAGCTTTCATCGTTTGCTGCACCACCAGGTTAGAGTCACCATAGATCATTAGTCGAGGGCATCCTAGCGGTTTAGCCATCCGCATGCCGTGGATCAGGCCTTCGTATTCTGCTTCGTTGTTGGATGGGAACTCGAAACCCATCTGCAAAACGTAGCAGAGTTTGTTGCCCTTAGGTGATATGAGTATGACGCCTATGCCTGCGCCTTCGTTTTTCTTGGACCCATCAAAGTACATTGTCCTGGAGTTAGATACATCAGGAACTCCTGGCAGTTGAGTTTCGATCCACTCGGTTGTGAAGTCGGGTAAGACTTGTGCTTTGATGGCCTTCGGGTGATCATACGTGATTCCTAGTGGCCCTAGCTTGATGAGTCACTTTGCTACTCGCCCAGTCGCGTCGGGGTTTGTGAGGATGTCTCCAATTGCAGATTTGCTTATTACTGTTATCGGGTGCTCCGTGAAGTAATGACGCAGCTTCCCGGAGGTCATGAAAACAGCGTACCGCCACTTGGACGCATGGGTAGGGTGTGATTTTGTTATGATTTGCGAGAAAGATTTTATGATCGTCAGTTATGGAGACATAAGAAAATATGTGAACAACTCATAGAGGAACATCCTTTATTCATTCAAAATATAGACCAGCAGGTCACCTCATTTAAAACCTTCCAGTCCCCTTAGGTACCCTGGTAAGGAAAAGAGTGCATCTGAAACCTGCTGGACGTTTGACATTGTGCTCTATTACATTTGTCGACTAGGAGTCTAAGCGTAGAAGCGACGCAAGTGCGCCACATTCCATGGGTTATTTGATGTTGAACTTATGCAAACTAAACATTGCCAGTTTGTGCAAGTGGGAGACTGTTGGATATATGCCCAAAAGGCGATCTATTTATACATGTGACAATGTATTTATACATATGTATATCTGATTCATACATTATTGATCCGTAATCTCTATGATATAACTGCAGTGATTTCTAAATGCGTGATTTAGGGAAAAGCTCACCTGCACGTGTAGAGAATATGAATACGTAAAAAGTACCCTAGTTCTTTTACGGACTAATTCTTAATGCTAGATGACGCGGCTTTTCCTAGTCATGGACATAGAGTTTATGTCAGCATCAAGGATGGCATATTATTGGACTATAATATGGCTGGGTCACCCAAGTGTTGGTATGCTAAGAGATTCTGTTAAATAGTTTTTTTGTCCTTAGCTTTATCACAGAAAGTTTGTTGTATAACATGTCCTTGTAACCATGAGGTTATTGGGGTCATGCATACTGGAGGAGTTGCTTTGGTGCTGTCAACCGTCACGGCCGTAACAGGGTGACCATAAAGGCAGTTGCTGGTGGCTTCGAAGGTGTGTGTATCCTAATGTTCTGAGATGGGAAATTACTCCTCTAGGTTAAGCGAGTTACTTCCAGGGCCCACTCAGTATTATATACATATCCACTTCGTTTTTCAGACAATGCACAGTGAAGTTACACTGTGTGGGATATCATAATACGGTAACGAGTAAATGGAACTTACCGATAACGAGATAGACAAAGATGATGTGAATCAATCCTTGATTGATTCATGGTATCATCACGGATCTATATCTCAGGTGAAGTTCAGTGTCGTGAGTAATGGGATTGATATATGATAATCAACAGGTTTAACAGTAGAGTTATTCGCATAACGATAGCAACCACATAGGACGTCCTTGGAACTGTCACTGGCCGGTGATTGGTTGATACCCAACCAATTATAGCTACCCGTTATCGGACCTGTAGGGTGGACACACTTAAGGTAGGATTGGTTAGTTGTGTTATATGGTTGGTCTGGAACATGGAGACAGTATCATCGGCATGGTGCTTGCGTGATATGACATACCTTGTCAAGAGAGAAAGTTTCTGATAGAAGTTACTATCACGGTCGGATTTATTCCGAGGAGGTTTATATGGAGGATATATTTGTCCAGAGTATTTTGTCGGCGGACACTGGGTGTCCCGGATCATATGAAAGGAGTTTTCATATGATAGGTAATTAATTCGGTGAATATTCTGTAAAAGGAAATATTCAAATGAGAATTAATTAGACAAAGTATTATTTAATTGTATGTTAATTAAATATTCATTCATTTAATTGATAAATATAATTACGGGATAAATATTAAAAGGCCACACCACCAAGTGGTGGTGGGCCGAAGACGTCAGCCGAACCCTAGTGGGCCAAGTGGCGGCTGGCCAGGCGGGCCCCACCCGCCAGGTCGGTGCGGCCAGGGCAGGCCCCACGCGCCAGGCAACGGCGGCGGCCAAGGCAGCAAGGCGGGCCGACCTAGGGCGGGACCCACCTGCTAGGACGGTGCGCCGAGGTGGGCCCCACCCGGCCGATCGGTGCACAAGGAAGGTAGAAGGTGAGGAGAGTGTACCCCAACTCATCCTATCATACCTAATTGGGCAAGGAGAACTTTCCCCTTATCCAATTGGACTAGGGGAAGGTTTCCTCCTTTCCAAGTCTCCCTACCCCTTGGGCTCCTTTATAAACCCCACCCCTCTAGTTGGAGAAACACACAAGCAAGACAGAAGTTTCTCAATTAGATTAGACGAGACACAAATAGCTCTCAAGTTTAGATCTCTTCTAGTTGGATTAGAGGGACCTCTAATTAGAGGCGACCTATTCGATTACACCCTTCAGCTGTTGAACAAGGTGGTGAAGCAAAGGAAAAGAAGGCGTCAGAATCTCTCTACCAGGCTTGGTTGAGAAGAGACCGCGTACGGCTACATCGACTACGTCATCAACACGTCCTTCCGCAATCTACGGTGTTGGTAACGTATACTAAACTAGATCTTTGGATCTTCGTGTTCGCATGTATCTTGATAGTAGATCCTGGCAAGGGTTGCGTAGCAACACGTGAAAATTTTAATTTACCGTACGCGCAACCCAATAGGGACAGGAAGCGCGTTAGGTGGGGTCAGGAAGTAAGTTTAAGTGGGGTCAGGAAGTGAGTTTAAGTGGGGTCTCGGCCCCTAGATAAACACGTCGTTAACGCTGAATTAACTGATTAGGAAACGAGTCATTATTTAGTGAGTTGATTAGTACGTCGTTAACACTGAAATTAAACTGAAATTATGATTCATATTCACTGGAAACTGAAATTGAAATTACGTCGTTAACAATGAATTAACTGATTAGGAAATGAGTCATTGTTTAGTGAGTTGGTTAGTACGTCGTTAACACTGAAATTATTATGATTAGAAATTACGTTCGTTAACACTAAAACTGAAACTGAAATTACGTCGTTAACACTGAAACTGAAGTGAAATTAGGATTCATAATTAGAAATTGAAAACTGACACGATTAGCAGAAGGTGATTAGACAAGATTAACACTAAAATTATGATTGATATTGCTATTAACATTGATTACAAAAGATTCCGGCGGGTTTTACAAAAGATTAGACAAGATAAGCAATGCTTTATGTACTGCTACTATGCCGGCGGCGGCCTAATACTACTACTAATCAGTAGCAGTGCAACTAATGCACTGCTACTACGCTGGGCTCGGCCTCAGCTCCTACATGCGCCGCCTCTGGGCTGGCGGTTCGTCGTCGTCGTCGGAGTCGTGGCCGCCGTCGTCGCCGTCGTGGCCGCCGTCGTCGCCGTCGTGGCCACCATCGTCGGACCTGTCGTTGTCCTCCTCATCCTCATCCTCCTCCTCCGCCTCCTCGTCGTCCTCTTCCTCCTCATCGTCGTCGGAGTCGGAGCCATTGCCGTCCTGCGGCTCCAACTCCGGGTCAGAGTCCTCCTCCTCGGACCCGTTGTTGTTGTCGTCGTCGGAGTGAGGGTCGGAGTCACCGTCCTCCCCCTGGTCGTCGTCGTCGCCCTTGCCGTCGTCATCGGAGCCGGCGTTCTCCTGCCAATGCCCGTGGCCCTCTTCCCACCACGAGATCGGGTTCCCCTCGCCGTCGGAGTCGCTCAGGATGGCTTCGTTCTGCCACCACGGATCCATTGCAGGGAAGGGGGTGGTTGGGGTTTTTCGGACTGGAGAGAAGAGAAAGAAGAACTGCACCAATGCGCAATGTAGAGAAGAGAGAACCGAGTGAACCGCAATGCAATGGGATTGGGATTTTTATTTGTGAAGGTATAGTGATGAATTCACTGCCGCCGGCACGTAGATCGATAACCGATTGGGGCACCGAACAGGCGCATCGCTTCGTTTTCTTGCCAACGCAGTGTGAAATGACAACACAATTTACAGATTATATTCGCCATGATGACATCGTGTGACCGCACTTCACGTCTAGTCGAACTAACATGCCTGTAAATGTTCAACACGTCATCTGGTGCCCCTTGACGTGTCGAGTACAAGTGTCGAACAGTTGATGTGCGTCGTCGTTCTGGTCAAATTTAATGCAGTTGGAGACTCTGTGAGACATCTAGACGTAGCAGAAACATTTTTGCGAGAACTGACGCGATTAACTTTTTGTTTACGTGCAAATATGCGTCGGTGCATCCGTGTCAACACACCAAGCGCGATCTGGACACGAACTGGACGTGAACTTGCACCCACAATGCGCGCTCTGTGTAGTTACGCGATCTGAACGTGTGTAGATCTTGTTTATCAACTTGAATCGTTAGTATATGACATAAGACGACTATGTGCGCAGGATTCTCCTTTTTTTGATTTTTTTTTGAATATTTGAAGCTCATTTCAAAATTCGGTCAAACTAACGTTGACCGATATTTAAACAAGTTTAAAACATGAAAATGAAAAACTAAGCATGGATCCTTCTTAGTCACTCTAAAATGAAACTTTGTGAGGTGTTCGCCTTTTTTATGTTGGAAATCCAAAACCCCTTCTCTTCACCCTTGAAATCGTAGGACATAGTCGTAGATATCACCTTAGATACATGCATTTCTCATATGAAATATTTATATATGATGTTTATCAACTTGAATCATTGGTATATGACATAAGACGACTATGTGCTCAGGATTTTCGTTTTTTTTTGATTTTTTTGAATATTTGAAGCTCATTTTAACCTCGAGTTCATACGACATAATTCGAGGATATCACTTAGATATATGAATTTTTCATTTGAATGTGTATAGACATTGTTTATCAGCTTCAATCGTTAGTATATGAGATAAGACAACTATGTGCGCAGGATTTTCCTTTTCTTGAATATTTGAAGCTCATTTCAAATTTCGGTCAAACTAACGTTAACCGACATTTAAACACGTTTAAACATGAAATTTGAAAAACGAAGCCTCGATCCTTCTTAGTCACTTCAAAATGAAACTTGGACACTTTATCAAACTTTTCAAAACCCCGTTGAGTGCCTCCAAACCCCGTTGAGTGCCTCCAAACCCCATTTGAACAATGACCGTCGAACTAACCCTAGCGCTGAACTGCAGCCGTCCGATCGTTCCTCTAGAAGGAATCTGCAGGCAGACTCGGGGCGATCCGCGATAAGCTCATTCTGCGATCTGATTGGACGTGCGCGTAGGACTAGGGCTTTACCCGCTGACGAGTGGACGACGGCGTACCCAATAGGGATTTTGGCTCGCCCACCCCCATTTGCCTCAGTGACAGAAAATGGGGATTTTGGAACACCAAATGGGGATTTTGGCTGTAACCCGTCATCGTAATTTAAATGGGGATTTTGGCACACCAAATGGGGATAGCCATGAGCTTGGTCAAATTTAGCTGGAATCCATATAAATTTTCAAATGAGCTTGGACTCGCTGAAAAATGTGTTTCAAATGAGCTACAATGGTAGGGTAAACGACTCCATTTCTAAGAAAAAATGGTGAACTCGCTGAAAAATGTGTTTCAAATGAGCTACAAAGGTAGGGTAAACGACTCCATTTCTAAGCAAAAATGGTGGACTCGCTGAAAAATGTGTTTCAAATGAGCTCCAAAGGTAGGTTTAACGGCTCCATTTCTAAGCAAAAATTGTGGACTTGCTGAAAAATGTCTTTCAAATGAGCTCCAAAGGTAGGGTAAACGGCCCCATTTCTAAGCAAAATTTGCAAACTGAAATGGATTTTGGCACACCAAATAGGGATTTACACACACAATTGGAAACGTCAAGCACAAGGCGTTTGCAAATTTCATGGTAGTACAAAATGGACTTGCCCTTGCCAAATTATAAAATAGATCAACAACTAATAACTAAATTGGCACTTGCCCTTAATAAAGCAACTAATAACTAAAATGGACTACCACTCGTCCTCGTCATCGGAAACCTCCACCGACTCGGCCTTGCCCTTGCCCCTGCCCTTGGCATCGACCTCCATTGGGGCGTTGCTGTTCGACGGCCACCACATGACCTTCTTCTTCCCCTTGCTCTCCGAGTTGATCTTGAGCCGTTGCTGCTCGGCGGCGGAATGCTTGGCCAGCTCCGTGGCTTTATGCTCGGCCATGGCCCAGGCCATACCCGGGTCCAGGACCTCCGTGACCTCCTCCTTCCAGGCCATGGTCCAGTCCATACCCTGGTCGTCCTCGTCGGACAGGTCGATGAAGGGAATGGGATCGGGAGCAATGGCCCTGCCCCTGCCCCTTGGAGACTCCCCGGATCGTGCAATCTCGATACTTGAACGCATCCTGCTCGAACTTGGAGGAGCACGCGCACGCCCACGTCCACGCCCACGCCCCATGCCGCTTCCCTCGCTCGCCTCAAGAAACCAAGGATAGCGGACGTGGCAGCGGCGGTTCGAGCTGGGAGTGGAGCTGCCATCACCACGAGCCATGGAGAGATAAGCGACTGGGAGAAGATGTCTTGGAGAGGAATAGGGGATTTGTGAGCGCAATGGGCAAGGAGATGGCTCCTTTTAAAGCCATATGTGGTCTGGACGGCGTCACAGTCTAGACGACAGTAATGGCGACCGGGCATTGATTCGGCTCCAGACTGCTCAGCTTGCAGCAGGACAGAGTAGGCAAGAGAGACGCGAGGACGGCAGAGCAGATGTACGGCCGGGCCGACAGTGTAGGCGGCGAGGCAGCTTTTTGCCGGCCAGGGGGACACGCCATTGAAGGCGTGGCACAAATTTGGGGACGGCGAGCATAGGCATGGACGCGCATGTACGGCTGCATGCAAGCACTCCACCGCCGCTGGCCCCACTTGTAAGTTTAAAGTGGGACGGGGTGCATGCACTTCGCTGGGCCCACATGTAACAGGTTTGTTAACGGTCAAAGGGCTTGACCAGATGGAAACGGCCGTCTTCGCCATCCGCGGGACATGTGCGAACCAGTCAGGACACGGATGAGAGAAACTACGCGGGTAGGGCACAAACAGATAAATTAGAGAGAACCAGGGCACAGAAGCAATAATCCCTTAATAATATTATCTCCCATGCGAGTTATCCATGTCACCTGTTTTTTAGTCTCATGTATATGTCTAAATCTTGATCAGCCTTTATTATTTGAGTTACCATGGTCTCTGCATCGCAGAGATGTATGTAACCTTAATTTATTTCATTTATTCAACATAGACTAGCAAATAACCTTACAACAATGGATCATAGAAGACGAAGCCACCAAACAGTGAGACAACACTGCAATTTTTTTTTTACGAACTAAGGCGGGGAGTTCCCGCAATGCATTATATATAGAAGAGAGAATTTTTTCTGTTAATTAGGGAAACCGGACCCAAACACCATACAAAGCACGGTTTAAAAAAAAAAGACACCATACATAGACCATACAAACCGGACAACACTACAATTAGCACACGATAGACGAAACTGGTTCATATTCCTCTGCCACGGCCGACTCTAGACATAGCGCATTTTGCTCACGCAGTCACGCTCCAGACAATTCCAGCGTGCATAACAAAGCGAAAACACTCACTAGGACAAATCTCGACCCCAAAGCCCAAACAACGGTACCACCCTACGACAATCCATCGACACACGCCCGTCCCCGACGCGATACCGGCCTTTAATTGGTCAAATACACTACTCCATCCGATCCGAAAAAAGATACGCACCAACAGTTCAAAGTCCATTTTACATAATGATCCTTCACGATTCAAAAACAGAAAAATTAAAAGTCCCTCCGCCTCGCTCGCTCGCCCGTCTCAGATCGCGGAGGGAGCTGGCCGGCGAGCAACGCGGGACGATCGATCGATCGCCAGCCCGCAGTATACGCAGTATCGATCGATCGATAGATCCCTCCAGATCGCCGGCCGCTGGGGCGCCTCGCCAGCAGCAGCAGCAGCTCGCCGGACCATCTCCGGCCAGCTCCTCCAGATCGCCGGCCGCCGGCCGCCGGGGCGCCTCGCTATCAGCAGCATCTCCGCCGACCACGACACAACACGGATACGACATAGCACAACACGTACTGAGCCTGCAGGTCAAGTACTCCAGCTCACCTGCAGCTCGCTCCCTGGTTCAGGTCAACAAGATCAAGCAATTGCAAGCAGTAGCACAACAGATCGAGCAATTACAGAGCAACAAGCAATACTCCAGCTCACCTGCAGCTCGCTCCCAGGTTCAGGTCGCAGCAACAACACTCGCCTCCAGATCGCCAAACTCCAGGAAATGGATGGCTCAAGTGCATCTTCAACTGCAGCTTCCTCCTCCATCTCGAGATCTTCCCGTGCAACTTCTTCTTCTTCCTCGGCTAACACCGACTGAATGCATCATTGAGTTCATCCAGTGACACAAGCTAACACCGACTGAATGCATCATCTACTCTATCACAAGTGTGTACCATCGAGTTCATCATTGAGTTCTGTACTGTACCAGTAGAGGGCATCGGTACTGTGGCTCATGCAGGCAATGATGCCGTTGTCGTGGAAGTTCTTGGCGACGGAGGCGTCGAGCGCGCGGTGCTACTCCTTGGTGAGCTGCACGCGGCCGCCATGGCCGGCGCCCAGCGTCTGGAGGACGCACTGCACGTCCACCTTGACGTCGTCGACGCCGGCCGCGGTGAGGTACGTGTGGAGCTGTTCGTAGAAGCGGCCTTGCCGACCCTAAACCTCGGACGGCAATCATCAGGCCCTGTCTCCATCTGCGCGATAAGCACGGCGCCGAAGAGCTGCTTGAGCTGGCGGATCTGATTGGGGAGAAGGAGAGGGTGAGCGGTTAACCTAGGGTGTACGGCGGCGGCCGGAAAGGGGAGAAAGAAGAGGTGGCACGTACCAGGTTGGTGCTAGCAGGTGGTCCTCGGCCGCTGCCGCCGTATTCGTCCTCGGGCGCGGCTCGACTCAGCCGGCGACGGAGGGGACCGGGACGGGATCGAGGACATGAAGGAGGTCCAGGATGGAGGTGGCGTCGACGTCGGCGCGCATGTAGGGCTTGGGGCGAGCGGATCCGGCATCTCCGACGCCGGATTCGGCGATTTCTCGCCGGTTTGAACCAAAAGACTCGATCTTTTCTTGGAGGGGAGCGACCGGGCGAGGCGACGGGGGTGAGCGGGCGAGGGAAGGTGGAGGGTAGCGAGTGGGCGAGGCGATGGAGGAGCGCGGGCGGCGAGGGGAGGGGAGCGCGCCGGCGAGGTGAGCAGAGGTGCTGGCGAGCTGAGTGAGAGAGAGAGGTGGGAGGTGCAGGTGTGGGTGCGAGAGAGAGAGGTGGGTGGGGTGCGGGTCGTTTTTGCAAAATAACCGTCGCGAATCTTTTTTCGGATCGGAGGGAGTATCATTCTATGTACATTAAATTTCAACCTATCGATGTGATTTTCAGTTGAATCATGCATATTCGTGTTAGACAACTTGCCCGGGCGTCTTGTATCTTTTCGAGTATGGAACAAAGATTGCAAAGATATGATGCTCCAATGCGCGAGATATCTTTCTGCTTCACTATATAATGTCGAATACCAAATATGCTCAACAGGCCACTGGCATGTCCGTGTCACGCAAACTAGAGACAGATCACACGAACACGAACACACAACTACAATAGCACACAATATCACAATTGCATAGAAAGCATCATTTCCATCACATGCACAACACAGATACAATACCACTATACCAGTACAAACTGGGGGCACAACATAACTTCATAGCCTTCAACTGTTTCAACCACCTGTGCTTAGCTTCTTCACGAGCACTGAAGCAGGTAGACCCCCAACCGCACACACAGCAACTTCTGAGTTACAACGGCATGCTCGCTGACCAGGAAGCACATGCTTCACTTATTCGACCAGACAGAAAATAGAAATAAGTAACACAAAACTATTCACTTCTCCCACCAGTGAAGGACATCCTTCCGCCTGTTGATCTTCTTCTGCAGCTGGAGAACGCCATACAGTAAGGCTTCAGCGGTCGGAGGGCAGCCGGGGACGAAGATGTCCACTGGGATGATCCGGTCGCACCCGCGCACGACGGAGTATGAGTAGTGGTAGTATCCACCGCCGTTGGCGCAGCTCCCCATCGAGATCACCCATCGAGGCTCGGGCATCTGGTCATAAACCCTGCCAGAGAACAGCTGAAGCTCAACAATTCAGGAGGTATTTATCTGTCCAGATGGAACCAAGACAAACTTTTCTCAACAGCCAGAGTAAACAGAGCACAAGGTTTCAAGCTAATTTGTATTCTTGAATCTTGATATCTCCATCCATGTAACCTCGATAAACTGCAATGAGCAGTCATGACCCATGACTATGCTATGTTTTGACCTCACTGAATTATAACAATACAGTACGATTAGCGATGAATATGCCTAATCACAACACAAATCTAGTTCGGGGCATATGACATGCAGTTCACTGGGGCACAAGAGGACTCTGAAACCAAGTGAGAAAACAGAGCACTGTAACATCGAAATGCTCCCTGAAAACTGAATAGCACGAACAGGCAAACTGAACAGAGAAAATTCAGAAGACGGTGGGGGTGGTGCATCATGCAAACGTACTTTCGGAGCGCGGCCGCCATCTTGTTGGTGAGCGTGCCGGCGACGATAATGCAGTCGGACTAGCGCGGGGAGGGGCGGAAGATGACGCCGAAGCGGTCGAAGTCGTAGCGGGAGGCGCCGGCGTGCATCATCTCCACGGCGCAGCAGGCGAGGCCGAAGGTCATGGGCCAGATGAAGCCCCTGCGCGCCCAGTTCATCAGGTCGTCCACCTTGGACACCACGAACTCCGCCGCCTTCGACATCGGCGCCGCCGGCGCCCCGCCGCTGTACGTCACCGGCGCGGGCGCTTTTGCGGCGGCGCCATAGGAGAAGAGAACGAGGCAATAGCCTGATGGTTAGGGCCGCGGTGGCGTATCCTAACGACCAGAGTTCAACTCCCGTCGGGAGCAGAATTTCTGGAATTCTCACCAGGTTACTTCTATCTATCAAAATACCACAAGGTGCTAGTCCTGGTTGGGTTGGTTTTTTTTAGGAGGAGGAGGAGTAGGCGCGCGGTGCAGTGGTGAGGAGCGCAAGCCGCCCCGTGCGGGGGAGGAGGAGCGCCATGGCGCGACGTCGTGCGTACGGCTGTAGGCTATGGTTTCCAGAAGGTGGCGGGGAAGTTCGAGAGGGTCGGCAAGCGCAAATGGGCAGACCGGCAGAGCGGTGCGTGGCGATCAAAGACGAGTCCAGGCCGCCTCCACCGCTTCAGCCTTGTGCGGTTGGCTCGCGTTACACGTACTACTGTATGCACAGGCTGTGTTTATTTAGCACATGTGTAGGGTATAAATGTACGTTGAAAATGGCAAAATGGTGATTGTATCTCAGCCAATAGAGTTTAACCCCGGTTTGATACTGATTTCATTTAGACAAAATATTCTTCAGTGGGAGGCGACGTCCTGTCAATAGCGAGACGTCCATGGTGACTTCATCAACCTCAACACTCGACTGGTCGGCTCAATCTTCGAAGGTGTTCTGGGTGTGCGTGCGTGCGTTCATAAAGCTAAGTGTGTACGTATTTATGACTTGTGAACGCCTATGTTTGTAGTGAGTTCCGCAAAAAAAAAAAAAAAACGAATGTTGAAATAAGACTAGATCCATGAATGCCTGTACTCACTGCATCTCAAAATTAAGACACACTTAACTTTTCCTGTTATTTGATGCAAAATAAATAAATTACTCTCAGTATATCTAAAAACATAATGTAACACCACAAAAATCACAAGATAAATGCAATGATATCATATATATATACATGTTGAATCTGTATACTTCTACTCTGTGGCTGTTGTGGTTATCGCGTGTCTCCAACACATCCAATACAACCACTAGTGGAAAACGAGCCTTTAGTCCCGGTTCATGAGGGGCTTTAGTCCCAGTTTGCCAACCGGGACTAGCAAATCCGGACTAAAGGCCCCCATTTAATCCCGGTTAGACACGAACCGGGACTAAAGGTACCCACGTGCGCGGAGCCGTGCACGGGCGGGTGGAGTGTACTTTTAGTCCCGGTACGTGTTACCAACCCGGACTAAAGGTACCAGGAATTTTTTAAATTTTATTTTCAATTCTATTCTTAATTATTCTTAATTTTATTCTTAATTCTATTTTGAAATTTCTCACTTAGTCACACACACTTAATAACTAGTTATAAACTTAATTTTAGGTCAAAGTACTTATCCTGTTTAAACTTCTCTTCGGACACCCATCTTCAAATTGCTCTCGCCCGAGCACGCTTAATTTTTGAGTTCCTTCCAAATTAGATTCAAAATGAGACATTAGAACTTACCGATAATAGTATCCAATAAATCATATTAACCTCTGAGTCATGATGTTACACTTTTTATTGTTTAATTTTTTAAAATTTTATTTGAATAAATACATTGATAATGTAATATATTATTTAATAAATAACAATGATTATGTAATGATATTTTTTGAATAAATAACAATGATTATGTAATAATATTTAATATGGAATAATTCATATATTTAAATCGTAAATCGAATTTTGACAAAACAAATATATAAATTGATTACAAAAATAAGAAGAATTCAAATATACCATCCATATCATCTTTTGCATCATAGAAACATCGATTTCCTTTTTTTTAAGTGGCAAAAATGACTTCTATCTAAGAGTAGTCCACATTTTATGGATAAACAACTAGTGGTTATATCACAAAAATATCAGTTCGAAAATGGCACCCATCTAATTCTCACAAAGAGTAGTCCACATTTTATGGATAATACCTAATTATTAGGAATTTTCTTGATTTCTATCTAATTTCACCTAGTTAAATGAGTTTATGCTGATTTTCCGAAAGTAATCCAAATTTGAACTACAAGTGTTTAATAATTTGGTCTTCATGTTAAGATAAACAACTAGTGGTTATATCACAAAAATATCTATAGTTTTAGAAAATTTGACCTCTTTCGATGAATAGTCATGGTGGCCATTTTGACAGTTTTTTGAAAAAATCAAATAAGTTGAAAAAAAATCAAAATACGATATCCTCTGGCATGGAGTACTTTTATGTGTACTAGTTGCTATGAAAAATGATAAACTTGATTTTGACAAATTATTCAAAAAAACATCATAAAAAGGTCTATCATTTATAAATATCTATAAGTTTCAAGCCAAATGACCAAGTTATGACAATTCCCACTACATAGTTTTTGATAAAGTTCTCATATTCGATAAAATATCATTTTAAGATACACGATTGGTGGTTATATACTTGTATCAGAGAAACATCGGTCGTTTTAGAAAAAAACGACTTCTTTCGAGGAGGGTCATAGTGGCCATTTTGACAGCTTTAAAAAAAATCATATAGAGTAAAAAAACCTCCAAAACAGATATGATGCAAAATGGCACCCATCTAATTACACAAATAGTAATCTACATTTTATGAATAATCCCCAAGTATTAGGAATTTTCTTGATTTCTACCTAATTTTGCCTAGTTAAATGAGTTTATGTCGATTTTTCGAGAGTAAGTTCGCCTAGTTAAATGCGGTTTTGTGATCCAAAACTTGATAGAGTTGTCATATTTGGATCCCTCTGATTTTTCTAATTGATTTAGACATTTTTTTTATCAATTTTGGATTCACGGATTTAAAGATATCAATTATCTATTATATAATTAAAACACAGGACAACCAACGGTGAAGATTAGCCAGACATAATCAAGTCACAAACAACGGCCAAGATTTTCTTTTCGTAACGTCTGGCCGGTGTCGATTTCCATACGTGCATATACAGTGTCCATCTTCCCCACGTCTCCCACTTGAAATCGCATAAGGAAAGTCCATCTTCCCCACGTCTCCCTCTTGAAATCGTGGAAGGAAAGAACACCCATGTACATCAATAAATGATCCACGTACAGGACTCCCCATCGCACTGGAGTAGGAAAGATCTCCCAGACCTCATGTACAATCCATCCAGAAATCGTCTAGCACAGTCGATCCATACATACGATCGATCCACGGCATGGCCGGTCCGCTTCTCTTCCTGATGTCGCCCTCTCAGCCGCCACAAGACCACGACATACCTAGCCCCAATTCTCCCCTGCCTAACAAGGTTACCAAGCTGAATGCCATGGCGGCATGGGCTGCCTCCGATCGTCCACGACATCTTCGACGGTTGTTACGTAATCTGAACGTGGATGAATTCAAGTGCTCCATTACAGGTTCGTGGATTCCAACTTGGGTCTTCTACTGCCTTCGACGGTTGTTACATAATCTGAACGTGGATGAATTCAAGTGATCCATTACAGGTTCGTGGATTCCAAATTGCGTCTTCTACTGCCGGCGATGATGAGGATCAGATCGATAAATGCTGTCGGCCGTGACGACGATTAGATCGATCAATTTTGCCGTCCATGAGATTCGTGGATTCCAACTTGCGTCTTCTACTGCTGGCGATGACGAGGATCAGATTGATCAATGCCGCCGGCCGTGACGACGATCAGATCGATCAATTTTGACGGCCATGACGACGATCAGATTGATACACGACATGGCGGCAGTGTCAGGGTTCTAGCCGTGAGACCGTGCTCACAGAAGGCGTCGCTCACGTACAGTGATGGGCTGATTGATCCTATCAGAGTGCGGCGTTCAGGCTGGAGGTTACGTCGGTGATCCATCGTGGTGTATCCAATGAAGCGGTGTTGATCGCTTGATGCCGGCAGCCATCACAAGCAAAGAAATAGCTGACTCACGTACAGATTATGGACATATGCATAAGCACGGAGGCGAGTTTGCTAGAAGACGTTTTGCGGCCGGCCGGTGTGCCTTCTGATCTTGCCGACAAGCCGTTGGGCGTGCAGCATATGCATATGCACGGTAGATGTTGACTTGAATGGAATCACGTGTTCAACAAAAATCAGTGTTCAACTCTAAGCGGAGATGAAATCTGTGTCCTCCATCGCTCTTATGTTCATCTTTCAGACTTTGGCGTCTGCTACTTCTGCAGTTCTGCTGAGACAAGCCGCAAGGGATCATCGCGTAGCTACCACCTGGGTCTGAGATGAGCTATCCGGTTAATGACCTGCTGATGTTGCAGTCCAGTCGCCCATGATTCATGCCGCGCTTACAGATTGGCCTCAGAAGACGAGGCGTTCTCCATCATCCATGCTAATTGATGCTACGACCTGCAACACTGTCGCATGCATGTCTTTCATGTTCTACATCCTGAATTTGTTGCCATAGATGATTGGACTCCTCGGTACATAGATGTTGCAGATCTTCAAGCTAAAGTATACTGTGGTTTATTAGTGGATCAATTAAACTTCAGTCTATGAATTGTGCTACATGAGAGTACAAAATACATGAGGAAACATCAAAGCGAGGTAATCTCCTTTCTCATCTCTAAATTTATACTGATGATGAAGTATAGGAAGCAGAAATATTGGTAGACGGACAGTTCTTTGCACTTGGAAGATCTGACTCTTACTCTTTAAGCACTATGAGATCGTTGAGTATATCTATAGAAGACCAGCTTTAGAATTATGTGTATTCTGATTCCTTAAGGACCTCATGGTTGCTGTTTTTAGCCAAATGAAATTAAACATCAAGCTGATTATCATAACTATTATGGTTGTACAAATATCTTATCAGCAGAGAAAATACATTATCCGGGTGATTACACAATTAAGATAATGATTTTGATTGTCAATTTTACCGACAGATCATATGGTGTTTCAATGAAATTTGAAGTTTCAGGACCACATTGATCAAAACTATGATTCTGGGAGTCTCGGGCATCATGATAGGCAAGATATATTGTTGTCATAGTTGTCATTTCTTTTTCTTTTTTTAGAAAAGGAGGGTGCGAGTCCCCGGCCTCTGCATCGAGTGATGCACACAGCCATTCACACTTATTAATTCCAACCAGATTTACAAAGTACAATATTGAGAACAAACTGAAGTCAACCTCTCGACATCAAGGGTCGCTACCACTATGATGGGGTGACGAACACCAACGCACATCATCTAAAAACCTTCAGCTAAACACTCAACGCACACCGATGTGTACGCTTTAGTCGTTGCCGCCGTCTTCCACGAACCCATCTTCAGAAAGGATCAACACCATGACCTTGCAAAATCAGGTCTGCCGTCGGCATTGCCACGATGCCGGACAGCGCCACCATGTGCGAGTCCATCAACCCGAAATCGAGACCCCGCAGCGCCACGCCGCCGAGCCTCACCGACATCGACGTGGCAGATGAAACACCGCTCCGCCAGCTGACCCCCTCCAGGTAGTTCGTGTTCCAAAACAATGCCCTCAAGAGGGTGAACGACACCGAAGGTGACGCCATCGTCTGATCTGGAAAACCAGATCTGGGGTTTCCCCCGGAACAAACAGGTTGAGGGCGGAGCAACGATGCCTTCAACAAGGTGATGACGCCCGGGGGCGCCACCATCGTCGTCTCCAAAACGGAGCCCGGTTCTCACAGGGGATATTGTGCTGAGCGGCAACGGTGAAAATTGATGGTCTTAATAGGTAAGAAGTAGTAGTTCTTGAATTTTTTTTTTGATTGCACATGCGATTGGTGAGGTAATCAGCTCAAGTAAGTTTTTGGTGTACCACGCAGGCTCAAGTATGCAGCTATTAGAGAAAATCCTCTTATTTGTATGTTTCTTTGTGCATCTCTACTGAAATATCACCATAATATTTTCTGAATTTATTTACAGTGGAAAATTGTAATACGCTATTGATCATTTCACCCACCTAGAGACATGTGTAAGCTCTGGGCCAGCTGCTGCGGATATCGCGTGAAACAATAATCAATTCAGGATTTAGGCAAAGGCGTGCCACTGAAGAGATCGTTAAATGGTCATTTTGTGAAGAAATTGTAATTTAAAATTAATAGTTGGATTTATATATGCTTAACATTCTGTTATGTACCAATATTTATTTGTTGCTGATATATATTAACATGCATCGGTAGGACAATATACAAAACATGGTCAAAAATAATTAGGACATATGGTTTGAAGGAGCAAATGATGCTTGATCACTGGTGGAGTTCATCGAGGTTGGAAGTAGCACAAAAGTGGCAAACAAGAATTAATCTAAGACCACTCACAGGAGGTACACATGAAAGCCTTTAAGAACAATAGTCTGGTCTCCATAATGCGTGAATGTGTCTAACCTAGCTATTTTATTAGAAATGAGGAAGTACAACATATTTTTGGTTGCACAAGAAAAGTAGTAAGCAACGTACAATGTTAAGTTTTCTATTAGGACGCTTCAATAAATATTACATCGTATCCAGTCGATACAATACACTGAGCCTTGGAAGGATGAACACGCTATATAATGTGTGAGAGACATCGATGCTGAATTTGTAAAGAAAAATGTGGGGGGTGTGACAGATAACATAGATACGCTGCGGAAGAGAAAACACTGCGATATTACGAAGCTACTATAGCTGATGTGCATGATATGTATCCAGGTTAATGTATCCAGCTACTACAAAATCAATATTTATTAATGTTGCATGACATGGAAAAATCACTCAACCAGCACCGAGACTCATTTGATTGCTGGATTTTGAAACAATAAAAAATAATGGTGCAGCCAACTTCTGCATAAGAAAACTTCGAAGCCTAAACAATGATTTGGATGTATTCCGGTTTTCCATTTTTAACATGTACAAATATTATACGCCATAGATTGGAATATAGAAGCAATTGACAGCTCAATAAGCCGAGTATACAAATTCAATCATATATTTTCGTCGATTTTAAATAGTTATCTAATATAGTATCCAGAATAAAATTATACATTTGATATGAATATATCTGAGTTATATCAATGCTAGCCGCGCAATCGCGCGGGCCACACAGCTAGTTCCATATTAAATGAAAAATGCAGAATCTTTAGTTTGGGTCGGTATCACAAACCAGTACTAAAGATGGACCTTTATTACCGGTTCGAGATATGAACCGGGACTAAAGGGTCTCGCGCTGGGACCCACCTCTGTAGCTGCCTGCCGCAACCCTTCCGCAACCCTTTAGTCCCGGTCTCCGTTCGAACCGGGACTAATAGTCCCTTTAGTCCGGGTTCCAATAATGGTCGGGAGAAAAGGGTCGAACGGAAGGCCCTTTTTCTACTAGTGAACGCACATCGAGACGGACAAGAATATGGCCCGCCACGAACATATTGCAGACGGTTAAGAATACTACACGTCGCCCATTACAGATCTTCTCAGACGACCATTAAAATTAACCGCCACTAATCTATATATGCAAAAGTAAATAATATATGCATATTTCACCAAGACTAAAAAGGAAGGAATAAGATACATAACAACATCCTAGACATGAACATATTAATATATACATATTACA
Organism: Poa pratensis; assembly: GCA_947311845.1. Lineage (NCBI taxonomy): Eukaryota > Viridiplantae > Streptophyta > Magnoliopsida > Poales > Poaceae > Poa > Poa pratensis. The sequence continues at coordinate 50,422,224 of CAMZMU010000035.1, forward strand.
GATCTTTTGTTTGTAAAGGGATTTTTCCTTACCAAAATTTTTGTACATAATTCTCTATTCTATCTAATTGGATGGCGGATATACGACCGCCTTTAACCTAAAAAAGAAAAAAATCTACGGCATGGTCTCTTGTGTGTAGACCAAAAAAACATGGTGGCCTTGGTATTAAAAACCTTGAGATTCAGAACACAGCCCTCTTACTGAAACAACTTCATAAGTTTTTCTGCCAGGCCGATATTCCATGGGTAAAATTGGTTTGGTCACTCTATGGCGACATTCCTCCTCAGGCCCAGCCACCTCGTGGATCCTTTTGGTGGCGTGATGTATTTAGTCTGGTTAATATTTATAGAAGCATCACTTCTTCGGTGATTGGCATTGGGAAGATGACGTTATTCTGGAAGGGTCATTGGCATGGTGCAGGGCTCCTCTGTGATGTTTTCCCACACCTATATTCTTTTGTGTTGGATGAAGATGTGTCAGTGGCCACTATGATACAAACCCAAAACCCTGCCCAGCGGTATGCTCTTCCCCTATCCGCGGAGGCCTATGAGGAACATACTACTGCGTCTTCTATCACTGCTCAACTGGATAATGTACAAGCTATTGATGTCAGGAATTTTGTGTGGGGAGGTGCTACGTATACTCCAGCCAAGTACTATAAGTTCATATTCTCTCAGGTTCCTGGAAACAAAACTCTTGACAGAGTGTGGCAATCTAAATGCCTGCCCAAACTTAAGGTTTTTATGTGGCTTCTTATTCAGGATCGGTTGAACACCAAAGATCTGATGATCAGGAAACATTGGGTTTTTGAGGGTGGCCCCCATTGTGTGCTCTGCTCCAATGCTGTTTTAGAGACGAGAGATCATCTGTTCTTCCAATGTCCTTTTGCTTCAGCATGCTGGGATTCGGTTCAGATTGCCTGGGATCTTCAGGAGCTCGTCTCGCCTCGGTTGCTGTTGGCTGGCCAGAATTTTGCAGGCCCGTGCTTCATGGAAGTGGTTGCCTGCGTAGCCTGGAACATTTGGAAATCAAGGAATGACCTTATCTTTAGAGATCAGCATGCATCTCACGGCTCATGGCGAGTGAAGTTTCAAAACGACATCCTGCTGCACCAACACAGAATCAAGGCGAATTTAGTGATCCCCTTGCTAGAGTGGACTAGAGACACTTTCACCTAATTTTTGTATATTTGAGCATGTATCCCCCTTCCTCCTTCGACCCTCCCTGAACTTTTGAACTTTATCCTGTGGGGGTCACTATTTTGGTGACTGCCCGGATGGTTTATCAATAGAAAACAGAAAATCCACACCGTAGGGGTTTCCCCTACGGTAATGCCCTTCAAAAAAAAAATCCTAGACATATTCAACGTCAGACATGAATCCGGGATCGAAGTGTCAAGTCACTTCTCCAACAGTTGAGGAATTGCATGAGCACATCCATCTCCGTTTGCAACTGCAGCATGCCGTACCCTAAACCTTTGGGTTTCGGAGGGCTCATGAGGAAGTAGATGCGTAGATGTACCTCGTTACATAGTGCTACCATGGTATAGCAAGCACGTTTCAGCAGCTTAGGTGTCTAACTTAGAACCAACTGGGATCCTTCTCTGTTGGTGGTATTCTAGTCCGAAATTTTCGATGCATCTCATTCTTAGGATATCTCATGATACTCAGTGTTACCATTGCCTATTGGCTATAACTCTCCTCACCATGTTTAGCTCTTTAAAACTGATGTGATCAAGTGGTCTAGGTTTCTGAGTTTCAGTGTTGAATCCGCGTCATTTCTGAACTTATGTAGGTACGCAGACATTGTGCCTAGCACCGTAGTGCTTTACCAACCAAGGCTGTAGGTAACTTGAATTATTATCTGAGTTCACTTCAATGACCTACCAACGTTGTGACTTCAAATAGAAGATGAATTGACTAAAAAGTTCAAGAAGATCGAGAGAATCACCCGAGTAAAGAAGAGTTGAAGTAGATGACTTTGAATGCACAAAAGGAGTCATGGATTGAATGGTGTCGATGTCTCATACCGATGTTTTTCAGGGAAGGTCTTATACTGATATAGGTTTGCAACTAAACACATATCAAAAGTTTTAGAGCACATACCGGCGGTTGAGAATTAAGGTTTTGAACCATATAAGAGTAATTAGGTAAATTGATGAAAGCCTACCCAGACTAGCCCTTGGTGGAGTTGATATAGTAAAAATCGACAATTGTAAGAATTCCCGAAATTCTGCTCCCGAAGGGAGTTGAACTCGAGTTGATAGGAGCGGCACCACATCCATAAGCACTGGGCCACAGCCCGGTCGATGTGTTTGTTTTGGTTGTGCTCATTTAGGTGGGCGGGGCCCATCTTCTTGGTGAGTGTGCATGTGACGATCATGCAGTCGGATTGGCGTGGGAGGAGCTGAACATGGCGCCGAAGCATTCGAAGTGGTAGTGGGAGGTACTGGCGGCATGCATCATCTCCACGACGCAGCAGGCGAGGCCGGATGTCGTGGGCCAGATGGAGCCCCTGTACGCCAGTCATCAGGTTGTCCACTTTGGACACCACGAACTTCGTCGTCTTTGGAATCGACGCGAGCTTTGTTGCTGTGGAGACAGAGGAGTAGGCGCCGGATAGCAGGGCGAGCCACGCCATGCGAGAGCACGGGCACACCAACACACGCGGCACACCACTGAGACCAACTAAACTATCCAAGGAAACATCACCAATATGATTATCACGACCACTATCCACAGACTGCAGACATGCTCACATAGCAAGGTCCGGTCTGGCTCGCTTCGTTGCTGCTCTAGCAAGTCATTTCGATGGGTTTGGTGGTGATTCCTGCGATTTTGTTGGATTCCGGAGAGTTTCACGCCGGAAGGTCACAGACGGTGCTGAATGTTCATCCTGCCCAACGCCTCGGGTGGTTTTTTGGGCACCCTCTGTTCGGCTGCGAAAACTCGACATTCTCAGTTTCGAGGGGGAAATTTTCGGGCTCCTGAAAAAAGTTTTTTGATTTAGCCAGTTTTACGGTCGTTGTTCTATCTCATTTTATGTCGCGCAAACCGTAAACGGCGGTTATTTTTTTAGTTTCGGACTTTTAGGGTCACTGCTAGAGATGCTCTTAGCGTGTGAAAGTCGTTGTGGTAGGAGTGGCCTCCTTTCCTTCAGTTCTTTTGTAGTCTAAAATTATCGATGTATCCCATTCTTACTATATCTCATGATGCAGTTATAGATTATGCTGGGCTTCATCATGACCGAAAGTCTCCTCACCACATTGTCCTCTTTAAAACTGATGTAAATATGCAGTTTTACGATGTTAAGTGTCGAATCTGCTACGCCGAGAGGTTGGTTACTTATAGAGTCGAGGATGTATATGTAGGTAGTACACATAGTGACTTGTACCATAGTGCTTTACCAACACCATGGTGGTTGATTTAAATTACTATCTGAGTCTACTTCAGTGACTGATAACCCCCAAGAGCAGGGGATCACTATAGCACCTCTCAATGTGGAAGTAAGGTATCGATCCGCAGGAGCAAGAAGGAAAAGTTATCTATTCCCTACAACTAAAGTGTCACAAGTTTTAGTTGATTATCACTAAACAAGTTTAAAGAACAAGGTGGTTGATTTAATGGATGGAAGTTTAATGTAACAAAGCAAGAATGTAAAAGTGTCCCAATCCTCTTCAATGCAAGAGGACAAGACAAAGGTTTTCTCTTATAGGAACAATGGACATGGGTTCATGGGTTCACTTAATCCTCTCTCTCTCATCTACGGTGATTATCATGTTATAGATAAAGTACACACAATTGTCATGTTTAATGGTAGCTTTTATAACGGCTATATGTCCTAAAACACATAGTTGAAAGAAGTACTCATTTGTGTTGCTAGGTCACCCTCGTAAGGCTAGCGTGGTTGCTGTCACTCACATCATACTCTTCCTTTTTACCCTAGATAAAGGATGTTGGGCGGTACTGCATGTGTCACTCAATACCTATGCCGTGTCACATTGGCCATCCCGTACCTACATACATCATACTTCTTAATGGACAATATTCTAAACACTAGTGCAATGATTCATATTTCGTGTGTGTGACCACATCTCTCTTATCTATCTACACTTGGTGGTGTCAATCACCTCATGACAAGGATAAACAAGGCATTATGAATAAATCAAACCATCACATGCATCATAGAATATCTCCAAAGTATGACAAGTCATAAAAGTTCCAACACAACAGTAAATGCATAACAAATCATCTCATCCACAATATCCACCATAGGAATTACATAGATGACCGTAATCATGTTCAGCAGCTCATACGGTACTAATTAGTGAAGCTCAAAGAGAGGAGAGATACATAAGTTACCACCACAAACCCATAGTCCAGGGTGGACTACTCCCCCTTCATCATGGAGACGGTGGAGAAGTCGTTGGAGAAGGTGGAGACCACCCCGGCAGCGCCCCGCCGGAGTTTTCCCCCTCCAATCTGCAGCTCCAGATCTCTCTTTCGGTGTTTCTGTGTTTCGGCGGCGCTCCTCCAGAGAACGTCGGGGGACTTCTTTTATAGGCGTTTTTAGGTCAAGACTAGGTCGGTGGAGCAAAGATCGACGACGGGGAGCTCCGAGGCCCAAAAGAGGTGGGCCCACGGCCAGGTACTGAGCCGCGTGGGGCCCTCTATCTTCCAGCTGGTTGGGCTTCTGGTCTTCATTTTCAGCCCATTGCGTTCGTCTCGAAAATTCTGAACCGTGCTCTCTGACCTTGCCCTTTTTGGAGTCCCGAAGCTCCCGGAAAGTCCAAAACACTAAAAAAGATGTTTTCTGGCTGTGCAGGGTTAATTCCATAAAAATAGGAAACATATCAAATATTCCCAAAATCATTATAAAACATTGATATAACCCTTATATGATGCAAATATGATTGGAATATAAGTAAATATAGTGCAAAGTTCATGTATGCATTTTACATGCATCAACATCCCCAAGCTTAACCATACTCGTCCTCGAGTATGAAGGTGATAAAACTAACATGGACTTTGCAATATAACACTAACAATGGATATCAAAGATGATTGCTACTGCTACATAGAGTCAAATGATTCATTCTTCAAAGGAGTAGCAATATGCAAGATAGTTTATGAAGTGATATCAAGTATTCAAAGCAAGGATGTTCAATGATAGTTCACAAAGTGTAACATGAAAGAAAGTAATATGGACCACATGTATGCATAATGATAAGTAAAAACATCCTACATTGGTCATAGAGTGTAGATGAAAATCTGAATACAAAAGGTGGACACTTTGGAAAAGATATATATGTGAGTAGAGGTAAAGCATGCATAAGTTTCATCTAACTTCCAAACTCTTCTACTTAAGTTAATGATTGCAATGTGGAATCCTTGGTGTCAAGCTCTCATTACCCCTATCATAGCATCTTGAATGATTAAAGTTTAATGTGAAAGCAAATATGAGTAGTGTGCTTGACAAAGTAAAGGTTGGATGTCTCATGCCCCTTGAATACAAGTACCTACACCATGAGTTACTCAACTTGGGAAACAAAGCAAGTTCAAGTTATATATCATTGTAAGTAATAATAGTATCATCAAGAGCGTCAACTGGGGTACCTCTTGTCCCAGGATATGGAACAAGCCCATATCAAAATGACAAGACAAACAAACAAGATGAACAACCTCAACACCCTTTTTATTTACCATTGGAATAGCTTTTTATTATAAGGTGTATCACAGACGGTTCACCATAGCATGTAAGTAAATTTCCACCATGAATGATGCATGGCTTAGATTAGCGGCCCAGGCGTCTCTCTAACCATTTATACAAACTCATTTAAACTACTTCATTTCCACCTCATTTCACCATGATAGGCATCCATAAACAAAAGTACATGATATCAACTAAATGAAGAAGGAGCATGTTGAAAGCTTTGCATGTGACAGCACATATGGGCTAACTCCCAACCTCGGACATTTATCAAGCCACTAACATCATAATCTTAATCACAATGGTCATTTTATTTATGCAATAAAAGTAAAGTGTGCATCAAGTTCGTGAGAGCTATATAACCAACTTTTCCCATAACAATCAATAACATAAATATTTTCATTCAGAGGTATAGATAACACAAATATCATGATAAACATACTCGGAATAGCATAAAGCTAATAGGTAGATATGGTGGACTCACTGGAATAACTTTGGTTGAAGGTGTTGGAAACAAGTTTTTACTTGTTGGAATTTTTGGGCTAGCAAGAGGGAGAAAGTTGACCATCTAAATGCATGCATGAGTGTCCATAGAACTAACTAATCCATGTTAAACAAAGTAAAATAACATTCAGCATCAAAACATGAATAAGATAGCTCTTGATAAAACATTTGCAAATTATTACTCATAACAAGCTCATGAATCATGCAACTATATGTATCATTTAAAATCAACTCAAACATCCCTTTTCCCAATTTAATAAAAGCATCCAACATATTTCAACCCATATTTCCAGTAGCTCTTTCACATATAAATGATAGTGTGGTGGTCTCACAAAATAAAAATCAAACCAAAAACAAACAAAAAGACGCTCCAAGTTTATGCGATAAAGTGTTTCGATCGAAAAACAGAAGTTAGACGTGTGCAAACCGAGAGTGTGTAGGTCCAGTGGGGTTGTCTTCACATCCCCAAGCTTATGGTCTTCACCATCCTTGGATAGCTCTTGGTGCATCTCCTCCAATCCCTGTGAAAAAACTTCAAAACACCGTTTCTCCCATTTTCTTTTCTGTGGGGTGCATTAGTAGTGATAAACAAATAGGTTTCTTGCTGCATATAATCCTCAAAAAAACATCATATGAATGTCCAGAAAGTATATAATGTTGTATGCCTACTCATAAACTCATTGAATCAAAAAGATTCAAGATAAAAGTTCAAAACATGCATAAAACAAAATGGGACAGAATCTGTCCAGAAAAACAGCAGCAGCAAAACGTATTTTTCTACCCTACCAAACTTTGTCAAAAATTCCGAAAAATTCATGCATACAGAGGATGAAAAGTTGCAACTACAGTTCAAATATGAGCTCATTCGGAGTTACAGAATAAGAATAAAAATCATACCGTGCACAGATTCGTGCAGGAATAAAATCTCCGAACGCTATAAGCAACTTTCTCAAACCAAATGGGTAAAACTTGGCACTTTATTCAAAATTCCAGAAACTAAGCTAAAAACAAACTCTCTTGTTACAGCAAGAGGACACAAAGAAAATCACAATAAAAATAACCGGGTTGCCTCCCGCAAAGCGCTTTCTTTATAGCCATATAGCTAGGCTTTGATAGTTTTAATGATGCTTACATCGGAAAGAGAGCATCAAGAGAAAATATGAAACACATTTAAGTCTAACCCACTTCCTATGCATTGATATCTTGTAAGAAAATAAATCAATAAAGCACAAAGTGACTAGCATAGGAAGGCAAAGCAAGTGCAACTTCAAAAATTTCAACAAAAAGAGAGGAGACTTAATATTATTGAGTATATGAAGTGTCTCCCTCTCTCATAAGGACCAGTAGGTTTTAAAGTACCCAAAAAATAAAAGCAAATCAAGAGAAAGGCCAAAACCTTCATCATAAAGAGGATAAATTTAGTAACATGAAGATTTCTATAACCATACTTTCCTCTCTCAAAATAATTTTCAGCGGCATCATGAATAAAATCAACAATATAGCTATCACATAAAGCATTATTATCATGATCCATAAGCATAACAGTAATATTACTCTCCACACAAGCATAAACAGTTTCATTAGTAATAGTGGGAGTAAAAATATCACATCCATCAATGTAATCATCATAAATAGGAGGCATAGAATAATAAATGATTTTTATCCTCAATAGTAGATGGACTGAAAATATCATATTCATCATTGTAAACATCATATATAGGAGGCATATCATAATCAACATAAACTATATCCTTAATAGTAGGTGGAGTGAAAATATCGTATTCATCATCATAAATGGGAGACATAGTATCATCAAACAAGTTAAAGAAACCTCCCCAAGCTTAGATGATTGCAAGATATAAAACAAGTTAAAGAAACCTCCTCAAGCTTAGTTTAGTGCACACAATAATAGAAACTTAAGCGCTACGCCCCCGGCAACGGCGCCAGAAAAGTACTTGATAACCCCCAAGAGCAGGGGATCACTGTAGCACCTCTCAATGTGGAAGTAAGGTATCGATCCGCAGGAGCAAGAAGGAAAAATTATCTATTCCAACTAAAGTGTCACAAGTTTTAGTTGATTATGCACTAAACAAGTTTAAAGAACAAGGTGGTTGATTTAATGGATGGAAGTTTAATGTAACAAATCAAGAATGTAAAAGTGTCCCAATCCTCTTCAATGCAAGAGGACAAGACAAAGGTTTTCTCTTATAGAAACAATGGACATGGGTTCATGGATTCACTTAATCCTCTCTCTCTCATCTACGGTGATTATCATGTTATAGATAAAGTATACACAATTGTCATGTTCTAATGGTAACTTTTATAACGGATATATGTCCTAAAACACATAGTTGAAAGAAGTACTCATTTGTGTTGCTAGGTCACCCTCATAAGGCTAGCGTGGTTGCTGTCACTCCCACATCATACTCTTCCTTTTTACCCCTAGATAAAGGATGTTGGGCGGTACTGCATGTGTCACTCAATACCTATGCCGTGTCACATCGGCCATCTCGTACCTACATACATCATACTTCTTAATGGACAATATTCTAAACACTAGTGCAATGATTCATATTTCGTGTGTGTGACCACATCTCTCTTATCTATCTACACTTGGTGGTGTCAATCACCTCATGACAAGGATAAACAAGGCATTATGAATAAATCAAACCATCACATGCGTCATAGAATATCTGCAAAGTATGACAAGTCATTAAAGTTCCAACACAACGGTAAATGCATAACAAATCATCTCATACCACAATATCCACCATAGGAATTATATAGATGACCGTAATCATGTTCAGCAGCTCATACGGTACTAATTAGTGAAGCTCAAAGAGAGGAGAGATACATAAGTTACCACCATAAACCCATAGTCCAGAGGGTGGACAACTCCCCCTTCATCATGGAGATGGGGAGAAGTCGTTGGAGAAGGTGGAGACCACCCCGGCAGCGCCCCGCCGGAGTTTTCCCCCTCCAATCTGCAGCTCTAGATCTCTCTTTCGGTGTTTCTGTGTTTCGGTGGCGCTCCCTCCAGAGAACGTTGGGGGACTTCTTTTATAGGCGTTTTTATGTCAAGACTCGGTCGGTGGAGCAAAGATCGATGGCGGCGGAGCTCCGAGACCCAAAAGAGGTGGGCCCACGCGGCCTGGTACAGAGGCCGTGTGGGGCCCTCTATCTCCCAGATGGTCGGGCTTCTGGTCTTCATTTTCAGCCCATTGCGTTCGTCTCGAAAATTCTGAACCGTGCTCTCTGACCTTCCCCTTTTTGGAGTCCCGAAGCTCCCGGAATGTCCAAAACACTAAAAAAGATGTTTTCTGACTATGTAGGGTTAATTCCATAAAAATAGGAAACATATCAAATATTCCCAAAATCATTATAAAACATTGATATAACCCTTATATGATGCAAATATTATTGGAATATAAGTAATATAGTGCAAAGTTCATGTATGCATTTACATGCATCAGTGACCTACAACCATTATAAGTTCTAGTAGTTATTTAAATAAAAAGGATCAAGAAGAGATCGAGAGAACCACCTGAGTGAAGAAGAGTGGAAGTAGATGGATGAATACACAAATAAGTCGATCATGAATTTGATTAGTGTGAATGTCTCATACTGATGTTTCTTAAGAGAAGGTCTCACACTGATCAGTGTGAATGTCTTATGAATTTTGTAGGGCACATATCAAATTTAGGAGCATTTCAGACATCTCACAACTCAACACATCAAATAAGCTAAAAATGCAGAAGCCAAAAGAAGTGTCCTATAAGCAGTTTCTAAGAGCATTTCTCACCACAGTTTCTCCCTACGGAAACACATAAGTCCGAGAGAAGTTCCCCGTATCTTGTGAAGGACTGTTAGGTCTAGTAAACCAATTTCAGCAGCTTAAGTGCATAATGCAATAACAACTTGCACAAAATGGCATCCTTCTCCATCGGTTATTTTCGAGTATGAAATTTTTGATGTATCCCATTCTTAGTATACTTCGTGATGCAATTACCGATTATGTTGGGCTTCATCGCTGAGTGAAACTCTCCTCACCATATTGTCTTCTTTAAAACTGATGTAAACTAGTGATCTAGTTTTACGAGCTTAAGTGCCGAATCTGCTACACTGAGGAGTTGGTTACTTATAGACTCGAGGATGTATAAATAAGTATGTACACATAGTGACTAGTACCTAGTGTTTACCAACCATGGTAGGTGATTTAAATGCTTTTTATTACTATATGGGTTTACTACAATGAACTACAACTAAGCATCGCCATTGTTTGGTCTGAAACCGGGCAAACCGTCGCCCCGCAACGCACCGCACCATAATTACGGTTTGTGACGGGTTTGACTGGTTTCGCGATTGAAATCGTGATCGATAACCTCTTTTGTGGGCTCAGACCGGCTGAAACCAACGAGACCACGAAACCGTCGTTGGATTCCCCCATCGTCACCGCCGAGAAATTCCCCCAGCCGAGGCGAAGACGGGCACGGCGGAGGCAGGGCGCCGAGGTGAGGGCATGGGCGAGGCTGAGGAGGAGGCCGAGAGGGCCTGCCGGCTGCGGAGGACCACTTCCAGGAAGGCCCATCGCATGTACCCGTCGCTTCCCGGCATCGCCAACGCGGTCGCCGCCGTGCCAGACTTCACGCCGTCCATGGCGTGGACCGCCCCACCTCTGTGGACGCCGTGAAGAGGCAATTCCGGCGTCTGCCTGGTGAAACCGTGAAACCAGCCCGCACCAGACCGTCAATCATCGTGTATCAGAACGGTCCAAACCGCACCAAACCAATTAAACATGTGGCAAACGGTCTGGTTTGAGGAAACCGTGGAAACCGGGTTAAACCGGGAATGCCCAGGGTTAACTACAACCACTGTAAATTCTATGAGTTTAATAATCAAATAAAAGTTCAAGAAGAGATCGAGAGAATCACCCGAGCAAAGAAGAGATTAGATGGCGATGAATACAAAGGTAAGTCATGAATTTGATTAGTATGAAGGCGTCGTACTTATGTTTCTTAAGGGGAAGGTCGGACACTGATGTTATTTGCAACTAAAGAACCGTGTAAAAGATTTCTCTTTTACATTTTCAGCTTGTTGTCATTTCAATTCCCCATGCTCCCCCAGATTTTGTCGATTTTGTCCTGATCTATCCTCGTTTCATTACTGACTAAGCCGCATTCATGTGTGCGACCAATTGTCACACCTTTTTTTTTTGAATTTCCAATTGTCACACCATTAGTTACACTGATTTGTCTGAAACCAGAGACCAAAGTTCGTCCGATCTTAACAGTTTATGCTGCACAAATGACGGGTGTTGCACTCTCAGTTGACCAAATATAAAATCGACTAACCACCAAGCATAGACTTTTACAACCTTAACAGCTTAGGCTGCGAAATGAATGGTGTTGCACTCAAATGACCAAATAAAATGGAGTAATCACCTTACATAGACGTTTGCCTTGCCATTATTTTACCACTAAACCTTCAATCACGCACGCGGATACACGTCCACCCAGCAAAGCTACTGAAAACACACGAGCACACATGAAGGTCCAAGCAACGACGAAAGTAACGCAAGCTAACTATGTAATGCACCAGCTAAGCTCGAGATCAGCTCGACGCGCACAATACATCCATGGCCGACCGGCGGGTCGATGGATCAGTTCATGTTTCGGGCGCAGCGGGTGATGGCGGAGCAGCCGCGCGTGTAGGGGTTGGCCTGCTTCATTACGCCGCAGTTGGTGTAGTAGGACTGCCCGCGCCTGTTGCACGGGATCTGGTCGGCCTGCAGCGCCGCGTAGCTGATGAACCTGGCGGTCAGCTTCCTCGCCAGCTCCTCGTCCACCGCGCACTGCCAATGCCCCAGCGTCGACGTACCGTTGAAGGGGAGCACGCCGCCGTGGACGCTGTGCGGCAGCTGCAGCTGGCCCGCCACCACGGCCACGATCAGCACAGCAGCAATGGCAGACCTCACGGCGAGGCGAGGAGCCATGGCTGCCGCAGACTGAGTAAGCGCGTGATACGTCTCCAACGTATAATTTCTGATGTTCTATGCTTATATTATACCAATTGATAGATATTTTATTTACACTTTATATCATTTTTATGTTTTTTCTGGGACTAACCTATTAACAAGATGCCACAGTGTCAGTTCCTGTTTTCTACTGTTTTGTGTTTCAGAAAAGTTGTTCTGAAAATATTCTCGGAATTGGACGAAACAAAATTCCAGGTCCCTATTTTTCTGTCACGTACACGGAGTCCGAAGAAGACACGAAGGGGACCGAGGAGGCGACCACACCACGTGGCGGCGCGCCCCCCTCTGCCGCGCCATGACGTGGTGTGGGCCCCTCGGGTCTCCACCGACGTCGCCCCTTCGCCTATAAATACATCTATTTAGGAAAACCCTAAAGACCTGAGTCATATTCCACGAAAAGTTTCAGAGCCGCCGCCGCCGTCAACCCTAACTCGGGAGGGTTCTAAAGCTCTTCTCGGCACCCTGTCGGAGAGGGGAATCATTACCGGAGGGCTCTACATCGCCATGCCTGCCTCCGGAGTGATGTGTGAGTAGTTCATTCTTGGACTATGGGTACATAGCAGTAGCTAGATGGTTGTCTTCTTCTCTTGTGCCATCATGTTTAGATCTTGTGAGCTGTCTATCATGATCAAGATCATCTTATTGTAATGCTACATGTTGTGTTTGATGGGATCCGATGAATATTGATACTATGTCAAGTTGAATATTGAATTATCATGTCTATATTATTTATGATCTTGCATGCTCTCCGTTGCTTGTTGATACTCCGGCCATATTGATGCTTGTGACTCCAAGAGGGAGTATTTATGCTAGATAGTTGGTTTGGTCTCCATTTAATCTAGGGCAGTGACAGAAAGTTCTAAGGTTGTGGATGTGCTATTGCCACTAGGGGTAAAACAGCGATGCTTTGTCTAAGGATAATTGTGTTTCTTACATTATGCACTTTACTTAATGCAATTGTTTGTTGCTTGCAACTCAATACTGAAAGGGGTTCGGATATTAACCTGAAGGTGGACTATTTAGGCACAGATGCATGCTGGATAGCGGTCTGTGTACCATGTTGTAATGCCCTATTAAATCTCGTAGTAGACACTACTTTTACATGCATTATTATTATGCACTTTCAATATTGTCAATTGCCCAGCTGTAATTTGTTTACCCAACATGTTAGTTATTTTTATGGAGAGACACTACTAGTGAACTATGGACCCTGGTCCATTCTTTTACATCTGATAATACAAACTAATTCAATCATTGTTCTCTTTCATTCTCTGCAAACAAACATCATTTTCCACATTATACGTTTAATCATTTGTTTTCAGCAAGCCGGTGAGATTGACAACCTCACTGTTAAGTTGGGGCAAAATAGTTTGATTGTGTTGTGCATGTTCCACGTTGGCACCGGAATCCCTGGTGTTGCGCCGCACTACACTCCTTCACCAACAACCTTCAGAAGTGACTTTGATCTCCTAATGGTCCGATTAAACCTTGGTTATGTACTGAGGGAAAACTTGTTGCTATACTCCCTCTTGGGGTCTCCCAACGAACGTGTGCCTTGCACGTATCAGCGCACTGCGCGCAGCGGAGAGCAGAGGATCGAAGAGTGAAGAGGTGAATGGGGGTATCGAGGAGTGTTACCTCGGAGTAATGCAGGTCGTCTGTAGTTGACCCGATATATTCATGGATCAGCCGGGTCCTGATGCTGAGTGGCTGGATCATCCAGCCTATCCAGCATTTCACCAGATCAGTGCCACGGAGGCCATGACCTAGCAGAGCTCTGACCAGGGCACGAAGGGGTTCAATCAGGACCCGGTCCTCGTCACTCGCATAACTATTCATTTTTTGCTCGAATACTAGGGCCGAATTACGGAAGGCCGGGTAACGAGCCTCATCGGTGACTGAGGAAGTCTCCTTACAGTAGAAATATGTGTTTTGCCACCCCTTAGGGTGGCTAGCTAACATGAGAGCCGGCAGATCTGCCGTCTTACGGCGTTGGATAGAAACGCCACCGTAAGGGCCTAAGGATTGGGTTTTACTAGAAGGATTGCAATAAAAATACTCTAAGAATAGCTCCAAGCTGGGAGCCATTTGCAAATAGTCTTCACAAAGAACTACATAGTTGCTCATGTTCAAGATGGAGTTGGGAGCAACATCGAAAGGAGTGAGACCGTAATATTGGAAAACCTGGCGGAAGAAAAGAGACCCGGGAGGACGGAAACCCCGGGTCACATGGTCTAGAAGGATGAAGATTTCACCTTCGCGTGGCGAAGGCCGGGTCTCCTCTCCTGGAGCGCGCCATTCGATCTCGCTCTTGGGAGGAAGCTCGCCGCGATCGACGAAAGTTTGGATCGTTAACTCGGAAGCGGTGGAGCGCATCCATTTCACAGGAGCAGCGGCTTGCTCGCACTGGAGCTAGATGCATCCTTCAGGTTCTTCTTTGCTGCCTTTGGACCGCTCGCTTTGACCTTCTCCTTTCCCATGGTTTTGGGGCGAGGGGGAAAATTAATCTATCCAAAAGGAGAGTAAAATCAAGGATAAGTAAGAAGCTAGAGAAGAATTCGTGAAGAACAGAGCGACAACAGGGCTAGAACAGTGAAGAACACGCGGAAAGAAAATCAAATTCGAGGAACGACAAATGCGATTCAAGATAGATTCGAGGGGAATAAGATGCGGAACGGATTAGGGATTGATTCAACGAAAAATCAGTGGCATTACCTCTGGGGATGAATCGGATGAGAGCGCAACGGTGCTTGACTTTGATCTTGAGCTCGATCGGACGCGGAAAATGGCGGCGGCGGCTCGAGGAAGAAGATGAAGCGTACAAGGTGATAATGGGGAAAGTAACGCAGGGGTAAACCCTAGCGTTCCTTATATAAGCATGGTGGTTGACTAGGGGTAGCACGGTAAAAAGCAGAGGGATAAAGATATTTGACCCGTGGTCAACGACGAACAGATAGAGATAAAATGGGATATTCATGATTGCGATATCTGGAGATGGATTTGGTGAGAGAAAGTTAGGATCTTTGACTACGAGGTTGACTGGCGATTCATATGCTTGATGATGAAATTTTCGCCAAGTGTTGAGAAGCAAAGTTTACAGTATGAAGACTCGGGAAGAAAGCCGGGTTATAGAATGGCCGCCAAGATGAGCCGGCCTTGAGACAGAAGATTTATTGAAACTAATGAATTGTACATGCAAATATTTTTGTGTTTTCAGGGATTAACTTGAATAGCCCGGATGGCGATACTTGAGCAAAAGGCGTCAAGATCACAAGATATCTCAAGAACCTACCATCCTGTTATCCAAGCTAATCTGGGGGCTAATGTTGGGGGAAAGATAACCCGGTGTACCCATGAAGGCGAAAGAAGACCCGCCAGGCAAGAGGCCGGGCTTGGCTTGCTTTCTTCATCATGGGTCAGTTTCAGACATGGGCCGGGACATTTGGCGCTAACCCGGCCAATAGAAGGAAAGATCGAGAAGACCCAGAGGCGGTAAGCATCGTGGAGTCCAAGATAGGAAGATCAGGAAGAGGTGGAGATAGATAGGAACTCCGAGAACGGGTATAGCCCGGCCTTGCCATGTAAAGACACCAGGAGACCCGGCATCTATATAAGGGGCTCCTGGGTCTCAGTTTAGGTTAAGCTTTTACTATCTCAGAAGTTCCGCGAGAGAGAAAACATTGTAACCCTATTCGAGATCCGGCTCTGTTGTTGTAGCCGGGTTATCGAGATCTAGAGCAATAAGAGCATGGCTGGAAGTAGGTCTTTATCTCCAATGGAGAGACCGAACCAGGGTAAACCCTTTGTCCCATCCGTGCAAAACAAACTCCCTGACACCAGTTTCGCCTGGCCCCCAACTCAAAGTTACCCTATGGTAACATATGTCGTGGCAACCCCACGACACCAGCCCTTGGCCGAGTTGGAGGCCATCAATCAGGTAACGGCGCCCTTCTTGTCTCTTTTTCCTTTCAGCTGTTGCCAGCTTCTCATTCGCGGATGTTTCCCTCTTTGCAGGCGGATAGCCAGGTCGTTGGCGAAGTAGCCAAAGGTATTGTCCGCCTGTTTGGCGGAGGGGTTCCTGGACTTCCATCAGAGCCTTCTGTCCCAAAGGATGCCTGAAGATCCTGCACAGGCGTTTCCCCTTCTCCTCCAGGCGTCCCCGGAAGAGAGAGAGGTGCACCTGGTAGACAAATAAATGGCAGACAGATCTGCGCAGCCAGTGCGCCTGGGCTGGCATTAGTAGCACAGGCTAGATATGCACATAGGCTGCTTCTTACGAATGTAATGCATGAATGTAGCTTCGAATATTAAATATGAATGCAAACCAAATCTCAACTCCCGGAGTCATTTCCGAACTTCCCTTGCACTAACGCGCCGTATAGTTTATGAAGAGATTTCCCGGTATGCCAAGTATCCTGTTGTCTGTTGCAACAGTAAAAACCCCAGGAGCACTATACCTTCCGGGGACTCACTCCACTGCCTCAGTTACTAGGCCAGAGGGAAACAGACCGTTCACTGGGGAGGACGCCTCATCCCCCGCCAAGGTTCTCATAGACTGTCAGGCATGCTCGGGTTGAAAGTATATTGACTCCGAGCGAGATGGTATGCCTAATATGCAAATGCAAGAACTTATCTGCTTTTCTGCCGCTTCTGATTTTCTGGGCCTTTCCCGAGTATCCAGCTCCTTAGACCTTCGTCCTTTGCAAGTTTCTGTCCCGGGAAGGCGCTGCACATAGCAAACTTTCAGTAGGAAAAGAAAGGACCCTCTCTTCATGTCGTGAAAATGTTTACCCGAAGCAAACCGCAAGCAAGGTTGACTGTGCATTTATGTGCTTACGTGCTTTAAAGCACATCACTGCCCAAACCTCCCTCTTTGCGACAGCACGGCATGATCGGGAGGCAGCTCCTACTGGTAGGCGTGCTCGCGTACACCCCGTCAGCCACGTGCTAATATCAGCCCCGTGCTTGGGGGTTGCTAAGGGTAATCATCTTTACGACATAAATTGAGGCTCACGGAATTGAAAACTTATCTTTTACTCCTCAGCGACGATTCTTACACCTTATTATAGAACACTAGCCCCTTGGGCGTGCTTAGTCGATACAACTATCTGCGATTCGTGTTCGTAATCAAGGGTAGAATTTGTGGAGGTTCTCGATATTCCAGGCGTTGCCCTGAGGTCTGCCCTTCTCATCCTCCAGATAAACTGCCCCTGGCCTCAGGGTATGCGTCACCCGATACGGGCCTTCCCACTTGGATGACATCTTGTTCATGCGATCAAGGTTTTGCTTTTTCCGAAGGACCAGGTCTCCTGGCTCCAATGCTCGCGCTCGCACTTGGCGGCCATGGTACCGCCTGAGCGCTTGTTGGTATCGGGCGGATCGCAGGGATGCCCGACATCTTGCTTCTTCCAGGAAATTGATGTCGTAAATTCTCCTTTCCACTTGAGCCTCTTCGTCATAGGCGAGCTCCCGTGGGGATCCGTGCTTGAGTTCTGTGGGTAGGACTGCCTCTGCTCCATAGACAAGGAAGAATGGCGTTTCTCCCGTGGCTCTGCTAGGCGTAGTTCTGAGTGACCAAAGGACGCTTGGCAGATGCTCGATCCAGTTCTTGCCCCGGTTCT
The DNA here is from genome assembly GCA_947311845.1 of Poa pratensis. NCBI lineage: Eukaryota > Viridiplantae > Streptophyta > Magnoliopsida > Poales > Poaceae > Poa > Poa pratensis. The sequence goes on from CAMZMU010000035.1 coordinate 50,440,092, forward strand.
CCAGTTTGTCGCAGGCCTTGGTTTTTAGACCCTTGAGGACCTCCGCGTTAGCTCGCTCAACTTGAGCATTGCATCTTGGATAGGACACCGAGGCAAAACACACCTTGATGCCCATGTCTTCGCAGAAGTTGAGGAAGCCCGACTGGTGAACTGGGTGCCATTATCCGTGATGATCCTATTGGGTACTCCGAAACGGAAAACAATCCCCTCGATGAATTTGATGGCGGCTTGGGCAGTCTGTCTTGGTACTTGCATTACCTCCACCCACTTAGTGAACTTGTCAATCGCCACGAAAAGATACTCATGTCCCCCGACAGACTTCGGGATCTTGCCTACGATGTCCAGCCCCCAGACCAGGAACGGCCAAGAGATTGGAATAGGCTGCAGGGCTTGTGCTGGCTGATGAATATCCTTTGCGTAATGCTGGCAAGCTTCACAGGTTTTGACGATTTGCTCGGCGTCGTGGAGAACAGTTGGCCAGTAGAACCTGTGCTGAAAAACCTTCCCCGCAAGAGACCTTGATGCTACATGACTGGAGCATGTACCTTTGTGGATGTCCTTCAGCAGCGCCTGGCCTTGTTCCTGCGGGATGCAGCGGAGCTTGACTCCGTTGTCATGCAGCTCGTAGAGTTCACCGTCGATCAGGACGTAGAGCTTGGCTTGGCGGGACACCCGCTCGGCGTCATGGTCGTCACCCGGGAGGGTGTGCTCAGTCATGTACTTGACGATGTCCAAGGCCCACGGCGGGCAGTGCCTCTCCGCTGGAAGCACCATTTGACAAGAGGGAAGCAAAGCTTCCTTTGTCGCAGGTACCTCTGGATCTTGAATTTCTGGGCTGGCTTCCTGAGTTGCCGAGGTAGACATGTCACCAGCCCCCGGCCCAGAGTTGCCGAGCTTGGCTGCTTGAGTACCTCGATGTAGATCCCGGGGGGAACAGGCTCTCGTTGTGAAGCCAGTCGCGAGAGCTCATCCGCGACTGTGTTGTCCACCCGCGAGATATAAACGGCCCTGAAGTTGTCGAAGCGTCGCTGCAGCTTCCATACTTCTTCAATACGGTGCCATCTGGGGGCATGCGTACTCCTTGTTGACTTGTTTGATGACCAGTTGTGAGTCACCTTTGACGACGATCTTCTTGATGCCAAGACTGATGGCCACACGAAGCCTGGCAAGCAAGCCCTCATATTCCATCGTGTTGTTGGAAATACCTCCGAGGAAATGCATCTGGACAACGTACTTTAGGCACTCGCCAGTTGGCGATGTCGGACAACTCCGGCTCCCCCTCGATTCTTTGAGAAAGAACCGTCAAAGTGCATGGTCCAGGCGCTGGGATCTTCCTTCCCGGGGAGGCAGGTCTCCTCCTCCGGGTCTTCGAACACTGTCTCGGTCCATTCCGCGGTGAAATCCGCCAGTACCTGACTCTTGATGTTGTCCGTGTGCTCAAATTTGAGACCGAAACCTTGAAGCTCCATGGCCCACCATGATATGCGTCCGGTGGCAAGTGGATTCTCCAGGGGGCTCCGTAGGTTGTACTTCGATACCACCGTGATCGAGTGGCTTTCAAAGTACGGTCTCAGCTTGCGAGAGGCGATGAGGATCGCCAGAAGTAGCTTCTGCATCATGGGGTATCGCTCCCGGGCATCGCGCAGAACCGAACTGACAAAGTAGATTGGATGCTGCACCTTGCGGGAGGACGTTTCTTGATTTGGCTCCGCCTCTTCTTCCGCGGAGTCGTTGTTCTGTGCCGGAAGCAGCTCAGCCCCCAGCGCTCCAGTACTGACGACGCTTATGGAAGTTGTCGGTGTGTCGGGGTCCCCGGAGGCTGGGAATCCCACCACCTTCTTTATGCTGGGCTGGCCTAAGAGTACATCCCCAGGTCGCTTGCCCTTGGTTTTGCGTGTTTTTCTCGGAGGAGCGTTACGCTCTGCCACGAGCACTGTGCTTACCACCTGATTGGTTGCAGCAATGTATAGCAGCAAAGGCTCCTTCTCTGGCGGGGCCACCGGGATTGGTGGCGAGGCGAGGTAGCTTTTGAGGGATTTAAGCGCTTCTTCGGCCTCCGGAGTCCAGTTGATAGGACCCTCCTTCTTGAGCAAGTTGAAAAACGGGAGAGCCCATTCCCCAAATCTTGAGATGAAGCGCCCGAGTGCGGTGATGCACCCGTTGAGGCGCTATAAATCCTTGATCCGCCGTGGTGCTTCCATGTGATCGATGGCCTTGATCTTGTCTGGGTTGGCCTCAATTCCTCGGTGGGAAACCAAGAAACCCAGTAGCTTGCCTGAAGGTAGCCCGATACCGCACTTCTCAGGGTTCAGCTTGAAGTTGACCCGGCGGAGATTTTCGAACGTCTCATGAAGATCCTGGATGAGCGAATCCTGGTACAGTGTCTTGACCACGATGTCGTTGATGTACGCTTCAACGTTGCGGCCTAATTGCGGCCCAAGGCATGCCTGCATCGCACGCTGGAATGTAGCACCGGCGTTCCGGAGGCCGAAAGGCATCCGTGTATAGTAGTAGCAGCCCTTGGGGGTGATGAAGGTCGTCTTTTCTTGATCTTCGACGGACATTAGGATCTGGTGGTACCCGGAGAAGGCGTCCAAGAACCATAGCAGTTCGCACCCTGCCGTCGAATCCACGATCTGATCAATGCATGTCAGGGGAAAGGATCCTTGGGACAAGCCTTATTCAGGTCGGTCAAGTCGATGCAGAGGCGCCACTTGAGTGTAAGAGGTTTTGGAACCACGACCGGGTTCGCCACCCACTACGGGTGAGGAACTGATCGGATGACGCCAGCTTCTATCAACTTGTGGACTTTGGCGATGATGAACTCCAGCTTCCCTTTGCTTTGATTCCGAAGAACCTGCTTCACTGGTCGCGCGTCCGTGCTGACTGCCAACTTATGCTCGATCACTTCCCTTGGGATGCCGGGGAGATCCGATGCATCCCACGCAAAGACATCGGAGTTTTCCCGAAGGAAAGCGATGAGCACGCTTTCTTGCTCGCTGGAAAGGTGGGCGCCGATGGTGATAGAGCGAACTCCGTCACAGGTCAGTGCCACCTTCTTGGTCAGCTGCGGGTCTCCCTGGAATGGCGCCTTCTTGACGGGTGCCGACGTTGAGCCCCCGGGGTCAGCTCCTTCCCCGAGGAGTGCGTCAACATCGTCCTCCATCACGACTTGCGGGACATCCGCCATCGCCGCCACGGTCTGGTTCAACTTGTGGACACAAAAGGTGGCGTCTTCGATGTCGGCCTTGATTTTGATCACTCCCAATGGCGCGGGTATCTTTTGCACGTTGTAGGCGAAATGAGAGACGACCATGAACTTGGCCAGACTAGGACGGCCAAGTATGTCGTTGTACGGGAGCGGGGTGTCGGCGATGTCGAAGACGATATCCTCGGTGCGGAAGTTCTTGTGGTCGCCGAAGGTGACCGACAGGGTGATCTTCCCAAGGGGCCGCGTCACGCTCCCGTTCACGCCTTGAAACACACCGGTGTCCATGAGGCGAGAGAAAGGGATATGTAGCACACTCAGCACCTTGGCTGTCAGAAGGTTGAGGCTGGAGCCTCCGTCGACCAGCATCTTGGTGACCTTGAAGTTGTGGATGACCGACGACACGATCAGCGGCAGAGTTCCGACCCCGGCAGTGTTGGACGGGTGGTCTTCTGGGTCGAAGGTGATGACCTGGCTAGACCAGTCCAGGGGCCTCGTTGGCCTGGAAGCGACCGCATTGAGTTCCCGGACCAGCCTCTTGCCCGCGCCGTTGGATGGAGGGAGCGAAGAGCCCCCATGAATGCATCCAACGACTCCATTGACTTCCTAGAACCGGCCACCATTGCCTCCTTGTACAGCGGGAGCTTCCCCATTGTTAGCCAGGGCAGCCGCCTGATTGTTCTGTTCACGCCCTCCTTGTTCGCCGCGCCCTCCTCCTCGGCCTCCGTGGCCACCGCCTCGATTCCAGCCACGGTCGCCTCCGCCTTGGCGACCCGTGGGACAATCTCGAGCGATGTGCCCGGCAAGGCCATAGTTGTAGCAGCCGTTGTGCCCGGCTCCCCAGTTCGACGCTGCTCCCGCTCGCCGAGGTACCGGAGTGCGCGGCAGTCCTTGAGTGCGTGGTTGCCGTCCGGATGGATATGGCACCATGGATCGGCTTCTTCTTCCTCAGTTGCGACGGGCTTGACCTTTTTCGCGAGTGGCTCGGTGACGAAGACGCGTTTGTCGGCACCAGCATCACGCTTCTGGTTCTTGGCAGTAGTGGCCTTGTCCTCGGGCTCGTCTTCTCTGACACCTTCTTCTGCCCGCGCGCAGCGGTCCGCAAGCTCCCAAAGCTTGCGGGTGGTTTCCACGCGATGAATGCTCAGCTTCTCCTGCATCCGAGGGTTGCGAACGTTGGCGCTGAAGCACTAGATGACGACCTCTTCTTTGATGCAGGGGATGGTGTTCATCTTGTGGGTGAAGCGCTGGATGTACTTGCGGAGAGTTTCGCCCGGTAGTTGCTTGAAGTCATACAGATCTCTGGGGGTACCAGGAGGCTCATACCCTCCCTGGAAAGCCCCCAGGAACTGCTCCTTCAAAGCTCGCCACGATCGGATGGAGTTCTTGGGAAGGTTGAGGAGCCAGGTCTGGGCCTCTCCCTTCAGGGCCAGCGGGAACCAGTTGGCCATCATGATCTCGTCAGCCCCGGCGACCATCGCAGCCAGAGAGTAGATCTGCAGGAAGTCCCGGGGGTTGGTGGTGCCGTCGAAGCGGAGGACGTCGATCTTGAACTTCTTAGGCCAATCAAAGCGGCGAATCTCGGGGGCGAGGGCGTTGCACCTTCGGCGACGTCATCATCGCGATCTTTACGGCGGTGGCGCTCCCGGCGGCATTCAATGCGGGTGCGCATGTCCTCGCGCCGGCGATTGTCGAGGTCGTCGTGAAGGTCATGATCTTCCGAGGTTGAAGACCCAACGGAGATGGTCTTGTATCGTCCTTGACACGGCTGGTTGGCCAGGGGTGGAGTGGCTCGCGGTGGCTCAGTCTCCGTGTGGCGTTCGGCTCGGAGACGAGCCCGTGTTCGCACGTCTGGCCTGTCGTGCCTCCTGGGTTGTCGATGGTGGTTGCCTGCGTGGCCGCCGGCACCGGGCCGCCGTCGGCGTAGTGATGGCTCTTGAAGAGGTTGATCTACAGCGCCAGAAAACAAGCTTGATGCCCAATGAGTGGTCATGATCTCCAGTGCGTAGTTTACCTGCGTCAAAAGTAAATGGGTTAGGTTGAGACTCCAAGTGCAGAGTGTGTAGTAAGTGGAAGACGTGTTTTCCCCACGAGGGTGACTCGAGGGTTTAATATCGAACTCTCGGGGAATCAGTAGTGAAAGATTATCTCCTATCCTTCTTTTGGTCACCTACAAAACAAGGTTAATTGTTTTGGTCCTCAACCTCACCTGTGGTTGTCAAGCACAAGGTGTATGAATGATATCAAGATAAATATGCAATGCAAACAAGAAATAAATATGCAATGGTGGTGAATGAATGTGCAAGGATGATGATAACAATGAATGATATTTTTGGGTTTTTATGATGAATGCAAGATGGAAAAGTGTTTTTGTATTTTCGGATTTAATAATGGCAGAAAATGGAAAAGTGGTAAAAGTGGTTGGAAAGGTGTTTCTTATGATTAAAAATGGACCGGGGTTCATGGTTTCACAAATGCACTCTCTCTTTTAATGGTGTGGCAGACAATGGACACATAGAGTTGACATATGAGATTGCAACACAAAGTTTGATATCAAGTTACTAATTATATGGGCATCACGTCCTAACATAGAGATCTTTTGGTTATTAATCTCTCTTATACTCCACCAAGATGCGAACTAAATCATAACACCTTAGCAATTAAGATAAATCAGAGTATAGCTTTAAGTATCATGACATGAAGTGAAAATAAGAACATGCTAGATCTAGTCATAGAGTAGTGGCGATGGTCACACCCACATCTCCGGTAGCATGGTATTTTTTTTATCCCTAGTGAGGCAACAAAGTAAGGTAAACACCCAAGTGGATCGCGATATTTCAGTTGTCAACTTACCGCACTCACCACCCCCCGTTACTCCAACTAATGCACACATCACCCCACACACGCCTCATAAACATGCTTGATCATAACAAGTATAAGAACGGGGTACATAATATGCATCTATACTCATAACTGAAACAAACATTGCAATCTCAAACATATATTAACTCATAAAAAGATCCACCACATAGGAATTACATATATGACCGTAATCATGTTCAGCAGCTCATACGGTACTAATTAGTGAAGCTCAAGAGAGGAGAGATACATAAGTTACTTCCACAAACCCATAGTCCAGAGGTGGACTACTCCCTCTTCATGGAGACGGTGGAGATGTCGATGGAGAAGATGGAGACCACGCCGGCAGCGCCCCGCCGGAGTTTTCCCCCTCCAATCTGCAGCTCCAGATCTTCGTTTTCGTGTTTCTGTGATATGGCGGCGCTTGTTTTCGAGAACGCCGTGGGACTTTTTTATAGGCTTTTTAGGTCAAGACGAAGGCGGTGGAAAAGATCGACGGAGCGGAGCTCGAGGGCCAAGATGGTGGGCCCACACGGCCAGGTACAGGGCCGCGTGGGCCACCCCTTTTGGCCTTCGGGCTCCGTTTGCTTGATTCCTTCGCTCCTACGTCTTCTTCCTTCCAAAATAATGACCTCCGTATTTTTCCATATTTTTGACGACGTTTGGGTCCCTGAAACATAAAAGGAAAAAATAGGGTTTTCTGCCTGCGCAGGGTTAATTCCATAAAAATAGGAAAAATTATTTATTTCCTAAAATCATTAAATAACAGTGGTATAACCCTTATATGATGCAAATATGATTGGAATATGAGTGATATAGTGCAAAGTTCATGTATGCATTTTACATGCATCAACATCCCCAAGCTTAACCAATACTCGTCCTCGAGTATGAAGGTGATAAAACTAACATGGCTTTGCAATATATACTAACAATGGATATCAAAGATGATTGCTACTGCTACATAGAGTCAAATGATTCATTCTTCAAAGGAGTAGCAATATGCAAAATAGTTTATGAAGTGATATCAAGTATTCAATGCAAGGATGTTCAATGATAGTTCACAAAGTGTAACATAGAAGATAGTAATATGGACCACATGTATGCATAATGATAAGTAAGAACATCCTACATTGGTCATAGAGTGTAGATGAAAATCTGAATATAAAAGGTGGACACTTTGGAAAGATGTATATGTGAGTAGAGGTAAAGCATGCATAAGTTTCATCTAACTTCCAAACTCTTCTACTTAAGTTAATGATTGCAATGTGGAATTCTTGGTGTCAAGCTCTCATTACCCCTATCATAGCATCTTGAATGATTAAGTTTAATGTGAAAGCAAATATGAGTAGTGTGCTTGATAAAGTAAAGGTTGGTGTCTCATGCCCCTTGAATACAAGTACCTACACCATGATTACTCAACTTAGGAAACAAAGCAAGTTCAAGTTATATCATTGTAAGTAATAATAGTATCATCAAGAGCGTCAACTGGGGTACCTCTTGTCCCAGGATATGGAACAAGCCCATATCAAAATGACAAGACAAACAAACAAGATGAACAACCTCAACACCCTTTTTATTTACCATTGGAATAGCTTTTTATTATAAGGTGTCACAGACGGTTCACCATAGCATGTAAGTAAATTTCCACCATGAATGATGCATGGCTTAGATTAGCGGCCCAGGCGTCTCTCTAACCATTTATACAAACTCATTTAAACTACTTCATTTCCACCTCATTTCACCATGATAGGCATCCATAAACAAAAGTACATGATATCAACTAAATGATGAAGGAGCATGTTGAAAGCTTTGCATGTGACAGCACATATGGGCTAACTCCCAACCTCGGACATTTATCAAGCCACTAGCATCATATTTAATCACAATGGGTCATGTTTTATTTATGCAATAAAAATAAAGTTGTGCATCAAGTTCGTGAGAGCTATATAACCAACTTTTCCCATAACAATCAATAACATAAACATTTTCATTCAGAGGTATAGATAACACAAATATCATGATATACATACTCGGAATAGCATAAAGCTAATAGGTAGATATGGTGGACTCACTGGAATAACTTTGGTTGAAGGTGTTGGAAACAAGTTTTTACTTGTTGGAATGTTTGGGCTAGCAAGAGGGAGAAAGTTGACCATCTAGATGCATGCATGAGTGTCCATAGAACTAACTAATCCATGTTAAACAAGTAAAATAACATCAGCATCAAAACATGAATAAGTGATAGCTCTTGATAAAGCATTTGCAAATTATTACTCATAAACAAGCTCATGAATCATGCAACTATATGTATCATTAAAAATCAACTCAAACATCCCTTTTCCCAATATATAAAAGCATCCAACATATTTCAACCCATATTTCCAGTAGCTCTCTCATATAAATGATATGTGGTGGTCTCACAAAATAACAAACAAACCAAAAAAAACAAAAAGACGCTCCAAGTTTATGCGATAAAGTGTTTCGATCGAAAAACAGAAGTTAGACGTGTGCAAACCGAGAGTGTGTAGGTCCAGTGGGGTTGTCTTCACATCCCCAAGCTTATGGTCTTCACCATCCTTGGATAACTCTTGGTGCATCTCCTCCAATCCCTGTGAAAAAACTTCAAAACACCGTTTCTCCCATTTCTTTTCTGTGGGGTGCATTAGTAGTGATAAACAAATAGGTTTCTTGCTGCATATAATCCTTAAACAAAAATTCATATGAATGTCCAGAAAGTATATAATGTTGTATGCCTACTCATAAACTCATTTGAATAAAAAAGATTCAAGATAAAAGTTCAAAACATGCATAAAACAAAATGGGACAGAATCTGTCCAGAAAAACAGCAGCAGCAAAACGTATTTTTCTACCCTACAAACTTTGCCGAAAAATTCTGCAAAATTCATGCATACAGAGGATGAAAAGTTGCAACTACAGTTCAAATATGAGCTCATTCGGAGTTACAGAATAAGAATTAAAAATCATACCGTGCAGATTCGTGCAGGAATAAAATCTCCGAACGCTATAAGCAACTTTTCAAGACCAAAATGGGTAAAACTTGGCACTTTATTAAAAACTCCAGAAACTAAACTAAAAACAAACTCTCTTGATACAGCAAGAGGACACAAAGAAAATCACACATAAAAATAACCGGGTTGCCTCCCGCAAAGCGCTTTCTTTATAGCCATATAGCTAGGCTTCTTACTTGTTGTTTATTGAAGATGAAGCTCATGAGGGAGCTTGAACTTTGATGTTCCCCTCTTTCTTGGGAAGTGTTCCATGCACTTCTTGTGTGGGAACTGAAACTTCACATTCCCCTCCTTTGAATCAATGATAGCACCTGTAGTACGAAGAAAAGGTCTTCCAAGAATAATAGGACTAGAGGTTTTATTCCCCATGTCCATGATTAGAAAATCCACAGGCACAAAAGTCATATGTAACTCTACCATAACATCACTTACTTTTCCTAAAGCATGTTTAATAGAATCATCAGCAAGTGCAAGTTCAATAGAGCATTTTTCAAGATTTTTCAATTCAAGTACTTCATATAGTTCTTTAGACATGACAGAGACACTAGATCCTAGATCAAGTATGGCATGATGTGTCTCTTTTCCAATAGTTACTAGTACCTTGGGAATCCATATATCCCCAAGCTTAGGTGGTATCATGGCCTCTTGGTTGTACCTAGCAATTTTCTCTTTCAAGACATGATTAGCAATATAGGAACCAAAGCCAGCTTGATTAGTGTTGATGGAAGGATCACTTGCAAACTTTTGTAAGATAGAGATTAGTTCATGCAAGCTACAATTTTCTAAGTCAAGCAAAGGATCCTTGACTTCACTAAGCATTTTAACTTCCTCAACTTCTCTCTCTTTCATTACCCCAATAGATTTTTTAGCAACTCTTTCTTGCTCATGAATGTGTTCCCAAGACCAATTGATAACTTCTTGGCAATTGATGGCCCTTGAAGAGGTTGATCTACAGCGCCAGAAAACAAGCTTGATGCCCAATGAGAAGTCTTGATCTCCGGTGCATAGTTTACCTGCATTAAAAGTAAATGGGTTAGGTTGAGACTCCAAGTGCAGAGTGTGTAGTAAGTGGAAGACGTGTTTTCCCCACGAGGGTGAGTCGAGGGTTTAATATCGAACTCTCGGGGAATCAGTAGTGAAAGATCTATCTCCCTATCCTTCTTTTGGTCACCTACAAAACAAGGTTAATTGTTTTGGTCCTCAACCTCACCTGTGGTTGTCAAGCACAAGGTGTAGAATGATATCAAGATAAATATGCAATGCAAACAAGAAATAAATATGCAATGGTGGTGGAAGAATGTGGAAGGATGATGATAACAATGATAAATGATATTTTTGGGTTTTTTATGATGAATGCAAGATGGAAAAGTGTTTTTGTATTTTCGGATTTAATAATGGCAGAAAATGGAAAAGTGGTAAAAGTGGTTGGAAAGGTGTTTCTTATGATTAAAAAGGACCGGGGTTCATGGTTTCACAAATGCACTCTCTCTTTTAATGGTGTGGCAGACAATGGACACATAGAGTTGACATATGAGATTGCAACACAAAGTTTGATATCAAGTTACTAATTATATGGGCATCACGTCCTAACATAGAGATCTTTGGTTATTAATCTCACTTATACTCCACCAAGATGCGAACTAAATCATAACACCTTAGCAATTAAGATAAATCAGAGTATAGCTTTAAGTATCATGACATGAAGTGAAAATAAGAACATGCTAGATCTAGTCATAGAGTAGTGGCGATGGTCACACCCACATCTCCGGTAGCATGGTATTTTTGTTTATCCCTAGTGAGGCAACAAAGTAAGGTAAACACCCAAGTGGATCGCGATATTTCAGTTGTCAACTTACCGCACTCACCACCCCCCGTTACTCCAACTAATGCACACATCACCCCACACACGCCCTCATAAACATGCTTGATCATAACAAGTATATAAGAACGGGGTACATAATATGCATCTATACTCATAACTGAAACAAACATTGCAATCTCAAACATATATTAACTCATAAAAAGATCCACCACATAGGAATTACATATATGACCGTAATCATGTTCAGCAGCTCATACGGTACTAATTAGTGAAGCTCAAAGAGAGGAGAGATACATATGTTACTTCCACAAACCCATAGTCCAGAGGTGGACTACTCCCTCTTCATGGTGGAGATGGTGGAGATGTCGATGGAGAAGATGGAGACCACGCCGGCAGCGCCCCGCCGGAGTTTTCCCCCTCCAATCTGCAGCTCCAGATCTTCGTTTCGTGTTTCTGTGATATGGCGGCGCTTGTTTTCGAGAACATCATGGGACTTCTTTTATAGGCGTTTTTAGGTCAAGACGAAGGCGGTGGAAGAAAGATCGACGGTTGCGGAGCTCGAGGCCCAGGATGGTGGGCCCCACGCGGCCAGGTACAGGGCCGCGTGGGCCACCCCCTTTTGGCCTTCGGGCTCCGTTTGCTTGATTCCTTCGCTCCTATGTCTTCTTCCTTCCAAAATAATGACCTCGTATTTTTCCATATTTTTCTGACGACGTTTGGGTCCCTGAAACATAAAAGGAAAAAATAGGGTTTTCTGCCTGCGCAGGGTTAATTCCATAAAAATAGGAAACAATTGTTTTATTTCCTAAAATCATTAAATAACAGTGGTATAACCCTTATATGATGCAAATATGATTGGAATATGAGTGATATAGTGCAAAGTTCATGTATGCATTTTACATGCATCAACATCCCCAAGCTTAACCAATACTCGTCCTCGAGTATGAAGGTGATAAAACTAACATGGGCTTTGCAATATAGCACTAACAATGGATATCAAAGATGATTGCTACTGCTACATAGAGTCAAATGATTCATTCTTCAAAGGGTAGCAATATGCAAAATAGTTTATGAAGTGATATCAAGTATTCAATACAAGGATGTTCAATGATAGTTCACAAAGTGTAACATAGAAGATAGTAATATGGACCACATGTATGCATAATGATAAGTAAGAACATCCTACATTGGTCATAGAGTGTAGATGAAAATCTGAATATAAAAGGTGGACACTTTGGAAAGATGATATGTGAGTAGAGGTAAAGCATGCATAAGTTTCATCTAACTTCCAAACTCTTCTACTTAAGTTAATGATTGCAATGTGGAATCTTGGTGTCAAGCTCTCATTACCCCTATCATAGCATCTTGAATGATTAAAGTTTAATGTGAAAGCAAATATGAGTAGTGTGCTTGATAAAGTAAAGGTTAGGTGTCTCATGCCCCTTGAATACAAGTACCTACACCATGATTACTCAACTTAGGAAACAAAGCAAGTTCAAGTTCTATCATTGTAAGTAATAATAGTATCATCAAGAGCGTCAACTGGGGTACCTCTTGTCCCAGGATATGGAACAAGCCCATATCAAAATGACAAGACAAACAAACAAGATGAACAACCTCAACACCTTTTTATTTACCATTGGAATAGCTTTTTATTATAAGGTGCATCACAGACGGTTCACCATAGCATGTAAGTAAATTTCCACCATGAATGATGCATGGCTTAGATTAGCGGCCCAGGCGTCTCTCTAACCATTTATACAAACTCATTTAAACTACTTCATTTCCACCTCATTCACCATGATAGGCATCCATAAACAAAAGTACATGATATCAACTAAATGATGAAGGAGCATGTTGAAAGCTTTGCATGTGACAGCACATATGGGCTAACTCCCAACCTCGGACATTTATCAAGCCACTAGCATCATATTATTAATCACAATGGGTCATGTTTTATTTATGCAAAAAAATAAAGTTGTGCATCAAGTTCGTGAGAGCTATATAACCAACTTTTCCCATAACAATCAATAACGTAAACATTTTCATTCAGAGGTATAGATAACACAAATATCATGATATACATACTCGGAATAGCATAAAGCTAATAGGTAGATATGGTGGACTCACTGGAATAACTTTGGTTGAAGGTGTTGGAAACAAGTTTTTGCTTGTTGGAATGTTTGGGCTAGCAAGAGGGAGAAAGTTGACCATCTAGATGCATGCATGAGTGTCCATAGAACTAACTAATCCATGTTAAACAAGTAAAATAACTTTCAGCATCAAAACATGAATAAGTGATAGCTCTTGATAAAGCATTTGCAAATTATTACTCATAAACAAGCTCATGAATCATGCAACTATATGTATCATTAAAAATCAACTCAAACATCCCTTTTCCCAATATGATAAAAGCATCCAACATATTTCAACCCATATTTCCAGTAGCTCTTTATCATATAAATGATAATGTGGTGGTCTCACAAAATAACAAACAAACCAAAAACAAACAAAAAGACGCTCCAAGTTTATGCGATAAAGTGTTTCGATCGAAAAACAGAAGTTAGACGTGCGCAAACCGAGAGTGTGTAGGTCCAGTGGGGTTGTCTTCACATCCCCAAGCTTATGGTCTTCACCATCCTTGGATAACTCTTGGTGCATCTCCTCCAATCCCTGTGAAAAAACTTCAAAACACCGTTTCTCCCATTTTCTTTTCTGTGGGGTGCATTAGTAGTGATAAACAAATAGGTTTCTTGCTGCATATAATCCTTAAACAAAAACATCATATGAATGTCCAGAAAGTATATAATGTTGTATGCCTACTCATAAACTCATTTGAATCAAAAAGATTCAAGATACAAGTACAAAATATGCATAAAACAAAATGGGACAGAATTTGTCCAGAAAAACAACAACAGCAAAACGTATTTTTCTACCCTATCAAACTTTGCCGAAAAATTCTGCAAACATTCATGCATACAGAGGATGAAAAGTTGCAACTACAGTTCAAATATGAGCTTCTTCGGAGTTACAGAATAATAATTAAAAATTAGGTATAGGAATAATTAGGTAAAAATCGAGAAAATTCCTAATACTTGGGTATTATCCATAAAATATGTAGTACCCTTGGTGAAAATGAGATGGGTGCCTTTTGCAACATATTTTTGGTATTTCTCCATAACAAAAGTCATTTTTGACACTTAAAAAATGGAAAATGATATTTATAAAAATAATTTGGAATTTGTTTTTGGCAACAATGTTTGCCATACCAAGGCACCCCTATGTTTCAAATATGGACACATTATCACAAACAATGGCATGGGGATGGCCATAACTTGGTCATTTGACACGAAAGTTGTACATGTCTATAGATGATAGACCTTTTTGTGAAACATATTTTTGAAATATTTGTCAAAACTCAAGTTTATCATTTTTCCTAGCAACTAGTATACATAAGAGGACTCCATGTCAAAGGAATTCATCTTTTGAGTATTTTCTCAATTTCTTTTATTTTTGTGAAAAAACGGTCAAAATGACCGTCATGTCTATTCATTGAAAGGGGTCACATTTTTCGAAACTATCGATATTTCTGTGATAAAGTCACTACTTTTGTACCTAGAAAGTATTTTTGTAAAAAAATTAGACCAAACTATCACACACTTGTAGTTCAATTTCAATTACTTTTGGAAAATCGGCATAAAGTCATTTAAATAGGAAAAAGAATCAATTTTCTAAAACCATCGATGTTTATACAATGCAAAGGATGATATGGATGTCATATTTGAATTCCTCTCATTTTTCTAATTGACATAGACATTTTATTTTTCAAAATTCGATTAACGGAATTAAAGATATGAATTATTCCATATTAAATGTAAAAAGGAAATAAAAGTAAAAATAATTTTAATTTTTCATTTATTAAAAATATACTATTTTACAATCATTGTTACTTATTCAAATGAATTTTCTAAATTTAAACAATGAAAAAGTGTAACATTCTAAATCAGGGGTTAATATGATTGATATGATATAAGTATCAGTAAGTTCTTATTTCTCATTTGGAAGCTAACAATAAAGGAACTCAAAGGTTAAGCGTGCTTGGGCTGGAGCAATTTGATGATGGGTGACCGAACGGGAACTTTGACCAGCGTAAGTACTTTGACCTATGATTAAATGTGTAATTAGAGATTTAGTATGTAGCTGAGTTAGAAATTTCAAAATTGAAAAAAAAAGTTTTAAAAAGTTCAAAAAAAAGTTCAAAATTTTGAAAAAATTCAAAAAAATAAAAAATTGTATTCATAGGCTGACGGCTTTGCCGTCGGCGTATGAGGGCGTACGCCGATGGCAGAGGGGCTACGCCGACGGGCTGCTACGCCGACGGCAAGCCGTCGGCGTTTCGTGGCTTTCCCGTAGTGGGGGCTGCTGGTCCCAATATCTGGACCAGGAGCCCATGGTCATTTGAGGATCCTTGACAGAAAATAAATATTCCTTGAAACATATCAAAATGATATTTTGTTTTGAATATCTTGTCAAGGCATGTCCGTGTCAGTGCTTCAAAAAAAGGCATGTCCGTCTCACGCAAACTATAGAGCTAGACAGATCAAGCCCTAAGAGCACGGAGACTACCGCAATGGCGATTTGGCGACATGCCGGTGATTGGCGCTGATGCCACCCTCCTCCTCCCGTTTTCTTCCTCGATCCTCAGGTCTGCTCCTTCTTATCTCATTCCCCTGCAAATCCTGTTCAGTTCTCCCCTGTTCTGCTGGTTCCTCACCTGTAAGAAACCCTAGAGATTTTGACCTCTACCACTGCCATTGATTTCATCCCCTACACCTCACAACGCTGCTCTCCTCTCCATCCATATCTCATCCCATCCGTTTTCCTCAAATTTCCCTCAAGTATCGTTGCTTTTTTGGAGTATCTGCCAGAGGCGTGTTCAATCTCCTTACTCAACCTCTACTGCCTATCGCCTATTGAGGTCGATTTGGCGATATTCAGCCGATCCTTCCCTCGAGATAGTACGTCAACAGCAGGTTATTGAAAGGCAAAGGGTGCTCCTCCAAAAAGGCCTGAAAATTCATCTTCCCCTTCCCCTCTTTCTCTTATCCATCAATTCATATCAGCCTTTTTGCACCTGATTTGCTTTTTTGTTTGGTCTTTCCGTCTTAATGATGAAACTCTTAAGCTTAAATTGTCGCGGATGTGGAAAGGATGAGGTAGTGCCTGAACTCCGCAACATTATACAGTGTCACCATCCCGACATGATATTCCTGATGAAAACTAAGCTGGATGACTACAACTGCGAGCGTTTGCGATGGAGATTGGGATTTCCCCACGGTCTGTGTGTAAAATCACAGGGGAGAAGCGGAGGTTTGGCTCTGATGTGGAAAAGGGAAATCAGTGTCACGCTGAAATCACTAGATAAATCACATATTGATGTCTTCATAACATCGGATAACCCGGAAGCAAAAGAATTTAGATTCACTGGCTTCTATGGTGAACCGCGTCATGAACATCGAAAGGATAGCTGGCGTTTGATGAAATATATGAGAAGAAAATTCAGTATCCCATGGCTGTGCGTAGGTGATTTTAATGAAATTTTATCACAAACATAATATTTTGGCACGAGAAAGCGAGATGATTGGCAAATGGATGGTTTTAGAGATGCTATTGATTATTGTAACTTCATTGACCTGGGCTATGTCGGATTGCCGTATACCTGGGACAATCGACAGGAAGGCAACCGGAATGTCAAAGTCAGACTTGATAGAGCCCTAGCAGATGAAGGCTTTGCAACTTCATTTCAAGGTACTTGGGTACAACACGTGCAGAACACAATTTCTGATCATTGTGGCCTTTTAGTGGAGAAAAAGAAAACCTTCCAACAGCAACATAAGAAGACAGGTCTAGGCTCGTTTCGGTATGAGAATATGTGGCGGTCCCATGAAGAGTATGAGCACATTGTGCCTACAGCATGGAGGCAAATGTGCAGTCCAGACCTGAGTCAATTATCTTCAGCACTCCGGGGCGTACAAGAAAAGCTCCAGCATTGGAGCTTTCAAACTTTTGGAACAGTTCAAAAGAACCTGAAGAACCTACGCAAGGATCTGGAGATTATTTGACGAAACTCTCTATATAAAGGACCATCAGAAAGAGAGAGATATGTGATGCGGGAAATGAATAAAATGCTTAGCCGTGAAGAAACAATGATGAGACAACGAGCCCTATTCATTGGCTGCGAGATGGTGACCGTAACACAGCTTTTTTCCATGCCGTGGCAAAACAGCGGGGGTGCCAAAACAGAATTGGGCCACTAATTCGTGAGGATGGATCATTGGCAACCTCTCAAAAGGATCTGGAGTTACTCGCTGAACAATTTTACAGTCGGTTATTCACGGCCCAGGATTACCTAGATCCATCTGTAATTACTCGCTTTGTGCCAAGGAAGATTACGAAGGAAATGAATGATTTCCTAGATGCTCCTTTTACATCGGTCGAAGTGTCTAAAGCTCTATTTACGATGCACCCAGACAAAATCCCTGGTGTTGATGGATTCACTACTGGTTTTTTCCAAAAGCATTGGGACATGCTTAGAGACTCGGTTACTGCAGCGGTACTAGATTTTTTGAATGGTGGAGTTATGAACGAGGAGATCAATAAAACCATCTTAGTGCTTATTCCCAAAATAAAACATCCTCAGTCCTTATCTCAGTACCGGCCCACTGCGTTATGCCATGTCATTTATAAAATTTGTTCAAAGGTGCTTGCTAATCGATTGAGATCCATCCTAGATGATATAATTGGTGAAGAACAAAGCGCCTTCATCCCTGGCCGCCTCATTTCTGATAATGTTCTTACGTCATATGAATGCATTCACTATCTTAAAAAGAAGAAATGAAAGAATGGATCATGTGCCATCAAGCTTGATATGATGAAAGCTTATGATCGGGTAGAGTGGAGATACCTTGAAGAGATAATGCGCACTATGGGCTTCAGCAACATCGGGATAGAGCGGATCATGCAGTGTGTCTGCACGGTCTCCTTCTCAGTTCGCGTTAACGGTCATTATTCTGATTTATTTAGACCAACAAGAGGCATCCGACAAGGTGATCCGATCTCCCCATTCTACTATATATAAAGGCTCGCAGAATCCGCGCGTTTTCATTCGTCCACGTCGCTGGCGTTCGCTGCCCGTCCGATCCACGCGACGGACGGCCAGGATCGAGCCACGTCCTCCTCCCTACCGCCCCGCACTGTAGCAACGAATTTCTTCCAATCAAATGACGCCACGTCGTTCCGGTTGCCAGCCCGTCCACCCGGTCGCAACCGTTGACCCCCCCGCACGATTATTGGCGCGGACATTTTACGTTACCCCCCGCTGAGGACTAGATTGCAATTATGTGAAAAATGAAGGACTTCCTTGCGAAACTTCCAGCGAGCCCCCCTTCCTTCTCCTTCTCTCCCGTGCGACCGCGGAGTCGCCAGCGACGCCGCCGCGCTCCACCGCCGCCATGCCTCTCCCCTCGAATCGAAGGGCAGGAGGAGATGTGTCGTCGCCGTCGCTACCTCCTCGCCGATATCTGCGTGCCGAAACGCTGTCTTGACGCCGGATTCCCCGCCGCCGCGGTCGTCCGTCTGCCGCCGCCTCCACGCTTCGCCGGCGACACCCGGCGACCATTTAGGGGCGGCGCCGCCACCTATAGGTAGCCCGCGGGCAGGCGCACCTCCCGCGCCTAGCGGTGCTTGGGCCCGTGCGCGGCGGCGCGCCCGTGCGCAGCCCGGAGCTCAGCTCCATTGCTGACGTCATTATGACGTCAGCCCTTCTTTTCTAAATTCCTGTTTATTCCTGAAAATGGTTAAATTTGTTTAAACTTCAATAATTCATAATTTGTTCATTTAAAATCAGAAGAAAAAAAGAATAATATACCAAAATTTCCATAAAAATGAGATCTTCCTACTGATGACATGATTATGCATGTTCAAAATTTTTAAATTCCTGTTTATTCCTGAAAATGGTTAAATTTGTTTAAACTTCAATAATTCATAACTTATTCATTTAAAATAAAAAAAAGAATAATATAGAAAAATTTCCATAAAAATGAGATCTTCCTATTAATGCCATAATTATACATGTTCAAAACAATTACATTGATGTCATTAGTCAATCACTATTGAACCCAAAATTTATAATATGAGTATGCTTCATAAACCTATTTAATTTGCATATGCATCTAGGGTTGTGGCAAATATTAAAGATGACATGTCATTCATGTATCTGCGCGTCGCATCGACGCCATAAATTGATTGTTGTTTATTTCTTTCTCGTGTTTTGGTTCTTCTCGATGATACGTCCAGAGTACGAATATGAGTTCAAAATGGTACTTGGCGACACCAGAAGAATGCTGAATGCTTGATCATCAACAATCGAGCCAAGCAAAAGATTTCCGATGATATAACATTCGGTTCAATTTCCAAATCTGCGCAATTTTAAAATCTAGACGTTTTCAAAATTAAATATTGCCACACAAGCGGGAAAAATATAACAAGTATGTCAGCATGACCACAAAATAAACGTTGCCTATTCACGGCATATGATCAAATTGCAAATTTGAATATTGTTAAATATTAAATGCATTCCAAATCTGAGTATGTAATAAACGCAAAAAAATCGAATGCTTTCCAAATGTGAGCACTTACGAAAACGTAAACATGATTCAAATATGAAAAATGTCCCAACTATACCAATTTTCGAGATTCGAACGGTTTCCAGATACAAACTTTTTGTTGTCTTCCACTAAATTTATATCTGAAAAACATTTGCATGATAGATCATGACCACAAAATCTAAACATTTAATAAACGTGAAAACAATTCAAATACGAATAGCTCTCCAATTTGACCGTTCCAAAAATTTGAACAACTTCACAAGCTAGACAATTTTTGAATTTCAACAATTTTACGACCGAACAATTCAAACATTTTTTGAATTTCAACAATTTTACGACCGAACAATTCAAAATTTCAGCCCACAGGCGCGACAGAAGCCGCGCTTAGTCTCCTAGTATTTATTTATATTATGTGCTGAGGGGCTCTCTTCTTTATTAAAGTACACAGGTCCACAATATTTGTCGAGATCGAGGAGTTCGTGTTGGGATTCATGCACCATGGGTGTCACATCTCTTTTTCGCCGATGACTGTATTATTTTCTCGGAAGCATCCAAAAAAGGTGCAGACCGCATTCAATCCATCCTCGAGGCCTACAATGTTGGCTCTGGACAATTGGTGAACAAGGAAAAATCTTCTATCTTGTTCAGTACCAACTGCAGGGATAACTCCATAAGCTTAAACTGTTCAACAACCTGTGCTTAGCTTCTTCACGAGCACTGAAGCAAGGTAGACCCCCAAATCTCGCACACACAGCTACTTCTCAGTTACATCGGCATGCTTGCTGACCCCGGACTGAAGCGCCGATTCACTTCTCCCACCAGTGAAGGACATCCTTGCGCCTGTTGATCTTCTTCTGCAGCTGGAGGACGCCGTACAGTAAGGCTTCAGCGGTCGGAGGGCAGCCGGGGACGAAGATGTCCACTGGGACGATCCGGTCGCACCCGCGCACGACGGAGTATGAGTAGTGGTAGTATCCACCGCCGTTGGCGCAGCTGCCCATCGAGGCTCGGGCATCTGGTCATAAACCCTGCCGAGGACAGATGAAGCTCAACATGTCAGCTACATTAACATGGTACAGTACTTACGTTTTAACATGGTATGTCCATTTCTGGAGGCATCTATCTATCCAGATGGAGTAAAAATGAACTTTTCATATGTATGAAACGATTTCCCAATATGAAAATACAGTTTAACAACCACAGTGAGAAAGGAGCACTTTTATGGTACCCTGGGGTGAATATGGACCCTTTGATCGGTAGATCCAACCGTGCATATGAATCGCTACTGCTGGATTTAGACTCGAATCTGACGAGCAGTATAGGGAAGCACCGCTCACTTTCCATTTTACCAGTATTGTCAGGAGGGCATTTTCGATAGATCAATTTGTATACAGCTGACTCAATCGTTCACCTCCAGTTTCCCATCGGAAAAAAATCACGTCATTCCATAACGATCAGGTCGCACACCGATCTAAGAACAGGTCACTGTCCACCGATCCGGCGATCCTCTCCATCGTTGCTCACCTCTAACAAATCTGATTGTAAAACCAACTAACACAGTTTCGGATGAGATCGCGGACGTGTGTGTGAGCAAGATTGTTGCACGCCTTCGCGAAGAAACGGGGACGCTGCGGCAAGGTCAGGGACGCGGCGGTGAGTTCGGCGACGACAGGGTCGGCCGGCGAGGTTAAACCAGCTATGGCGATGAGCTCCAGAGGGTGAGGCGAGCTAGGTCCCAGCGGCGGCAAGAGAGAGATGGGAGTTGGCTGCGGCGGCCAGAGAGATGGAGATTGCGGCGGCTTATTTGACGGAAAGCACGGGACCTGTTTGACAACTCCTAATCTCTACCTTAATCTTTCAAGTGAAAAGTCTATATTATCCTCCAGATATCAACGGCCAGATGGTTTTGCTACTGCTCCCTTCTCCCTGCAGTATTAGGTACCGTAAAAAAAGCTCCGACTTGAGGGGAACAGCTAAGGAAAGTTTAAAAAAAAATGTCGACTGACGTCTAGAGAGAGCTCGAACCTCTCACCCCTTTCCCCATCTACAGTGAAAAAGGGCGACTTTTGGGCGACCCCGCGTGTGCCAGCTCGCCGCCGGCGATCCGTGCGATTCCTCGCCCTCCGGCGGCCGCCTCGGCGGCGGGAGGACGGGGGATCCACGGATCTCGGCGTGTACATAGGCTAGGTGTGCGTGGTGGTGTGCTAGCCGGCGGCGCTGGGGAGGTAGCGGTGGTGCCGGAGTGGATTTTGGAGGCGGTGGTCTTCTCCTCCGTCGGTGCGGCTCCGGTGGAGCTCCGCCGCGGATCTGCCGCCCCGTCCTCGTTCGCGGCTCCACGGAGTGCTCGAGAGGATCCCCCCTTCGAGGAGTCCGAGAGGTGGCGGATCCGGCGATTGACGATCTCGAAAAATCGCCGATCTCGAAGGAACGGTTGCTGATGGCCAAGTTGGTGTGCTTTGGCACCGAGGAGCGTCGACTTCCTTGTCGCGCAGGGGGGCCTCCCAGTCCAAGGTTTTCGGAGGTGGTGCGGCAGGTTTCGCCGGCGCAGCTTTCTGCTCGAAGACGACGATGCCGGAGTTCAGAAGGGCTTCTTTGTAATTTCTTATGTTTTCTGGACTTTTCTGTAAGAGCTTGGCTGATGTAACTGCGACTTTCTCGCAAAAAAAAAGGAAAGTTTAAGAATTTGAAAGAGAATGCTAACTTACTCGTAAAGATTTCAATCTTCTCGATTTAAGTTTAAAGCCACACGGTAGATAAGCAAAGGGAGGCAGTAGTGTGTAAATCAATAAGCATGTACGATTCCATTGCACACAACTGTTCTCGCCGAATTCTGTACCTAGATATCCATCATTCAGAGTTCAACAAAGGTGTTTTGACCTCGCTGGATTATAAAAAATACAGTCCAATTATCAATGGATGGTATGCCAGATTAGGACATAACTTTTCATCCCTCATTCAACAGTGATATGGAAATATAGTTTCTGGCATGTTCTAATAGCAAATTAAAATGTCTAGTACAGTGCAGGCATCTGATGCTCACGCAGTCAACTAATTTGTGCGCACTGGCTCAGGTCTCAGGATATGATGACATGAATGAAATTCATTGGGGGCACACAAGGACATCAACATCAAGGATAAAATGCACTCCTACGCAAGAGAAATTCGAACCGAACTGGCAGAACAGGGCTCTCAAAATTTCATTTTTAGAAGGGGCGAATCAGGTGAACCATAAGGGCGATATACATGAGCGGTACAGCACGTACTTTCGGAGCGCGGGCGCCATCTTGTTGGTGAGCGTGCCGGCGACGATCATGCAGTCGGACTGGCGCGGGGAGGGGCGGAAGATGACGCCGAAGCGGTCGAAGTCGTAGCGGGAGGCGCCGGCGTGCATCATCTCCACGGCGCAGCAGGCGAGGCCGAATGTCATGGGCCAGATGGAGCCCCTCCGCGCCCAGTTCATCAGGTCGTCCACCTTGGACACCACGAACTCCGCCGTCTTCGACATCGGCACCGCCGGCGCCCCGCCGCTGTACGTCGCCGGCGCGGGCACTTTCGCGGCGGCGCCATAGGAGGAGGAGTAGGCGCGCGGTGCAGTGGTGAGGAGCGCAAGCCGCGCCGTGCGTGGGAGCAGGAGCGCCATGGCGCGACGTCGTGTGGATGGCTGTAGGTACGGGTGTAAACGGATAGGATAATTTCCGTACCAAATCCGTCGCCGAATCCGTTTTAAAGAATCCATATCCGGTTCCGAACAATCTGCCGGATAAGGATATCCGATTCCGAACTGAACACCCGGATACGGTATAGGATATGGTATGTAAAATAGAATCCGAATATGGATTATCCGAATATTAATTAGGATTATCCGATGGTTATAATCCGAATAATCCGATTTTCTACCGAAATGTCTAAACTAATAGAGCACAGTTTGTAGTTAGTGAGTTGTGAAGTTCATTTGTGGAGCACAATTTGTAGTTAGTTTTATTTGTCTAAACTAATAGAGTACAACTTTGTTAGATTATTACGTTGTTGAGATATTGTTTTTGTTATGTGGGTTGATGATGTACATTGCGCATACTGATCCGAATAATTTTCTTTCCGCCCCGAATCCGCTCCGTTTCCGTTCCGAATCCGTGATTATATCTATCCGCCCCCGAATCCGCAACCGTTCATTATCCGATCCAATCCAAATCCGGGTAAAAAATATGGTAAAGAATATGGTAGAGGCAAAATCTGATCCGATCCGATCCGTTTGCACCCCTAACTGTAGGCTATGGCTTCCGGAAGGTGGCGGGGAGGTTCGAGAGGGTCGGCAAGCGCAAATGGGCAGAGCGGTGCGAGCCGAGGCAAGACAGTCCACGCCGCCTCCACCGCTCCAGCCTTGGGCGGTTGCCTAGCGTTACACCTTACACGTACCAGTATACCACGTGGCAGACTCCGCGAGTTGGTCACGGCTGGAACATTTTCTTGTTCAAAATTGAACCGACTGTGCACATTGCTGACCATGTTAATATTCAGGAATATTTTCAAGAATTAAAATTGTGCATTTTCAAAAATAAAGATCAGGTAAAGTCAACAAAAGTTAGGCACAACTATAAGAAAATCCTGAAGTACGAGGGTTTTCCCTAATGTTCATAGGATTCGTTGCATAATAATTTTGATTTTGTTTCGTGACTTTTTTTAAATGAATATTACATTCCATTTATTTCACCATTTTATTACATTTTCTCTATCTTCTCTATCTCTATCTTTATCTTTTTTTGTGAAACACAGTACAACACAGACGCTCACATACACGTGCACACACTCACCCCTATGAACGCACGCACGCACACCCTATCCCTATGAGCACCTCCGTAATACCGAGTCGGCGGGTCGAGTCTTGAAATTGACGAACTCACCACGAGCGTCTCGCTGTCGACGGGAACGTCGCCTCCCACTGAATAATATTCTGCCTATAAGAGAAACACCAAAGTCAAATCTGTGATTTGAACTCTGGTGAGCTAGGGTACAACCACCCTCCTAACCATCTTGCCACACTCTATCTCTATCTCTATCTCTATATCTCTATTATACTATCAAAAAGAAAATTTTGTTCCTTCGTCAAGCCTCTTTTTTTTCCCACACATGTTTTCTTTGTCAATCCTCACGATTTGTTTTCCTCCACGCATGACAAAACCTACCATAACTGAAGAGAATTATTAAATGCGATGATTATTCCAAGTTTAAAACAACGTACAGGGGAAACATATGATTACATGGACCAAAATTTACCAAATCGGTTGACAAAAGCGCGGTAATTACGGTTGATTACATGGAAACAGATGATTACAGCGCCCGCACACGGCACACACTCCTGGTGGGCTGCCTCCATGGACGTCCGTCATGGCCGCGGCTGTCGCCGAGCTCCGGCTCGCCTCCATGGACGACCGGGGTTGCACGCTCCGCCGACCAACGCGGGCGCGGTGCACTACCTCGCGTCCGAGCTCACGTACCACCTTCGCCGAGGGCGCCGCCGCTGCACTGGTCGACATATCCATATCACCCCGCGGGAGTAATTCAAGTCATCACCTGGCATCCTCGACGTGGTCGCCGCGGCCATGCGGGCCAAGGAGTACACGGCCGAGCACCACGCCATGGTGACCATCGCCAGCCTCCTATGCGTCGACGCCTACTGCCCCATCGCCAGCGCCAAGCGACGCCTCTTTCCCGCTCTCGTCGCCCTCCTCCATGACATCAGCAAGGATGCTCTCGATGCGCTCTTCGGCTCGCGTTGTACCCACAGTCCCACACAACCGGGCAGCCCTCGTCGAGCTCGGCGCCATGCGGGCTCTCTTCGTGTCGCGGTCGTGACAAGGGAAGGGACTGATCAGTCAATCGGCACCAGCAGTTTGGGCCAACGGAAGAAGGATGCACAAGTGTATGATATGCCTAACCCTATTGCATGCATCAGTGTCGTTTGTCTAACTCAGCAACCTCTCATTCATAGACAGCAGTCAAACTCAATTTTAAAACTGTAGAATATGTTCACTTGAACTCTAATCAGCGGGATGTTCTCTCAGGAAGCCTGTGTTGACTTGAACTCTGAGCACAAGGAGCGCATGGGTAGATGATGTAATAGTGATTACCCGTGTACAGCAAGGTCAAACTCACAACTCCAGAACCAGTGTAGATATATTGAGCACATCCTCCTCCATGGAGTCGCTCCACTTGAGGGGTACCTCAAGCACTCTAACCAAGGACGTCATCATAACATGGTCCCTAAACATGCGAGATGGAGTGTGACGCACCGAAAGCACCACTGTTTGTAGAGCGATGGGTCAGGTAAGATGGATGCATTCGAAATTCAGCATGAGGAATGCAAGGGAAGAGATGCTGATACTGAGTTCTTTCAGGAATAAGCTATTTAGAGTTGTCCCCGTGCAAGCATACCTGGATAGCTACCACTAATCTGAGGAAAACTAAAACTAACGAACAAAAATCAAGGGAAGATAAGTTCAAGGGTGTTCATCTCACTGTCTTCCATTGTCTTGTAGGTGCTGAAGAACTCAAGAAGTTTCTCTCTGCGGCATCTAAAAAAGAAGATATTGTGTGAGTGAGATCGAACGCATTTGGACATGAGAATTTGATGTGTAACACGCAGGCGTACTCTAGAGTCTTTATCTCTTGTATTGCACTGGCTCTAGCATGCTGCTAATCTTTGGTCACATATTCAGGCCATCTGAAACCTTTGGTCACATATTCAGGCCATCTGAAACTTAAAATTGACGTCTAATTGTGGCTGAGATTTGAAGATAACAAGAGCGATGCGAATTAGAAATTTAAACGCTAGACTTCTCCTTTATTTCAAATAGAAAAAACTGTAGGTTCAGTTTGGTTTATATAGTTGTGTCAATCTTGTTCACTTTCCGTAACATACCATACAACATTCGAGTTGAACTTCTCCTCGCCGCAGAATTTCCATCAAATTGAGTTGCACTAGAGTATGCTGGGGGTGCTGTCGTAGACGGCTCTTGGTAAAAATCTATTTTGCCTCGCAATTGTTGCAGCCGTGGCTGTGTGCTCAACGGTCGCCTTTGGTTCTCCTAACTACGTCATGTTTCTTGGTTTTCACATTGTTAGTTTCTTATGAGAATAAATCATCATATTTGGAATATTGACGATTTTGAACATGACTAGCCGATTTGGAATTTGATGTTGGAATCTTTATTATTTGATTGAAAGGGGGCAGGATGTTATAAATCGTCTATGAGAGATGTATGTTATGTTCTGATAATGGCAGTATCCACACCTTCTATTTTAAGAACCATTTGCATTTATTCTCGTGTCAAATAATGAGATGTTGCAGGCTGCATGCCGGAGAAGAAGGGGACTACAATAGACCTGATTTTTAGAATTATTTTTAGTTTGAACTAGCGATATCGCTGGGTAAGTGGTGAATTCGGTCTCGGGCTATACTAATGAAAACTTTGTGCACAACCATGAATCACATTTTTTTTATCCCGTTGCAACGCACGGGCATTTTCCTAGTCTAAATAAATAGAAAATCGAATTTCCCTTTCACATTTCAACTTGTTGTCTTTCCATTCCCTGGCCCACCCCTCAGATTTTGAATATTATTGTCTTTGGCGTATCCTCATTTCATTACTGACTAATCTTTTTTTTAGAAAAGGGAATCGTATTAAGACCCAGCCTCTGCATCGAGTGATGCACACAGCTGATTATTATAGAGTTCAAGTGAATCTTTAACGAAAATTACATCTCCGCAACCACGAAAGATTGAGACATGCCTCAAATAAAAATAGATAAAAGGTGGAGCACAACTACGAAAGTCGACTAATATGTTGCCACGTATGCCGGGAGAAAAACTCCTGTGCCACCGATAAAAGTCTCGTGCATCCAGCCACCATAAGGTCCCGCTGATCCGAAGGTAGCAGAAAAGCCCATAACTGGATCCAGTGCACCGCCATATGAATAACCTGTAGAACATGAAAATTATCTTTTTTGTTAAAAACAAGATCGTTCCTACAATTCCAAATAGACCAACAGATAGCCGAGACGCCTATACGAATCCTATCTTTAGTCTTGTTGTCAATCCCACGCAACCAATTCCCGAACATATTGGTAACATTAGTAGGAGGTGGAATATTGTAGGTACAGAAAACAACACGCCAAACAAGTTTTGCAAATGGGCAAGAGATGAAAAGATGATCAACGGTTTCGTTGTTCCCACAAAAAGAACAATGAGGGCTACCGTGCCAATTCTTTCTAGCCAAGTTGTCTTTTGACAGTAGAACTTTTCGATGAAGGAACCACATTTTTTGCGGTATTTTAAGTTTCCAGAGATATTTCTGTAGATATCTAATATGTCCATTCATAAAATCCTCATACATAGATTTCACAGTAAATTTCCCATTCTGAGTCAACTTCCATTTGAAACTATCCGGAACATCTGTCAAAGATACATCCATTAGCCGGAGGCATAAGTGAGACCACATATCCCATTTATTCCCAGCTAGAGCCCTTCTAAAACCTAAGTTTAGAGGCGGTGCATTATGCAACACTGCATGAACCGAAACATGCTGATGTTGGACTATGTTATATAACAAAGGGTACTGATTCATTAGTGGAGAATCACCCAACCATGTGTCCTCCCAAAAACGAGTTGCTTCCCCATTGCCAACAATAAAAGACCCTCTCTGAAAAAACTTATCTTTGACATGCATGAGTCCCTTCCAGAAGGGAGAGTCTGTGGGTTGCGCATCTACCTGAGCTAAAGTTTTACTATGAAGATATTTATTGTGCAACAATTCCTGCCACACCCCTTCTTCGTTTAAAAGTTTGAACAACCATTTGCTGAGCAAACTCTTATTCTTTAGTTCAAGTACCTCCACCCCGAGACCTCCCTGGTCTTTTGGACGACAGATAATGTTCCACTTAGTCAGTCTATATTTCCTTTTGTTCTCATCACTCTGCCAGAAAAACCGCGATCGATAAAAGTCTAACCTTTTTCTTACCCCTTTAGGTAATTCGAAAAAAGAAAGCATGAACATCGGGAGACTCGTTATGCCGAATTAACAAGCACCAACCGATCCCCATATGACAGCAATTTTCCTTTCCAACAACCAAGTTTGCCTTCGAAACGACACTCTACTGGTTGCCATTCATCATTTCTGAGTTTTCTATAATGAACCGGGACACCTAAATACTTGAAAGGTAAGGAACCAGACTCGCACCCGAAGATGTGCTTGTACTGATCTTCAACTTCTTTAGCTTTCCCAAAACAAAATATTTCACTCTTATGAAAATTAATTTTCAAACCCGAAAGTTGTTCAAAAATGCAGAGGATGAGTTTCATATTTACCATCTTTTCAAGGTCATGTTCCATGAAAAGAATAGTGTCATCCGCATATTGCAAAATAGATAATCCACCTTCCACTAAGTGAGGTATCAGACCGCCTATCTGACCATCTTCCTTTGCCCTGGCAATTAAGATGGACGCATGTGTGCGACCAATTCCCACACCATTGGTTACACTGATTTGACTGAAACTAGATACCAACGGTTTAGACTGCAAAAACTGAATGGTGTTGGACCTAAGTGCCCAATTGAAAATTTGACAAAATCGCCGCCAACATGTATATTTCCTCCTGTCGGGTTTATAGCTAGGTCCTGCTTGCATTCCTAGATCGTCAATTTGACCAACATGATATGAAATATTACATAACAATTTGACCCATTTGAAACTTTAATGTTACATTTTTAAAAGTATAGTTTTTGTATTATACAAATAATGTTATATCATCAGCAAAAAGAAATAAAAAAGAAGCAACACAACGGCCTTCAACATATGCAAGTGCCGATTCACTTCTTCCAAAGAAATCAATACGCCTTCGGTCGTTGGAGGGCACCCGGGGAGCAGCGATGCAGATGTGCAAATGTACTTCGTGCAAGATAACTCGGTCTTCAAAGCCAATTACAGCAGCTAGAGTGCCTAATCTAAAACCAACTTGTGAAAAATGGTATCCTTCTCCGGTGGTTGTTTTCTTGTCTAAAATTCTCGATGTATCCCATTCTTAGCGTATCTCATGATGCAATTACCGATTAGGCTGGGCGTCATCGTCCTCCAAAACTCTTCTCCCCACATTGTCCTCTTTAAAACTGATGTAATCAAGTGCTCATGTATTAGGAGGTTAAATGCCGAATCTGCTACACCGAGGAGTTGGACACCAATAGAGTCGAGGATGTATATATAGGGTATGCACACATAGTGACTCTAGTACCGTAGTGCTTTACCAACCATGATCGGTGATTTAAATTACTATCCGAGTCTACTTCGGTGAACTACAACCATAGCAAGTTCTAGGCGTTAGTTAAATGAAAGGATCAACAGAAGAGATCGAGTGAACCACCCGAGTAAAGAAGAGTTGAACTTGATGGATGAATACACAAATAAGTCGACCAATAGTGTAAAAGTCTCATACTGAGGTATCTTAAGGGGGTCTCACACAGTCACACTCATGTTGTTTACAACTAAAGAACTGTTTAACAGATTTCTCTTTTACATTTTCAACTTGTCGTCTTTTTAATTCTCCATGCTCCCCCAGATTTTTCTGGGTTTTTTTTTTTTTTTGAAACGGGAGCAAAAGATTTGCCCCATATATTTATTAAGAAGAAGAGAATTGCCCAGTTAATGTACGGAAAACCGAGCGAAAACCGTTACACATAGCACAAACCTAGAAAACACAACAACCACATAGGCAACCGACAAACTACCCCCAACACACAACAACCACAGCTTCTGGCACTCGAACAACACAAAGGAACACCCGATGGAAGCACCTCAACCAAAGCCCATACATCTGTCATCACTCTTCTTGTTATCTTTGCACTTAACCGACTTCTTGTTATCTTTGCACTTAACCGACTTGTCCTTTCGGATGCCGGTCCGAGTGCAAACACCCACCTTCTTATTTTTGGCCTTGGTTGTCGTTCCCGTTAGGAGACAAGCAAGCGCCCTGCCACATCCAGGATTAGCAGCCTCCAAGCTGCTAAGCACATCACAAAGCTCTTTTGCAAAAAGAGCATCGGCGTTAAGTGTCGACGCGGGTGGAATGGAAGCCGAAACCACATCTGATCGCTCAGGCGAATTCAAGGTTGACGGCGAGTCCACCTTCGTATGCTCCATTGACAGAGACAGAGGCAAAAAAGAGCTCACACAAATCTCTCGAAGCTCAGGCATGACCTGCAACACAGGAGGCACGATCGTAGCGATACTGTCACCCTCGTCGGTTGGGGGAACAATGGGAGAAGCAATCACCGAGGACGAACAACCACCAACACGAGGAGAGAAACAACCATATAGCTTGGCTCCGTTATCCACGGAGCCATCCCCAACCTCACCAGGTGGACGCAGTGTAGGAGTTGTCATCAACATAACCGGCAAAAGAGAGAGCCTAGCCAGAGCAGTCTCCGTCCGCTCCAAAACGCTACCAACCCGCGTCAGATAGCCTTCGAGCCGCTCGACCTGAGCAGCCAGAGTGGCCCGCAACACCACCTCAGATGGAGGTACCGAACCGGCAGGAGTAGAAACGACCGATGCCCATGACCCATAAGGAGGCGACTTGGAGAACGCGTGTCCTATTGGAATATCACATGAAGATGGAGCTTGACGATGCTTGACCGTTGAGCCCACTGCCGGCTCAACAAAGCATGCTAACGAGCTGAGTGGACGCCAAGGATTGCGGCAATCGCGGGCACGATGTCCATTCTCCAAACAACGGTAGCACCGAAAGGGATCTCTGCAGCGAGCTGCCCGGTGCCCATGAGCAAGGCATCTGCAACACCTACCACTGAGCCAAGCTGGGATTGGGCGAGGAGGCCACACTGTGGCTGGTGACGTTGTATGGCGCAGACCACGCCGGGGCGACACCTCTTGCCATCCATCGCTTACCTCCAACTCGGACGTCGCTGTGGGCTGAGCACGTTGGGTGGACAGGGATGAACTTTTGGAACCCGGCGGCGTCCGCGGGGCCACCTCTTCCTCACTGTCATCATCGTCGTCACCCTCGACAAGGGAGACCCACAATTCAGGCAATCCCTGTGTAGCAATCAGCGGCAGCTGCAAAGGTCTCCCATCTTCTGAGGTCGTGGATGCACATGCACGGTTTGACGCTGGAGGAGGCGGGGTGGCGGCCGGAGCATGATGGAGATCAGTCGTCGTGGAGAGCCCGCATCTGGCCGCTGTGGTGGCGGAGGAGGCCAGACTCGTGGCCACGAGCGTCGACATCAGGTCGGAGGAGGCTGCAGCGAGAGGAGACGCGGCAGCGGGCGGCGGGGCCGGAACAGCGGTCTTCGTGGCCATGTGCGTCGATGTCAGGCCGGAGGAGGCTCCAGCGAGAAGATACGCGGCGGCGAGTGGCGGGGCCTGTACGGCGGTCTTCGTGGCCGCTGGCGTCGACATCAGGTCGGAGGAGGCGCCGGCGAGAGGAGGCTAGAACAGCTGCAGCAAGCACAGCGGCGGCGGACGGCGAGGCCATGGAGGCCCCGTCGCAGCAAAGGGGAGGGCGGGAGCGCCCTGAGCGCCCGCGGGACAGCAGGCCCAAACTCTACATACCCGGCGGATGGGTGGAAAGAGGGCGTCGTGAGGCTGCCGGATCTGCTCGCAAACCTTGGAGACACCGGCGGAGGAGGGAGATCAGGCTGGCGGCGCTGGGTGCGTGGCCATGGTCGCAGGTCGCGAGAGCTCTGGAGAGACGTTTTGAAAACCATTTTTCTGGTTTTGTCTTGACTTATAGTCGTTTCTTTACTAACTAAGCTGTATTCATGTGTGCGATCAATTGGAACACCATTGGTTACACTGATTTGACTGAAACGAGAGACCAATTCGTCCAATCTTATTAACAGTTTAGGCTGCAAAAATGACCCGTGTTGCACACTTGCACTCAAGTGTCCAACTGAAAAATCGCCTAAATTATACTTAAAATGGCTGAAAATCTCACTTGAAATGTACTTAAATGACAGAAAATCGAGAGACCAGATTTCCAATCTTAAAAGCTTAGGCTGCAACATGAATGGTGTTGCACTCAAGTGACCAAATCTAAAATCGAGTAATCACCTTACATAGACTTTTACCTTGCCATTATTTTACCACTACACCTTTAATCACGCACGCGTACACAGATCCACCCAGCAAAATCACTGCAAATTAACACACGAGCATACACACACGCAGGTCCGACCGTCCAAGCAACGAAGAAAGTAACGCAAGCTAACTATGCAATGCACTAGTTACGCGCGCAGTACATCCATGGCCGTCCGGCCGAGGGAGTGGATTGATCAGTTCATGTTGCGGGCGCAGCGGGTGATGGCGGAGCAGCGGCGGGTGTAGGGGTTGGCCTGCTTCATTACGCCGCAGTTGGTGTAGTAGGACTGCCCGCGCCTGTTGGACGGGATCTGGTCCTCCCGCAGCGCCGCGTAGCTGATGTACCTGGCGGTCGGCTGCCTGAAAAGCTCCTCGTACAGCGCGCACTGCCCCAGCGTCGATGTCCCGTTGAAGGGGATCACGCCGCCGTCGACGCCACTACGAAAATTCTCTTTGGCAAAATTTAGTGGCGTTTCAGACATCTCACAACTCAACATCAAGTAAGCTAAAACTACTGAAACCCAAGAGAAGTGTCCTAAGCAATTTCTAAGATGTTCTCCTTACCCCTGTGTCTCCCCACCAAAACACATAAGAGGGCTTATGCATAAACATAAGCCCAAGAGAAGCCTCTGTATCTCGTCAAGGACTGCTAGGTCTAGCAAACGAATTTCAGCCGCTTGAGTGCCTAATGCAGAACCAACTTGCACAAGATGGCATCCTTCTCAAATGGTTGTTCTCTAGTATGAAATTCTCGATGTATCCCATTCTTAGTATATCTCGTGATGCAGTTACCGATTATGTTGGGCGTCATTGTTGGGTGAAACTCTCCTCACCACATTGATGCATGTTAATCGGTAGATGTGTACATACCTACATATACATCCTCGTAGTTTTATGAACTTAAGGGCCGAATATACTATACCGAGGAGGTTGTTGCTTATAGACTCGAGGTTGTATGTAGGTATGTACATATAGTGACTAGTACCGCAGCGATTTACGATCTATGGTGGGTGATTTAAATAACTATTTGAGTTTATTTCAATGGCCTACAACCATTGCGAGTTCTAGGAGTTCAATTAAATGTAGCGTAAAACAAAGTTTAACTAAATAGATCGAGAGAATCCAGAGTAAAGAAAGTTGAATTCAATGGCCTACATGTCTTTTTTTTCTTCCCTTTTAGGTCGTTGCTGTAAGACTTTTGCCACGGAAGTGGTGTGCTTTCTTGCATGGTTCAAAAAAAACATGGCGGTGAATACACAAATAAGTCATGAATTGGATTAGTGTGAAAGTCTCATACTGATGTGTCTTAACGGAAGGTCTCACACTCATGTTGTTTACATCTAAGAACTCTCTAAAAGATTTCTCTTTTTCATTTTAAAAACTTGTTGGTTTTCATTTCCCCACGCTCCCCCAGATTTTATCGATTTTGTGTTGATCTATCCTCTTTTGATTTCTCATTACTGACTAAGGTGCATTCATGAGCGCGACCAATTACCACCCATTGGTTACACTGATTTGACTGAAAGAAGAGACCAAATTCGTCCGATCATAACATTTAGGCTGCAATCCAATTGAAAAATCGACTAACTCGTCACCAACATATATATAAGATTCACCTTATAATTATTCCACTACTACATCAGTCACGCACGCGAACACAGATCCAGCCAGCAAAGCTACTGAAGACACACGAAGCATACACATGGCACACAAGCCCAAGCAACAACGAAAGTTACCAAAGCTAGCTAAGTAGTGTACTAGTTATATATATGCTCGAGATCAGCTCAGTACATCCATGGCCGACCGGCAGGTGGATGGGTCAATTCATGTTGCGGGCGCAGCGGGTGATGGCGGAGCAGCCGCGGGTGTAGGGGTTGGCCTGCTTCATTACGCCGCAGTTGCTGTAGTAGGACTGCCCGCGCCTGGTGCACGGGATCTGGTCGGCCCGCAACGCCGCGTAGCTGATGAACCTGGCCGTCGGCTGCCTCGCCAGCACCTCGTCCACCACGCACTGCCACTGCCCCAGCGTCGACGTCCCGTTGAAGGCGATCACGCCGCCGTCGACGCCGCCCGGCAGCTGGCCGGCCACCACGGCAATGACCAGGACAGCAGCAACGGCAGCACTCACAGCGGTGCGACGAGCCATATGGCTGCGGCAGAGAGCAGAGGATCGAAGAGTGATGATGAGAATGGTGTGGAGAACTGGAGGTGCCACTTGACCGTGGCTACCGTGGTACTTGTATATGGATGGAGGCCGGTGGAGGGAGACAAATGCACGCGCAAGCTACGATCGAGCGTGCCACACCGAATTCAAGATCGATCAAGCATAGAGCCCCGGATCGGGCGAGGCAGAGGATAAAGAAGCGAACCGTACGTGATCACCTTGGTGCTAGATCTACGAGATAGCATGGTCATCTGCCTGCCTAGCTAGTTGATATTGCCACAGATGATGTCAAGAGAGCATAGCAGAGCCCAGCGTTTAATGGAGCAACAAGCAAATTGATAGGATCGAATGGAGTATACCTATATATTTACCTCTCTCGTAACCGTGTACTCCGTATGTAACTTAAGAATGGAGTATACCTATATATATACCTCTAGATCAGATTAGGAGGAAGGACATGTATCGAAGATACTCCAAGAATTGATAGGATGGGCAAATGAGCAAGCGCCATGATCATTTCGTACCGACGAGTCCATCGCACTCGTTTTAATTTCTTTTGCCTGTGCATAGACTCAATTTTATATTGTGTAACCTGCTGCATATTAGGGACCCCGATCTATTACACCACTGAACAACCCTCCTCAACCATAAACTTGTTCCAGATACGATAATTCTTGGGAGAAAGAGGGAGAAATTTCAGAGGAGATTGGGAGGAGAAGCAAGCGGGAGGTTCGGAGTTCGTTCAATCTGTTGGCTTCCAAAAGCAGCACAGGAACGTGGCTCGCAGGCCAAGATAACGACATCCGCCACCAGTCCTATTCTCGCGCTTCGAGCGTCGCGGCTGCTCTTGTTCTTCAGGTGTGCCAGTAGCTGCGATGCTATTCTCGTGTCGATGACGTTCTTGATGACTAGGCGTAGCAGGCAGGGTCGTGATACCTCAATTTTCTGCCACCTAGCTAGAGTGCCTAATGTAGAACCAATTTGCGCAAAATGTCATCCTTCGCCGTCGGTTGTTTTCTAGTCTAAAATTCTTGACGTATCCCATTCTTAACGATTATGCTGGGCGTCATCGCCAGCCGAAATTCTCCTCGCCACATTGTCCTCTTCAAAACAAATGTAAACATGTGGTCCAATTTTACGAGGTTAAGAGCCGAATCTGCTACACCGAGTAGTTGGTTACTTATACAGTCAAGGATGTATATATAGGTATGTACACTTTTTTTTAAGAGGACAATGTGGTGAGGAGAATTTTCGGCTTGTACCGTAATGACCATGACAGGTAATTTTACCGTAGTGATTAGTACAGTAGTGCTTTACCAACCATGGTGGGTGATTTAAATTACTATCCGAGTCTACTTCATTGACCTGCAACCATTGTGAGTTCTAGGAGTTTAATTAAATAAAAAGTTCAAGAAGAGATCGTGTGAACCACCTGAGTAAAGATGAGTTGAAATAATGGCGATGAATACACAAATAAGTCATGAATTTGATTAGTGTGAAAGTCTCATACTGATGTATGCTAAGGGAAGGTCTC
Source organism: Poa pratensis (assembly GCA_947311845.1). Classification (NCBI taxonomy): domain Eukaryota; kingdom Viridiplantae; phylum Streptophyta; class Magnoliopsida; order Poales; family Poaceae; genus Poa; species Poa pratensis. The sequence continues at coordinate 50,476,515 of CAMZMU010000035.1, forward strand.
ACACATGTTGTTTACAACTAAAGAACTATTTGAAAGATTTCTCTTTTACATTTTTAACATGTTGTCTTTCCAATTCCCCATGGTCTCCTAAAATTTGTCGGTTTAGTCTTCATTACTGACTAAGCTGCATTCATGTGTGAGGCCAATTGTCATAGGTTACACTAATATTTTTTTAAACCATGCTGGAAAAGTGCATTTGATATATTGAGAGAAAAAAGGAGTGGCCAAAGAAAAGCCAAAGTCATACAACCAACCACAAATATCAACGCAGAAGGAAACGAAGAACAAAAACAACATAAAAGAGGCAACATGCCATTAGCATTTAGCACAACGACCGCAAAGCAATCCTTTTCAACTACAACCTCTTAAATCTTTAATCTCATGGTTGCACTGATTTGACTGAAACGAGAGACCAAATTCATCAAATCTTAACAGTTTAGGATGCATAAATGACTAGTGTTGCACTCAAGTGTCCAACTGAAAAATCACCTAAATCTCCGGCGTCACAAGAAGACATTGTTCGTAACAAAGACACCACCATGTGCTTAGCATCTCATGCTTCGTCGGATGTCACGTTGTGTATGCACCTTGATTAGCTTTTGCAGAAAGAAAGGGTAGTAGCTCCTTGCATCCACCATGCATGTCGTTTAGACCTATGGAAGGATACACTGCTATGCGAATCTAGCGCTATTTCATCCTAAAGGAACCTCTCCTTAGGGCAAGGTAGTGTGTTCGCTCTACCTCAATCTTTGGCAAAAACATTCATATACACATGTTTTTTTGAAACATTTGAGTGTTGTATGGTAAAAAAAAGGTACTTCATATGAGAAAGTTATGCTTGTTTTAGTGAAGATTGCGTAATACCAATTTCGAACCGAAAACAAGGAGTAGATCTAATCTAGTTTGAAACCAACTATTTCGCTTTGTAATACCTAAATTATTGATCTAACAAACCCGACTCTAAACAATACACTGGGCGTGGTATTTAAGGAGGTCTTGAGAGTATTTTTGCAAGCTTATGTGGTGACCGATCGAAACCAAATCTAGATATGTGATAGATTATGTTTTATAATTCTAATTTGGTGTTGTATATTTTATTGGCTAAATTTCTAATTATATTAGCACAATCGCTATTGATAAGTAGAGAGATGAATAATTTACACATTTTCTTGATATTTGAAAGGCATATCATGTTTCTTGCGGTTTATCGTCTCATTAAGGAAAAAGATTTTACGAGTGGCAAAGACAATAGTTGTAATTTATCTCTAGATGACAAAGATCATTAACACCGAGTTGCGAAAAAACATTGATGTGATGGCTTCTTGATAACTTGATGACATGCTACATCAAAGGAGTGATATTCAAAATTCAAATGAGTGATAGTCAAAATTCTTGATTGAGATGAAGATTTTTGTAAATAGTGTTTTGCCATCGGTAAGTTTTTAGGTTTTATTTATATTCAAATACGTTTATATCTTTCTGGTATTAAGTGATTATAAATCATAAAGTGTTAAAGTCTCGGCTCCAATTTAGTATTTGCATCATTTTTAAAGTCTCATTTTTATTGTCCTTCACCACTTATTTCAGGGTGGCCGATTGGACAAGCTTCTGCTCACGATTGTCTGCCTCGTGGCCAATAGAAAATGATGTCCATTATGAAGTTATGGACACAATTTCAGAATAAGTGTTTACCTAAACTAGCTACATACATAATTGAATAAAAAATACTTTCCAAATATCACATTTTTCTCCGAGGGAAACATCTAGTTGAATTATGCGATGTGGAGAAGTTAAAATATAAAGCATAAATACTAAGATATTGAACCTTCTAGGAAATTAAATTGTTGGCTAACATAAAGAAGAGGAAATGCGAAAAATCACTTTGGCTGCGTAGTTCCAGGATTATATTTATTTTTAAAATTAGAAACTTTCAACTTTAAAAGATCTGTCAGAAAATGTGAATGTAGTCAATGATGCATTCAAACAAGCATGCAAAATTATTTTATTAGAGGCTACAGAAAAATGTCAAAATCTTGTATATTTTGTACTCCCTTCATTCTAAAATACTTGACTTGAATTTGTTTAAATTCGGATGTATCTACACACTAAAACACGTCTAGATACATTCAATTTTTGATAAATCCAAGTCAATTATTTTGAAACGGAGGGAGTAGATTTGATAGTGTGTATAGTAAAATCCTGACATTGTCATTCTTACGTAGATCTGAATATAGAGTATTTCTTGTGTAAAAAAATATAGATTATTTCAAATTAAGATTTTGAATATTTATGGAAACATCATTGAAAAGGTGCAAAATTTTATTTTCATATTTTAATTTTCTTTCCTTACATTTTTTTTACCGTGTACGCCCGTAGGCATACATTACATATATATTCATAGTAGTAAGGATACAAATTTGAAACGCATACAAAAACATAATACTAGAAGAATACAAGCGATTATACTTCTGCTTACCGATTTCATCGAAAAGCACCAACAGCTGGCCCGCATTTTGACACTGAAGAAACTTCTGGCAAAGAGGCGTTAACGACCCGCAATAGCCACCAGACTCGTAAGACTGAATCTATTCCATAAAGAGATCATCTAGAAATGGCTCAATCGTTACATTTCTAAGCGAGAGGCGTTCCTTGTGGCATAACCATAATGTTATTACAAAGTCTCGCGAATACAATCCGGAGCAACTCCAGGCCACACAGAACAAACCGAATAAAAACTAGCTTTGGCTAATCCATGAACATCATAAGTCAGAACCCGCGGCCAACATGCCGAAAAGAGCAAGAGATGAACGAAGTCGCTTCACTCTTGATATCTTGAATCGCCGCACATTGGTTCTTGAAAATTGATTGATTAGGGCTTTAAAAAGATTGATTAGGTCTTGAAATCGCCGATGTTTAGCAGAACATGTCAAAGAACTCAACATTTCCGTGACATTAGTGCATCTTAATCGGCCGCTAGCTCATCGGCGTAGCCGGTTCCGCCCCGTCGGCTGGCGGCCAGCGGCGGGAATCCAATGGCAGTGCGTTCTCCCCGCTCTGCATACTCCCTCCCGCCACCCATCCTACAGCCGGCCTCCGCCGCCTCCCCATCCATCGGGGGCATTCCTACATCCTCCTCGTTACTCATCTCATCCAGTGTCTCGCCCCGTCTACTCCGCGCCGCCTCCATCGGAGGTGAGATTTTGCCGTCGTCTTTAGCTAATTGGGGAAATGGGAGGTTCTGCCGTCGTCTCTAGATTCAATACTCACCTTCTATGTTTCTGTGACTAATTTTTGCTATTCATCGCTGTTTTGTTAACTAAATGCTGCACCATTGTAACAAGGGCGCACAGAGAATACACTGAATGTGTCCAGGATATCTGATCCATGATCCTTGGATGAAAAGCTCCTCTCCTGTAATAATGGTATGAAAACCTCTGTTTCTAAATAAAGAAAGAATTGTTCGCCGTGTCCTGATAATTTGTGCAAGTAGTGTTCGTTCTTTGAGTTTAGAAAACAAAGTGAAATCTTGCACAGATCAGTGTCAGATCATTGATCCTTGGCATCCACTGACATAACAAATTCTCGGTCGACTGAGAATTAGCAAAACCGAAATAATAATGGTGTGGGAAGAAAATTATCTCTCTCATTTTCCTTTCAAGGCAAGCTTTTCTCACGGTTGAGGTGGAGAAGAGACTCACCATAGAAGCGAGATCATCCATCAGTCCATCACCCGTGTCAAACGGTCTCTGTCTGCCGGGAACCCTCTATTTTTAGAAGCTCTTTGCCTCGCCTTCGGCCTCCTCTTTTGCCTCCTCTCCACAGTCTGATTTAGAGACCTTGCATGCATGAGTTGCCTCCTCTCCACAGTTTATTTTCCCTAGGCTCCTGGGAGGTAGATCGCTTTCCTCTAAACCTGCTCTGGTATGCTTTCGGTTTGAAGCCTGATTTTTTTCCCAGAAGCTCTGGTGAGTGGTGAGACGTTGTTTCGCACTATTTGTGCCTCTCTGATTAATTGTCTGAATTGATTCTTGAAAAGCCATACACTCGTCTATGTTGCATCTGTTGTGAACGCATTATACTTACATATGCTTAGCTCACGAAAGTATTTGTGTGATGCAGCAGGGTGCTTTTGTCTCTAACCCGAACGGGGGCAAGATATCCTCTCTTGTTCTTCATCCTCTTACTTCTTCATGGAGCCAGTGCTGCTTCAGATCCTCCGGTATAACTCAAGATGGCTATACATGGACAAAAGGGGGTCTAGTAGCAATTTTTTTTAGTAAACTGCGAAAGACATTACTCAGATTCAAGACTCTGTACTCAGATAGCATGTCAAGTTTCAAACATTAGCCAACTCAATTAAAAGTCTGAACAAATGGAAAATCCCGAGAACTACGGCTCTGATATCATGCTTAGTTTTATACACTACCCAACGTAACCAAACGTCTAAACTGATAAAAGGGGCTAGTGCAATCCACATATAATATAACAGTTGCAAGAGGCGACGGCGTGCATGATCTCTACCATGCATCACGGCTTCTTCTGAGAAGGGTGATGTGTGAAGGTTGTTTTATGTGTCTAAGCTCTTTGGAGTATATGCCGATGTAGTCTTGTCGAGAGAGAAGTTGCCTTCTTCTAGAGCCCAGAAAAAGATTTTGTAATATTTTGTTATCACACAACCAATTCACACAGATTGTCATCCTTCCCTGCCCGCTATTTTCTAGTCTGACATTCTGGATGTATCCTTTTCTCAAGAGATTTAACGATTACATTCAAATTCATCGGTGATAACTCTCATCATCACATTGTACTCTTCAATCCGATATGAGCCGGTTGTCTAATTTTATGAGGTTGAGTGTAATTCTGCTACTTTGAGGAATTGGCTACTTATAGATTGGAGGATGTATATGCGCGTACATGCACATAGTGCCAAGTAGCATAGTGCATTACCAACCATGGCAGTTAATTTAATAATTATGTCTTCAGTGACATATCATCCTTCGGACTCCAAGTAGGACCTTAATTTATCAAGAAGATTGAGAAAATAACACGAGTAAAGTAGTCAAATTATATGGCGACAAATGCACAAAAGGAGATATGATTTAAATTGTGTCAAGGTCAGGTCGATGTATGCTTGCAACCGAACACATATCAAGAACTTTCACGATTACTTCTGTATGTTTGCACTTGAAAAATCTGTCAATATATTGTTTTTGTTCACGATTAAAGTGGCAATGTGCCATGGCATGACAACATGTGTAGTGGTAGCGCTAGTCGACACGAAAAAGCGGGAAAACCACACAACTTTGAATAAAAAAAATAAGAATTGAGAAATCAAAGACATTTTTTTGTAATTAAATTTAAATAAAAACCATGACAAAGTAATCAAAACTTTTATCAAAATTTCAACCCATGATTATATTTAGGAAACTTGCAAGAATTAAAATCGTGCATTTAAAAAAATAGAAAGCAGTAAACTCAACAAAAGTTAGGCACAAATATAACGAAATCAGGAAACAATATATGACGCTTTCCCATAATATTCATGGATTATTTGACAACGCATTTTGGTTCCCGGTGCATATGCTGCTGTTATTGTTTTCGAAATTAAAAAATATATAAACACTTTGAGAAAATCTGAGAAAAGATTGGGCACAAACATATACAAGTTTTCAACATCGTGCAAAATTTCGGAAGGAAATATACTTTCGATGGTCTGTGCAGAAAAGACAAAATTTGTGCTATTAAAAATGTATTTTTTAAATCTCATTTCAGACACAAAGTTTGTCTTTTTTAAACAGACCACCGAAAGTGTCATTTTCTTCCGAAATTGTACATGAATGTTGAAACCTTGTATATGTTTCTGCCCAATTTGTTTCAGATTTTTTCGAAGTATTTTCTTATATTATTTTTAATTTTGAAAAAATAACAAGAGCATATGTGCCCGAGAGTCAAAGTGGATTATCTTGGATTATTTGTCATCCTTATTTTTACCCTTTTTGTGAATTTTTACTAAAAGAATACTGCATTATGTTTATTGCCACCATTTTAGTAATGTTTCTAAAGAACTGTTTAGGAAAATGTTTTTGTTAATTCTTAGTTAGTGCTCAGTTAAGTCCTACACCACCAGATTTACATCGTGATACCTGCAATTATGAATTACAAATTGAGTTACAAACTTACAACTGATATTTTTCAGTTACAAGTGGGGTTACAGCAGGAATGTTGGATTTTTTTCGTGATTCATGTTAAGCATGAGTTACAACATGATTTACATCTGATTATTGATGATGTCACGTGACTAAAGCTAATTCTCGCTCTTCTGTGATTAGTCACGCCCTTTTAAAATTTGGATTTCAGTTTTACAGTTTCGGAGCATACACATGCACACACAAATCCAAGCAACGACGAAAGTAACACAAGCTTAGCTTGGCCGGTGTACTAGTTACGCTCGAGATCAACTCGACTCGCACGCATCCACACCGCCCTATACGATCTAGCTACTACCAGTCCAAGGTTACCAGTCTACCACGCAGTCGGCAGTACGGAGCAGCCGCCCTATACGATCTAGCTACTACCAGTCCAAGGTTACCAGTCTACCACGCAGTCGGCAGTACGGAGCAGCCACGCATCCACATCAATGGCGGTCGATGGATCATATGTTGCGGGCGTATTGGATGATGCCGGAGCAGCCGCGCGTGTAGGGGTTGGCCTGCTTCATTATCACGCAGTTGCTGCAGTAGGACTGCCCACGCCTGTTGCACGGGACCCCGTCGGCCTGCAGCGCCGCGTACGTTGGCCGTCGGCAGCCTCGCCAGCTCCTCGTCCACCGCGCACTGCCCCAGCGTGGACATCCCGTCGAAAGGGGATCCCGCCGCCGCCGACACCGCACGGAAGCTGGCCGGCCACCACTGCACGGCCACGACCAGCAAAGCAGCAACTGCAGCACTCACGGCGATGCGAGGGACAATGGCAGATGAGAGAACCCAAGAGTGGAGAGAAGACTGGAAGATGCATCATTATGCAGTCAAACGTCGAAATCAAGATGGATATGATAGAACTGCAGATCGCGCGAGGCAGAGGATAAAGAAGCGAACCGTACGTGATCACCTTCGTGCTAGATCTACGAGATAGCATGGTCATCTGCCTGCCTAGCTGCTATTGCCACAGATGATGTCAAGAGAGCATAGCAGAGCCCAGCGTTTAATGGAGCAACAAGCAAATTGATAGGATCGAATAGAGTATACCTATATATTTACCTCTCTCGTAACCGTGTACTCCGTATGTAACTTAAGAATGGAGTATACCTATATATATACCTCTAGATCAGATTAGGAGGAAGGACATGTATCGAAGATACTCCAAGAATTGATAGGATGGGCAAATGAGCAAGCGCCATGATCATTTCGTACCGACGAGTCCATCGCACTCGTTTTAATTTATTTTGCCTGTGCATAGACTCAATTTTATATTGTGTAACCTGCTGCATATTAGGGACCCCGATCTATTACACCACTGAACAATCCTCCTCAACCATAAACTTGTTCCAGATAAAATAATTCTTGGGAGAAAGAGGGAGAAATTTCAGAGAAGGAGACTGGGAGGAGAAGCAAGCGGGAGGTTCAGAGTTCGTTCAATCTGTTGGCTTCCAAAAGCAGGAAAGGAAGGTGGCTCGCAGGCCAAGATAACGACATCCGCCACCAGTCCTCTTCCCGTGATTCGAGGGTCGCAGCTGCTCTTGTTCTTCAAGTGTGCCGGTAGCTGCGATGCTATTCTAATGTCGACGACGTTCTTGATGAGTAGGCGTAGCAGGCAGGGTCGTGCTACCTCAATTTTCTGCCACCTAGCTAGAGTGCCTAATGTACAAACAATTTGCGTAAAATGTCATCCTTCTCCGTCGGTTGTTTTCTGGTCCAAAATTCTCGACGTATCCCATTCTTAACGATTATGCTGGGCGTCATCGCCAGCCGAAATTCTCCTCACCACATTGTCCTCTTCAAAACAAATGTAAACAGGGTGGTCTAATTTTACGAGGTTAAGTACCGAATCTGCTACACCGAGTAGCTGGTTACTTATATAGTCGAGGATGCATATATATAGGTATGTACACTTTTTTTTGAAGAGGACAATGTGGTGAGGAGAATTTCGGCCAGTACCGTAATGATCATGACAGGTAATTTTACCGTAGTGACTAGTACTGCAGTGCTTTACCAACCATGGTGGATGATTTAAATTACTATATGAATCTGCTTCATTGACCTGCAACCATTGTGAGTTCTAGGAGTTTAATTAAATAAAAAGTTCAATAAGAGATCGTGAAAACCACCTGAGTAAAGAAGAGTTGAAATAGATGGCGATGAATACACAAATAAGTCATGAATTTGATTAGTGTGAAAGTCTCATACCGATGTGTATCTTAAGGGAAGATCTCACACATGTTGTTTACAACTAAAGAACTGTTTGAAAGATTTCTCTTTTACATTTTTAACATGTTGTGTTTTCAATTCCCCATGGTATCCTAAATTTTGTCGGTTTTGTCTTTATCCATCCTCGTTTCATTACTGACTAAGCTGCATTCATGTGTGAGGCCAATTGTCATTGGTTACACTATTTTTTTTAAACCATGCTGGAAAAGTGCATGTGATATATGAGAAAAAAGGAATGGCCAAAGTCATACAACCAACCACAAATATCAACACAAAAGGAAAGGAAGAACAAAAACAACAGAAAAGAGGACCTACATACATGATTGAATAAAAAATACTTTCCAAAGATCACATTTTTTCCCGAGGGAAACATCTAGATGAATCATGCGAGTGGAGAAGTTAAAATATAAAGCATAAATACTTAGATACTGAACCTTTTAGGAAATTAAATTGTTGGCTGACGTAAAGAAGAGGAAGCGAAAAATCACTTTGGCTCAAGTTCCACGAGTATATTTATTTTAGAAATTATAAACTTTCAACTTTAAAAGATCTGTCAGAAAATGTGAATGTAGTCAATGATGCATCCAAACAAGCATGCAAAATAACATGCGAAATTATTTTATTAGAGGCTACACGAAAATGTCAAAATCTTGTATATTTTGTACTCCCTTCATTCGAAAATACTTGACTTAGATTTATTTAAATTTGGATGTATCTACACACTAAAACACGTCTAGTTACATTCAATTTTTGATAAATCCAAGTCAATTATTTTGAAACGGATGGAGTATATTTGATAGTGTGTATAGTAAAATCCTGACATTGTCATTCTTACGTAGATCTGAATATAGAGTACTTCTTGCGTTAAAAAAATATAGATTATTTCAAATTAAGATTTTGAATATTTATGGATACATCATTGAAAAGGTGCAGAATTTTTTTTCTTCATATTTTTAAATTTTTTCCTTCACATTTTTTGACAGTGTACGCCCATAGGCATACATTACATATATTCATATTAGTAAGGATACAAATTTGAAACGCATACAAAAACATAATACTAGGAGGATACAAGCGATTATACTGATGCATAGCGACTTCACCGTAACTATCAAGCACCCAAAAGCACCAACAGCTGGCCAACATTTTGGCGCTGAAGAAACTTCTATCCAAGAGGCGTTAACGAGCCGCCGCCCAGGGACTGAATCTATCTCCACTAATATAAAAAGAGCGAGAGGGTGGCTGATCCAGACGATGACAACCATTAAACCAGCATCTAACGGCTTAGGTTCCACCCATGATGAGCACCTCATCACAACGCCCATGTCCAGAAAAGAAGAAAAAATCCTCACGAAGTGGAACACCCACGATCTGGAAAGCAGTCGCACACCCACCCACGACCACACTGCCCACGACCTGGCACCCAGCCCTGCCACCGGACGTTGCCCGCCGTGCCCATCGCTTGCGCCGCCGCCGCCGCATATCGCCCTTCCCATCGTCGGCGCTGCTGTCGCCGCACGCCGTCGTCCTTCCAATCGCCTGCGCCGTCACCGCACACCCCGCCCTTCCCATCTGTGCCCATCGATCTGCACACGACGCCCCGCCCGCAGAAACGCCCTACCCGACGCGAGGACGCCGCGCCGCCCTGTAATACGCAAGCACGTCACATCTGCACTGCTCTACGTGAGGGCCCCGCCGCCGTACTGCCCGACGTGGGCGACGCCGCCGTCTCCACCCGGCCGTTTGTCTACACACTCCCGTCCCTGCACCCAGCTCGACGGCGTGCTGCTGCTCCAATGCTTCTGGATTCCTCGCAAGAAATTTCAACGTATCTCCATTTCAAGGTTCAACAATCAACATGGATTGGTATCTTAAGCACAGTCCTGCAATCGATGGCCAGAGCAAGGTAGATGATTTTCTAATCCATGTTTGTTCACGATTAGTCTGCTCAAATGCATATTCTTAGATTTTATATAGATGTTACCATTTTCATGAATTCATGGTTAATCATGGTTTGAGTTGATATCTGCTCAGCCATGGTGACTTCATGGATGTAGCTAAGTGCCTCTTCTCGCAATTCAGATGGAGGGGACCAGATTCACACTTACACTTTTGAATGGATGAAATGTGTAAGTCGAAGAGCGACTAGCACAATCTTCATGTGTTTCTAGGCTAACACGAGCTATGTATTTTGTATCTCGCTTCTTATTCTTAAACGGGTCTAGCTTTTTTGCTATTACAATTGGCTGTTAACAAGTATATCCCCTTGTTCAGTATGTCCTTTTGTTAGATGTAAACTGTGTGCTGCCTTCTTTGGATAATATGACATTAACTTAATGTTGTGTGATTAAACTCTGTGATATGTACTAACTACAACCAGTGTATCTGTGGAAGGTGTTCTATCAAGGAGATGATACGTGTGTGCATGATGATGCACTCAAATTTTGATTGCTGACTTAACCATAATGAGTCAAAGGTACGGTTTCAGATTTGTTGTTCTGAAAAAACAATTTCATTATTTTTATATGTTCGAAAGTACTGTTCTGAAAAAACAATTTCATTATTTTTATTTGTTTGAAAGTACTCTTAGTTGTTTGAAGGAATTAATGATCTTGTGGGGATCATGGTGGCATTGCACACATGCAAGGCAACCGTGTGAAGGGGACTGTCACCAGTAAATATATGGACCGTTTTGTTAGGCCTAGCTTCACTAGAACTATGGTCCAATAGTTTGGATGTTGCACATTAATAGGGGTTTTGCTCCTTCACTTGGTCCTGAAAATTATCAAAAGACTCGCTTCATAGTGTAAGAGCCCATTAGAAATGCAAAGTTATCTAGCCAAGGGGATTGCATTTCCTTTCCCATATTCAGTTATTGTGCATTTCCCTAAATCTTTCTCAAGACGTAGTGTACTTAAAGATATTTATGTGTATGTGATCGTTGTGGGTGGTATTCATTGCTTCTTGGAAGAAAAAAATGTCTGTTGATAATATGCTAGCCAGTGGATGCGCTGATGCTTCATGCACATGGTCCTGGTCCTTTTCCTTCTGCTAATGTACTTTGAGGTTACTTCAGGATCATATTTATTTCCTCCACACATGCTACTTGCTTGTAGCTTACTCATCATTATATCACTTGACCACATTTTGCAAATATCCATAATTTTGTTGTGATACACAGGAATCGATGGAGATTAGTTGAGATGGAAACCATTTTTGTTTTACGACCATGGAATTTTGGGTTGCCTTTGAAATGCACATCGATGTATTTAGTCTGGTATACCACATTCTTACTTGGGCGTGCATGGAAATGTTTTGTCACTGTATTATATACTCCAAAATAGTGGTAGTTGTTTCGTTTTCTCGATTATGCAATGTCTCAGCTAACATTATTATTCCCAACTTCTGATTTTTGCAATGGAAATGTAGAAAACAGTGATTTTTGCGATGGAAATGTAGAATGCAGTTATTCTCTTCGGTTAGAATAGTTGGAGTCAAGTTTCTGAAATAATACTTTATATTCAAACTATACAGATCTTGCCGATTGCTGCTTCTAATTTTATTCTAAACATCATATTTGTTACTTCCAGTGGCACTGTGGCGCAGGGCATGATGAATGTTGAATCTGGTCAGATGTTGATGACTTTGGATCATCATTTACTCCGAAAGAAGCCTAATATGGTTGCCTCACTCCAGTCCATCAGGAAGTGAATTCAATGCTGAATCCTTTTGCACTGTAGCATGACCAGTAGCTAATTGAGTTGTTTTTGTTGCAATGAAGCTGTTTCGAGATCTTATGGGTTTTAACTCTAGCCTACCCCAACTTGTTTGGGAATAAAAGGCTTTGTTGTTGTTGTAAGATGTTTAGTCGCATGATATCGTTTTTCCTGGCAATTTAGAACTTAGTTTAAACCGATCTCCGTTCTCAAATTTATACTCCTATGATCTAATGACCAGGAGTTGATGCAAGTGAAGCAGAGTCGGAGTGAGAAAAAGAACAGGAAGGTCATGCTGAGGCTTGGCATGAAGTCCATCACTGGTGTTGTGCCGTGTAATTGTCAAGAAGGGCAAGCACGTGAGTTTCTTGAGTGCTCTTATCTTTCTGTCCACAATTATTTTAGTTATTTTCATGCTGCTAGCTTATGTTCTATTTTCAACGTGAGGAATATAACTGTCTAACCGAGATCCTTCTATCAGTTTGTTTTCTAGGTTTTAACTATGAGGAATAGAATTGAGTAGTATGTATGCATGTACGCAACAAAGCTCCATTTTATTTTCTAGGTTCTTTATTTATGGCAATTCAGGTTTAATTGGCATTAATTATCTGTACTTGCGCTCTGCATTTGCAGCCAGGGAACTGATAATCTGCGGCGAGGGAGGATGCCGGCAACGCCATGTCTGTGAGAACCACGAGCTTTGTGCTGACTGTGAATCCGGAAATGGATACGGCGTGGGAGCACGCGTCGATGAAAGCGTTCCACCGACACCATCAGCCATTCTGCGCGGCGCTGAATATGTACGGCGCGCCATCCACTTCCAGACTAAATACTAGAGATGTTAAAGAAGCTTTGGAAATGGAAGAATTTGTCCAAACAGAAGGTGTTTGCCTGGTTATTATTAGTGGATAGGCTAAGCAGTACAGATATGATGGAGATAATAAACTGGCATTTCACCTTTGGAGTTAACCATGAATGTTTTGTAGGAAGATCAGAGAAACAAGAGAACATTTGTTACTTTAACTTTTTCTTTTAGTAGAAGATGTTGGGCACATATTGGCATCACTTGGTCATACAACGTTGATATTTATCAAATGTTCTCTGCTGCCAAGCCTGCCTTCTTGGGGCCATGTTTTCTTGAAGTAGTCACTTGTGTTCTCTAGAATATTTGGAAGCAAAAGAATAACTGATTTTGTAGCATAAGGTTCCTTTTCCATGGCTTGCGGGCATGTCCTCTTCATAAGAGATCTGAAGTTAATTGGGTGTTGCGCCTCTCCCTCAAAATAGAAACAATCGTAATTCTTGATTAAATAGCTTATAGTTCTTTGGTTTTTTTTCTTCATATCCCTATCTCCCTTTGTAAATATGTAGCTCAGTTTATCTTTATATATGCATAACTTTGTTGGCTATAATGAAAAAAACACAATAGATTGATCCACTTTTGTTTTTACGATCATTCTTTTTTGCATCAGTTGACACGTGCATTGCACGTGCATAATTACTAGTTTCATAAAGAGATCATCAGAAATGGCTCAATCGTTACATTTCTGAGCCTGGGCGAGAGGCGTTCCTTATGGCTGAATCTCTCTCCTTTTCATCTTTGGCAGTAACCGATTGATTTTTTTTAAGGAAACGTTTGCTCTATTGATCACATAACCATAATGTCATTACAAAGTCTCACGAATACAATCCGGAGCAATCCCACGCCACACAGAACAAACAGAAGAAAAACTAGTTTCCGCTAATCCATGAACATCACAAGTCAGAACCCGCGGCCAACATGACGAAAAGAGCAAGAGATGAACGAAGTCGCTTCATTCTTGATATCTTGAATCGCGGCACATTAGTTCTTGAAATCGCCGACGTTTAGCAGAACATGTCAAAGAACTCAACATTTCCCGTGAATACAAATCGATGCGCGCTCCACCGCTGGCTCAGCGGCGTCGACGGCTTCGGCCTGTCGGTCGGCGGGCAGCGGCCGGAATCCAATGGCAGTGCATCCTCCCCATCTCTCTCTCCATCCTCCTTCCCGCGTGCTGCCCCTACTCTCCAACTCCCGCCACCCTTCCCCTACAGCCGGGCGCCGCCGCCTCCCCATCCATCGGGGGCATTCCTACATCCTCCTCGTTACTCCTCTCATCCAGTGTCTCGCCCCGTCTACTCGGCGCCGCCCCGAACGGCGGTGAGATTTTGCCGTCGTCTCTAGATCCAGTACTCAGCTTCTATGTTTCTGTGACTAATTTTTGCTTTTCATCGCTGTTTTGTTAACTAAATGCTGCACCATAATATGTCCAGGATATATAATGGACTGGACTAGGCGTCCCCCGGGGATTTTTCTGTCCAATCCCCCGGGTCGCCAGCCCGACACGTGTCCTCTAAAAATAGGCTAATCCCGCTTTTGCTACAAATCGTCCCGCTTTTGCTGCATTGTAACAAAAAACGGTTCGTACACAGAACATGAAAGAAAAATTCTGGCCTCGCCGGAGACCTCACCGGATACCTCGCCGGACACGTGGTAGCAAAAAGTTTATGCTATTGTAGCAACAAAAAAGTTCTATTGTAGCAAAATCAACTTCGCCGGAGACATCGACAGACTCTCGCCGGAGACATCGCCGGGGACCTCACCGGAGACCTCGCCGGAGATATAGTAGCAAATTTTTTGATCTATTGTAGCAAAACCAGATAACAATAATAGCAAAAATAAAGTTATATTTGCAGCAACATCATAAAAACTCTTGCGGCAAGGTTCTCCGATTAGACTTATGATGCAAAACAGCAGAGCAAAATTGTCGGCTAACGTCGGCAGCAACTCGCACGTTGTCCGTAGCATCGCCGGCTACCGTCCGTAGCAAGAAACACCGTGCGCTGTTGGGAGCATCGTCGGCTGCCATCGGTAGCATCTCTGTGCACCGGTGGTAGCAACGGCACACACCGACAGTAGCATCGCCGGCTTCTTCGGCAGCAAAAGAAAAATTGCTACTCAGTAGCACAAAGATTGCTACAAACGCTCTAAAGATTTGCATAAAAAATGAAATAAAATTGCTACGAAACTTTCAAACATTTGCACCAAAAGGAAAAGTTGCAAAAAAGAACGTTTGAAGCATAGTTCTTCGTATGATGCAAAATCCAAAAATGGTTGTAGCAAAAAAGATCTCGATGCACATCCACCAAAAGTTGGTAGCAACGGCAGCATCAGCTTGCAGCACCGGATTCCGGTGGGCAGCAGCACCACATGACGACGATGGCAGCATTGCCGCCGTAAGCACCTCCCGTCAGTGCTCTCAGCTCCATCGCCATGCCCTTGCAGCTCCGGCGCCTACCTACTGCAGCTCCGGCACCAATCCTCTGCAGCTCATGCTCTTGCTCTCTGCAGAGTGCGAATCTCGGCGTCGGGTGCCGCTCGCAGCACCGGTGCATCACCGCCCCATGGATGGACGCCGCTAGCCACTTGCAGCATCGCTTCACCCCCCATAGCAGCACCTCCACCGTTGGGAGAGCGACGCCGTTGGCCGGGAAGAAGGCGCGGGTAGGGGCGGAGGTCTTGCCGTGGGGGCGTGCGGGGCCGGCTACCTCGCCGAGGAGGCACGAGGCGGCGGCGGCCGGGCCGGGAAGACGCGCGGGGTCGGCGACCTAGCCGAGGAGGCGCGCGGCGGCCGTGCCGTGGAGGCGTGCGGGGGCGCGGAGAAGCCATCCCGGCGGCGGCGGCACGCACGGGAGCCCTCCAGAAGGCGGCGGCACGCAGGGAAGGTAGGGGAAGTTGCTGCTGTGGGGATCGGGAAGGGGCGGAGTGCAGCGCTGCCATGGATCGGGAGGGGTGAGATGCAACTCATCGCTCGGGAGGGGAAGAAGATGGGTGGACCGAGGGTCTCGTTTCGGATGCCGGCGGCGGGGCGAGCTCACGCTCTGGAGTGGAGGAGTTGCGGCTCGAGAATCCTCGTTTCTGGGCAGAGGAAATCACGAGGAAGGAGAGGACCTATCGAAACGATGACGACGATTGAGGGGATAAGGGAGTGGTGTCTGTTGGCCCGCACGGACGCGTGTCATGCTGTGGATGCGGAGGATAGAAACGCACGATCCCCCGGGGGAGTACAAGACTTTTCCATATATAATCCAGGATCCTTGGATGAAGTTCCACTCCAGTAATAATGGTATGAAAAGCTCTATGCTAAATGAGAAAGGGAGTTGTTCACTGTGTCGTAATACGTTATGCAAGTAGTGTCCGTTATTTGAGTTCAGAAAACAAAGTGAAATCTTGCACAGATCAGTGTCAGATCAATGATCCTTGGCATCCACTGACATAAAAAATTCTCGATCGACTGAGACTTAGCAAAATCGAAATAATAATGGTATGGGAAGAAAATTCTCTCTCTCTCTCTCATTTTCCTTTTCAAGGCAAGCTTTTCTCACGGTTGAGGTGGAGAAGAGACTCACCATAGAAGTAAGATCATCCATCTCCCGTGTCAAACGGTGTCTGTCCGTCGGGAGCCCCCTATTTTTAGAAGCTCTTTGCCTCGCCTTCGGCCTCCTCTTTTGCCTCCTCTCCACAGTCTGATTTAGAGACCTTGCATGCATGAGTTGCCTCCTCTCCACAATTTATTTTCCCTAGGCTCCTGGGAGGTTGATCGCTTTCCTCTAAACCTGCTCTGGTATGCTTTCGGTTTGAAGCCTGATTTTTTCGCCAGAAGCTCTGGTGAGACGTTGTTTCGCACTATTTGTGCCTCTCTGATTATTGTCTGAATTGATTCTTCAAAAGAATGATACTTACATATGTTTAGCTCACGAAAGTATTTGTGTGGTGCAGCAGGGTGCTTGTCTCTAACCTGAATGGGGGCAAGATATCCTCTCTTGTTCTTGATCCTCTTACTTCTTCATGGAGCCAATGCTGCTTCAGATCCTCCTGTACCCGAATGGCTGACTCTGAGCGGTGAGTTGTGAATTTTATCAAGTTTTTTCTCTCCCTGAAACACATGTCAAAAGCATGTCTTTTGTGCTAGAAGGTGAACAAGTTCTTCCCGCATGCATTTTGGTTTGTCCACCATGTTGCTAATCTCTCTGGTACTGACCTGCAGGTCGTTGTCCTCTAGTCATTGCTCGTGGGGGGTTCTCTGGCTTATTTCCCGATTCAAGCGCAATTGCATTCAGATCTGCAGTGTCTTATGGCATACCTGAGTGGTCCTGTTCTGCGACCTGCATTTTCCAGTGACGGTGTGGGCTTCTGCATAGGCAACTTGAGACTTGAGAATACGACATATATTCTAAGGATGAGAACTTCGCTTCCAGGGGCTCGACATACCAAGTGAATGGACAAGATGTTCAAGGATGGTTCTCTCTGGACTTCAAATCGGAAGAGCTGCACAATATCCCCTGTAAGCAGAAAAGAATCTTGTATATCTTGAAAATAATT
The DNA here is from genome assembly GCA_947311845.1 of Poa pratensis. Classification (NCBI taxonomy): domain Eukaryota; kingdom Viridiplantae; phylum Streptophyta; class Magnoliopsida; order Poales; family Poaceae; genus Poa; species Poa pratensis. The sequence continues at coordinate 50,494,058 of CAMZMU010000035.1, forward strand.
AAATTTTGAAGTACTTTATCTGTGATCCTGCTCCATGATGAAGTTAGCAATTGCAAAAGCGAAATCAAATTTTCTTCCATTTTTTTAGATAAAAGGCTCACTCCTGTTCCATTTCTCATGAAACGAAACCATAGCATCCAACGATCTTACAAATTCAGCCCAGAACTCTCTGGCTGCAGCCTTACCCACAGCATTCATCCCCCTTTGTCTTTGTCATAACAGAATGTTTATTACATGAACGAAACTTTGGCACTCAAACTAGTGGTCACCGGCCTATAACTACGCCAATCCAGGATATCAGAGTCCTCGGCCCTGCAACTAGAGCAATGTCTTTTCTTCCATATTTTTTACCATGAAACCGTAGGGGAGTCCCCTACAGTAGTTTTTCTTATATATATGAAAACAAGGTACAAAATATTTTACATGGCTATTTACAAAACCAAAGGGAAAAAAGGTAGTCAAAACTTCTAAAAACTTTTAAAAGGAATTTATCCAGAGGAGGGGGGCCATGGGGTTTAACCCTACAGCAAGCAAGCCAAGTTTTTTTTTTTGCAAATTGCCTTCCACGCCTGTAACAATGGCCATATTTGGAATAGTTTTTTCAGATCAATCTTTGCAATTCATTTATGGTTTTCCATTTAGGTTCTGTTTTTTCTTCTTTTTCACTTGTTAAAAAGTATTGACTTGTCTGTGGTTTGATCATCCCTCAGTGATTCAGAATACACTTTCTCGCTCTCCAATATTCGACGGCGATCATTTCTGTTGTCTCTTGACAATGTGGCTAAAACTGCCCAGGCTCATGAAATTTGGGTTAATGTGGAGGTAAATAAGTTTCACTGACATTCACAGATTCACCAAGGGTCTGTCGTACCACTCCATGTTCTCTATCTGATACAAGTTCATATTTTCTTCAGTATGATTCATTTTATCGGGAGCATGGATTAAGTAGCGAAGATTACATATTAGGACTGCCAAAAGAATTTCCTGTCACTTGGGTCTCCTCACCAGAAGTTGCATTATTGAAAACTCTCGCTGGGAAGCTCAGAAACAATACTAAGCTAATTTTTCGGTTTCTTGTGAAGACCTTGTTGAGCCTACGACCAAGATAACATATGGAGAACTTCTGAAAGACCTGAAATCCATCAAGGCCTTTGCATCAGGGATTCTTGTCCCCAAGCAATTTATTTGGCCAGTGAATAAGGATATGTACTTGGAGCCGTCTACCAGTTTGGTCAAAGATGCACATGCCCTAGGGCTGGAAGTGTATGCATCTGGATTTGCCAATGACGATTCCTGTATGAGTCACAACTACAGCTATGATCCCAGTGCGGAATACTTGCAGTTCATAGACAATTCAAACTTCTCAGTTGACGGCGTTTTAACAGACTACCCGCCCACTGCATCAACAGCTGTAGGTAAGACTTAGCTCTTTTTGAATTCCTTGATAACATCTTGATGATTATCTTTTTTACAGCGTGCCTGGCACATACCAAGGGCAATGCTCTTGCTTCTCCTGATGGAACAGGTAAGCTATCCATTTTTTTCCTCTTCACAGTCTGACTTTGTTAATCTATCATCACCTACAACAAGAGCACTGATTCCTCTACTCAATCAGGTGAAAGCAGGCCACTGATCATAACCCACGATGGTGCGAGCGGCGTCTTCTCAGGCAGCACGGATCTTGCATACCAACAAGCGGTGAAAGATGGTGCGGACATAATAGATTGCTGGGTTCGAATGTCAAAAGATGGAGTCGCCTTCTGCCTGGGCTCTGCAGATCTCAACAGCAGCACTACAGCAGCTACAGCTTTCTGGGGGAAAATGACAATTGTCAATGAAATACAGAACAAATCTGGCATTTTCTCGTTTGATCTCTCATGGAGCGAGATCCAAACCTTAAAACGTGCGAAAAAACACATATTCTTTCTTTCTACCACAGACTTGCATGCACTAACATTGATCTCACATGTTTTTGTTCGCCCGAGCAGCCAACCTTATCGGTCCATTCTCAGCATCAGGCCTGGACAGAAATCCTGCGGCGAAGAACGCTGGCAAATTTATGACATTGGCCGGGTTCCTTGATTATGCAAAAGCCAGCAATATTACTGGTATACTGATCGGCATAGAGGTAGCTAGCATCCTACTTTTGACATCAAGCTATATCATCATTTTCTTGCTGTCATTCCGTTGAACTGAACAGAGGTCTTGTACGAGTGCAGCATTCTGCATACCTTGCAACAAGAGGTCTTGATGTGGTAGATGCAGTCTCCAGTGCACTGATCAAGTCCGCCTACGACAAGGAGACCAAACAGCGTGTGTTCATACAGTCAGAGGACCCACCGGTACTTTCAGCGTTCAAGAAGATCCCCAAGTTCATGCGGGTCTTCGAGATCGAATTTGACATCCGCGATGTATCCCAGCCTTCGGTGGTTGAGATATCTGAGTTTGCGAATGCAGTGAAGCTCAGACGCAGCTCGGCCACACAGGCCGATGGCTACTATCTGACGGGGTTCACTACTGCCTTGGTTGAGAGGCTGCACGCTGCGAACATACAAGTGTATGTTGGCGTTCTCAAGAATGAGTTCATGAGCCTTGCGTTTGACTACTTGGCCGACCCGATGTTGGAGATCGCTACAGACACGTGGTCTGTGTTAGCTGACGGGATTGTGACCGAGTTCCCTGCCACTGCAGCTGCATACTTCAGTAAGTAGTGTATCTGCTTGATCCCCTTAAAAACAAAAGACACTAGGAAAATGAAATGCACATTTTGACCTGACAGTATATTTCAGTATATTCTGAACTCTTGGGTGGGTGAATTGCAGGGAGCCCATGTAGCGACATCAACCGGAACTTGAGCTACACAATCAGCAACGTGAAACCCGGCATTTGCTCGATCTAGCTGCATATGGTTCGCTTCCTCCAGCGCCCCCTCCAGCGCCCGTGCTCGAACCCGCCGATGTTCACCGCCAGCCGCTGCCGCTCTGCCCCATCGAGCCCATCTTCCGGACATTCCGCTGCCGCCTGCCTCCCAAGGAGACAGGGAAGAATCCCGAGTACACAGCGAACCTAGCTGCCAACGGGTGAAATGCCAAGACATGAGTCGCAGATAATTTTGCCTCCGTTTGTTAACATCAGTCCACTCTTTGTGAGACTCTGCTTCTGGTACTTCGTTGTACATTACATAGTGGAAAGCACTAGGTACACAGCATTTGTTGTCTATGGAATATTTTGAACACCATCAGCAAGTTTTTTCTACTCTAAATAAATAAGGATTACATAAAACAGAGTATCTGTCGGAACCCTCTCCCCTCGCGTCGCCCCCCAGGCGACGCCAGGGGCGCATCCCGCCGCCGCCGCAACTCCTTCCCCGCCCAGGCCCCCTTGGCCGCTGCCGCCGCCGGCTCCTCACGGTGGTGGCAGCCGGCCCTCGCTGCCAAAGGCAGTCAGGGGTCTCGCTCGCGCAGGTGGAGGCTGGCCCGTGGGGCGTCGTCGGCTGGGGATGGGAAGGCCGGGTCGGCGGATCCGGTGAAGATGTGGTGCATGCTTGGCCTCCGGCGGTGGTGGTGGTGCCGTGCGGAGGGCGCCGTCGGCGAGGCTCGCGGCGACGGGGAGCTCGGGCGCAGGATCTGAGGCCTGTCGGGCCCGTGAGGGCGGCGTGCTGGCTCTTGGCGGGTGGCGTGGAGGTGCGGTTTTGCCGGGCTCGATCTGGGCCTTGGCGGGCCGGTCTGGGCATGGCGTTGGAGGTGCAGTGCGGCGAGGCTGGTGGTGGCCCCCTCTGTGACGACGCCGTGGTCGGCAGCTGGGTGTGTGCGGTACAGCGGAGGGCGGGCTAGTCTGGCCGGTCGCGGGAGGTGGGTGTGGCCATGAAGCTCGGGACGAAAGTCTTGCCGGCTTTTGCCGGCCGATGATGACGGCGCCCGCGGGAGTCTCTGTCCTCCTTGGAGGCGTCATTGTCGAGCTTCCTCGGCCTTCCCAACCTCGGATCAAGATCTTCGGGTGAAAGCCTACATCCTATGGGCGGGGCGACGACGTCGTTCTCACGTCGCGGACCCTCTTGGGGGCGTCGTCTTGAAGATCTCGATCCCTTCCGCTCTCCTTGGTGGGCTGGTCGCACACAACATCGCGATTGGCAGGTGGCCGGTCGGCGGTGAGGTGTGTGTTGGCGTTGCGAGTTGTGTGGCAACGATGACATTGTTGAGCGGAGCCTAGCCGCGGCATTTCCTTCGTCACCGGCAGTTCGTGTTGCGTCCCGCCGTGAAGCTGTGAAGTCGGAGCTGCGTGTCGCGGGGTGGCAGGCTGGCAACGATGCCACTTTTTTTACAGTGGCCCCGCGGATTCCGTCGGTGCAAGGTGTGCAACTTTATTCGGTGAAGCTCGTCGCTGAAGTCGGAGCTGCCTCCTCCTCGACGCTTTGGGTCGACTGTTTGGCATAGGCCGACATGGGTCCCCATGTCCGTTGTGGCGAGAGCTTGTCGATGGTCGTCGAAGGGGAAGTCGGAATCGCTTGCTCGGGGAGAAGTGACGACGATGACGCTAGATGACAACCTCGACGATTCTTCTCCTATATGGCGTGTGTGTTTCTTGTGGGTAGCCAGATTGGCCGGGTTTGCGCAATGTGGTTTTTATCACGTTGGTGCATTTGTAACGGTTTTCGGCCGGTTCCCCACTAATGAACAGGTACTTTTTTAAATAAAATGAGGCAATGATCACAACAATAATGCGCAGAGTATATGTCAACAACAGTTCAAGTACTACGGTCTTATCAGTTTCACTGTACCCATTCCGTTCTAGACAGATGATCGACGCATGCTTCTGCCTTTGCGTTCTGCATGGGTAGACATCACGTATAACCAGATACTAGTTGAATCGGCGCGGCGCACGCCGCGTCTTCTTGGTGGATTTGGGAAGCATTTAAATATTTTAAATATTTAATTCTGAAATTTGGTTATATTTCATAAATAGTCTGAGTTTTTTATTTTTGTTTGAAATTTGGTCATATTCAATAAATAGTCAATTCAGCATTTAGTAGTTTTCCAAAATTGGCTAAATACCGTAAAACAATATGTACAAAGTGTTATAAATTCTGTAAAGCAAGTTCTATTTTATAATTTCATTTGTAGTTCGAACATACTGGTTTTGCATTTCTTTTAACAACTATTTCCTGTTATTTTAGAATTTGGAAATGTGCGCATTCAAAAGGACCCAAAATCAGCAGATAGATACCATTTTCCAGCTCATCTCTATTTATTTTTCATGTATGAGTTTCCAAATCCTGTAGAAGCAAGAACCCTGACGGCATTGGTTGTTAAGTCTTGTGTAATACATTCCCGTGCAAATGGAACCTCCACTAACCACATCATACCGTGGTTCCATCTGCCAGCCACTATATATGCCCGGAAAACAGTAATGATAAGACCTAAACGCACCAAAGATGCAAGTTTTAATCATTGAATACGTTTCATTAGGTGAACAACAAAAGGACTTCACATCGTATTAAAATCTGTTCGACGGTGCATAGTGTCATGTCTGTCTACAGTCATAGAACTTGATAAGTACATTAAAATTAAAGTTACAGTCAGTGACACTTTAGCAAAATGTAGCATAACTGATTGGCTAAACGTAGTTGTGCCATGGCATGACCTGGAAAAGGTCAACTACAGACCAAATGCAAGCATTTTTTGCACTGTCAGGATATGGAGTCTGGGGGCATTGTAAGTGTGGGTATATGCTTTCCTCAGCAAGGCAGCTCTCTGATAAAAGAATAACGCTGACAAATGCGGGAACTCACTGCCAATGCAACTCCATGTGCAGTCACTCCTGTCAAGAGTAGATGCACACAATAAGACAATGCAGAACTTTCATCACAAGAATGTGCCATGCAAATAGATAGATGGTGTTAAAGGCATATCTCAAGAATAAGCATTTTGTATGTTGACATAGAGGGAGTTACTTACTGCAGTGTAATGGAAAGCAATGTATGGTAAGAGGCTAGACTGTAATAAATTAAATCGTGTACAAAAGTACACACGTGCGCACCCTGATATTATCATTGGGATTGGAAGGTGAACTCGTACTCCTTGCTTACTCCTACAATAATACACCATTCTAAACCAACATTATGGCAGGTTGATAGCATAGTTGGCACATTGTTCTTTTCTGCTCGAGGAGTGTATAAAAACTAACAGCCGCAACTACTGAGGTCATGGTAAAAAGCAGTACATCCATCTAACAAAAGCTTGGTGTGCAACCAAAAATTTATAATGAAACTGCATTTGAACCTACTTTGATATATAGGTATTTAAATAAAAAATAAATATTTCCCTTCAAAGCTATGTTTGACATAGAAAGTTCTTTTAGTTTGACCTGCAATAATTCTCTATTGCCACTAAGATAACAGGACACAATTTTCATGAAGCTGCAACGTTAAATCTGAAAGGAAAAACACTTAAATTAGTACCTATAGGAGCAGGCACGCTAGGTTCTTCTCCAATGCCTGAGGAGGCTGGTGAGAGCTGAAGTCAGCTTCTGCTTGCAATCTGCCAGAGGTACTGGGGATCCTCTGTGAGATCATCTGCCAAGGTACGTAGGTCCTGCAAATTGATTCTATTGGCGTAAGAAACAATTATGATAAACTTCACCTATAATTCAGTTAGGCATCGGAGGATAAAAGAGTCGCTGTAGCGACCGAGTATGCTATGTTCTCTGGTACCCCAATCGTGTTTTAAGGACTGTTTTGCCGGCTCCCTTGGATCATATATAGAGTGTGTTTCAGAACTAAATTTAGTGTATTTTGTGGACTCCTGTGTTGTATTCGAATCTCACTATTCAGACTGTTGATTTCTGCTATTTTATATTATGTTGTCTAAAGCTGATTCTGTCAAAGAAGAGCAGTTCTTCTTTTGAAAATCATTATTATATTCCCCAAGTTGTTTTCTTCTATCATAATTCATTTAATCTACAGTCAGCTTGATATTTTACCACCCTCTTAAACCACTTGCTGGTCCAAATGTATGGCCTAATGACCTCAAATGTTACGTCAATTAACACCAAACAGAATCAAACAATAAGGTTATTAAGCAGTGATTAAACCACAAGAGCTACTTGTTTTCCAAAGTTCTGCTCATGTTGTGCCATAAGTGCGACGGTTGCAGCTACTGGAGTTCTAAAGGTCCAATTTCCAACTACAAACACCACCAAAGCAATAAATAACAGGGGCACATCCTTTCTTTCCTATTAAGTTACCAAGGATGCTGAACTCCATATGACAAATTCTATATATTGACACAAGTTATGGCTGGTAATGGATTATTGGAAATAAAATGTTTTTTTTTTCTTATCAAATAGTGGATGTGCTCTGCTCCTTCATCAGGCAAATCAATTACAGACATGTCCTAATTTTGCAAGAAACGGAACATCAATCAGCACCCGCCCTGAACAACTCAAGGGGCTGCACTTGAGTCTACAACCTCAATCTTTCTTTCTCTGGAAAAAGGCAATCCTTTGGTACGAAATAACCTTTCTTTCTCTAGAAAAAGGCAGTCCTTTGGTACGAAATAACCGCAGGATGATCAGGACGTGAGCAGAAAAAACAAACCCCCAACCACGGTACAGAGCAGAAGCGCGAGAAGATATTCTTACCATCGAGCCAGGCGGCCTCCCCTCCGAGGCGCAGGCGGCGAGTCCGGGTTTGGAGGAGGATGAAGGCGAGACCGGGTTCTTCATGATCTTGTCCACCTGGTCGGTGGTTCCATTCTGCACAGAATTAGCATCAACCATGTCAGCATGAAGCAATCAACTCGTCAGACAAAGACTAATAAAAACACAGCGAGGTGCTGCAACCTAGATGAGAGAGATCAATCCGTTCAAACCTAGATGCAGCATCTCGTCCACAACAAACACGAGGGAAAAAAACGCACATCGAATCATCCGACCAAAGCTCGACGCAGCGCTAACTAAGCAACACAGACACAACAATAGCTCGCGGGTGTCCGTCTCAGCAACAATTCGCGCCATCGGGAATAAGAGGCAGATCGAGGTCTCACCTGCGACGCGCGAGCGAAGTGAGGACGGCTGGTGGAATCAGCAGCAGCTCGGTGCTGGTGGAAGGCGTGATGTGTCTGCCTTCCGTGAAGGACACCGGCGAGCGGCCGGCCGGGATCAACGGCCTTGTCGAACAAAAGGCCGGACACCGCCGTTCCCTGCTCAGAGCAGGCCAACCGTCCCTGCTGCGCCAGGTGGCAGACGGCCTCCGAGGCTCGCGCCGGCGCCGTGCCCGTAGCCAGATCGGTAGCGCCGCCGTCGCGGCGCTCCAGCCAGCTCGACGGAGCGCTGCGTGTCGCACGCGCGCCGGCGAGCTAGCCGCCCACGACGCCGTGAACCTGTGCGGCGGCACATCTAGGGTCGGCGGCGCTGGATCTGAGGCGTAGGAGGGACTTGGGGGAGCAGGGGATGGCGCCGGAGATGGGGATGGGGGCGGGATGCGCCCGCCGCCGTCGGCACAGATCGAAAGCGTCGATTCCGCCGCCGATGCGGCGTTCTGGCAGGCGGCGCCCGGTGAGGAGGGAGAGGCGGACACGACGCACCTCGCCGTGCCCGGCGATCTGTGCGGGGAGGCCCGTGGAGGCGGGGGCGAGCGTCGGGGCGGCGGCGACGGCGCGGCTGCGCGCGAGAGAGGAGGAGAGGGGGGATGTGGGCGGCGTTTTCCATTTGGTTCGCTGAGAGTTTCGAAATCGCGTTTAGGTCCCTCTGCTCGAGAAAGTAGGTGCCGCGGGTGCAATTTCTCGAGTGCGAGGGGGCCTTTTGTAAATACGTCACGGGGATGTCGCTAGGCCGTCGGATTGCGGTTGGACGGACCAGACCGAGGCGGTACTGTAGATGCTGTTCATGCTACAGTACCGCCCGAATTGGACGATCGGGACCATTGGAGCGCGGACAGGCCTCTAATCCCTTCCCCCTTATAATATACTAGGGAAATTTGCGCGGCAATGCCCGCTTGTGGAGTGAATAAATTAGTTGCTTTTTAATTTTTTTATTTTTTGGATGTTTTTTTTGTGTGGAAAGTTTGATAATTTTAGAAAGTTAGGAAATCTTGGCATATTATTTATATTATTATGGAATGTAGGTATGAATGTATGTCTTTATTTGAATTTTAGTATTTTTTTAATTGTTATTTTGGATTGTAGATTGGAATTTTGATAATTTGCAAAATTTAGAAAATTTTCACATATTGTTTATATTATTTTGAGTTGTATTTTTGAAGATATGAATTTTTTTGAATAGTAGTATTTATTTATAATTCTAGTTTTTTTATAATTGGCATATTGTTTATAGAATTTTGAAATGTAGGTATGGAAATATGAATTTCTTGAATTTTACCGTTTTTATAATTGTCATTTTTAAGATATGAATTTTTTAGATGGTATCATTTTTTTTGTTTGTAATTGTTGGTATATTGTTTGTATTATTTTTGAATTGTAGGTTGGAGGCCATATATTTTTTGAGTTTTAACATTTTTTGTAATTGTTATTGTTGAATTGTAAACTCTGATTTTTTTTGTGGAAAGTTTGATAGTTCGAAAAATTTAGAAAATGTTGGCATATTGTTTATAGTATAGTATTTTGAAATGTAGTTTTGGAGATATGAATTTTTTTGAATTGTAGTGTTTTTATAATTGGTATACTGTTTATATTATTTTGAATTGTAGGGTGGAGGGTATTTTTGAATTGTAAATTAAAAGTTGTTTTCTTATTTATTTTTAAAAAAAATTGTTGAATGTTTTTTTATGTGGACAGTTTGGTAATTTGAGAAATTTAGGAAATGTTGACATATTTTGTATTATTTTTAAATGTAGTATTTTGAAATGTAGGTTTGAATGTTTTTTTTATGAATGTTAGTTTTTTTTTTTTGAATTATTTTGTTGTCTTCCTAGCATTTGATTGTTTTTTTTTTAAATCTGACATGTCTGGCCCACTGTGACGTCACGCTGATGTCACATGGGCTGGATCTAGCCGAGGCGCGGCCGAGGCGCCTGCGGCGGCGTCGAGCTCACCGCCGGCGAGCGGCGGCGTTGGAGGACACGCGGACGGGCGCGTTCGATCCGCCTCGACGTGGGGCGGCCACAGGCGGCGGCGCCGCCCCGTTTTGGTCGCCGGGACGGCCACGGCAGCCCGCGGATGCGGCGGCGAAACCGAGCTCGCGGCGGCGACGATCCCTGCGCGATGACGGCGTCTCGGCCGGCGAGCTGCCGCGAGGAGGAAGGGGCGGCGACGGCGCAGCTCCTCTTGCCCTTAGATTTGAGGGAGGAGGGCTGTGGCGGCGAGGGAGAGCGTCGGCGCCGCCAGCGACAATGCGGCCGCGCGAGGAGAGGAAGAGGGGAAGGAGAAGATGCGGTGGTTTTTTTGCACGGAAGTCCTCAAGGTTTCTCGAATTTTGGTATGGGTCCTTTGCGGGCGCTTTTTTGCAAAACGTCCACTGCAGCGCGACGTGGCGCAACGCTATTGGAAGAAATTCGGTTGCTACAGTGCTACTGTAGCAGCACGATTATTAGCGCGATCTGGACCGTCTGTTACATGGATCGGACGGCCCGTGTTTACCGGGCGACGTGGAGGCTCGATTTGGATGTGAAAATGTTGTACTTTTATATATAGTAGGGATATATAGGTACAATAATCACACTGGGTCTGGGTGGTACCGAAGAATATGATTCTGTTTTTTTTCTGATTCCCTGATTCCGTCAAGGAAATGATCATTCGCGCCATTTGTAGCCAAGGGTGGGGCGAGGGAGAAGAAGGGCATGTAGGCATCAGAAAACCGTATGTGCTCAAGCTGCTGCCCTCGCTCGAGCCACTGCTCTTTCATATATGTCTTCGTACTGCGATGCTGAGGTGTCCCAGCTGAAATCTATTGTCATGTCTTTCTGGACCAACTGTTTCCACACCTCAGGTTCTCTTGTGTAGCAGTTGAACGCCCTTTCCATCGCGCTGCTTAGGCCCTGTCAAAATGGACACCCAAATGAGTTGTGCCCACCAGGAACAATTTACTTCTTTAGGCTATGCGCGGAAACAAGACCCACCTGCTCATCTGCATTGACAAATGTGAAGCCATTCCGCACTTCCATAGGTATTGTTTCGTCTTCAAAGTCAAATACACTGCATATATATGTGGCATCATACTTGTTACTTGGTTGAATGAGACGAGTTTATTTGGAGGAACAGTTGGTTCACTATTACCTATCATTCAGTCCACCAGTTTTTCGAACAATTGGCACCGTACCATATCTCATGGCTATCATCTGTGGATAATAAACATGTCAAAACTTTACAACACAAGGCCGCAAATCAAATATCAAATGGAAGCGAAAGAGGCCAGACTTGCGCTTGCTTAATTACGTCTAGGAAGATGCCAAATGATCACAACAATAGAAAACCCCTACATTTCAGGACGTGAAGTTATGTTGGCTTACTACATGTGTACCTAATACACACTACGTGATATGCATATATCATCCAAGTACAGAAAGAATGCACACCTGAGTGAGGCCACATGGCTCAAATATAGAGGGAACAATGAACATGTCAGATGCAGCATATATACAATGAGACAAGGCATCATCATACTTCAAAATCAGCCGGATATTGTTGTTGTTCTGAAAATAGTCTGCAATATCTTCAAACTCCCTCTGAAAAAAATTAAAAGGCAAAGATGTTCAGGCACATATGTGCATAACAGAAAGAACAAACATAAACACTATTTCAGACTCATGTTCGTTCAGTGATAAATAAATTGTTCATGCGGTAGTGGATTTTTTCACAATGAAATAAACTGTGTCACAAGATGATAAGATAAACGCACCTGAATGTGTGGTACTGGACTTGAACCCAGAAGAACAAACTGTCCTCCTAATTCAGCTGTTTTGTATATTGCATGCCTGATGAGATGTACACCCTTCTGAGGAACTAGCCTTGTAATGCAACCAACCTGTTTGAGAAAAATTTAGTTATGCAGTTAACACTCAGTGTCAAGTTTGCAAGACAAATGAAAGGAGATTTACACACAGCAGGGGATCAAATAATGATATTAGCTAATTGAACAAAACAATAAAAAAATAGCCAAATAACATACCAGATAGCTAACAGACTACTCCATGAAGTAAAGTGAGGATGAAAACAGGAAAAATGTTCAAATTCAAGTAGATGAACCTTAAGATGTCCAATTTACAAGTAATTGAGAACTGGTCATACCAGGATTGAAAATCATACCAGCGGTTGTGAAGGATATGCAGAAGCCAGGTTTAGCTGCTCTCTAAGGGCTGCTTTGTTTGCTGTCTTTCCCAGAAGATCATTAGCATTGTATTGGACCTTGAGATACCTATCGGTGGAAGGGTTCCATGTATCTGTGTCGATGCCATTAAGTATCCCAAGAAATTTCCTGGAATGTACTTTAAGTGTATCTTGGAGTCCACGCCCACCCTGAGAACGAGAAGAGCATCATCAACAAAAAAATGCAGAAACGCTTTACCTGCAAGTTAAAACTGTTACAATGAACTTGCAATAGAGACCTCTATGTCAATATATCTTGATTTAGGGTATTATCAAGTATTCAAGCTTTTATGAATAATGATCTAGCATCCTTGAGAGTCCAGTCCATGGAGAAACATCACAAGAAATATGCCTGTTAGTTTCCCACGTCCTGTGCAACTTCTAGCCTTTCTCTTCCAGAAATAGTTGCCTCTAAACAATTAACCATTTTGAGCGACATTCTTAAAAATTATCTATTGTTCCCATGAATCTCAGAAGTAGAAGGCTACTAGTGGAACGACGAATTACACAAAGGGAAGTCGAGAAACAGCCAAAGAAATTTACACGAGATAAAGGTTGTAAGAAATGTTACCTCTGAGCGAACCTCGAGTGCATATGTTGGTGAGACAGTTGTCACGATGTTCGAATACACAATTGCACCCTGAATAATATGAATCCAAATCAGCATAATTGATACCACAGCAGTGAGTTTGCATTCTAAATCTATTGATACAGTTTGCCAAGAATGATACCTTAACAACATTAATTCTTCCATGTGAGTTGTCCCGCATCCTGTCTGGTCTATCCAGGTGCTCAACATCAAGGCCACACCATGCTAAATCTCGAGCTGGAGCAGTTCCTTGATATTCAAAATTGTGACAGGTGAAGCAAATTCTAGCTGAGTTGAAGCCTAGATTTGCATACACATCCCAATAAAGAGGTGCCTGAGTTTTATATTTAAAAATGTAGCTTAGTACATTAAACTTGGTAAATCAACCAATGAAAAGATCAATGCTCAGTAGGCAATGAGCCAATGCTGCCAAATGATACTTGACACTTACAACAAATGCAGTTTGCCAGTCATGGCAGTGGATTATATCAACTTTCTTCCCAGATTGGTAAAGTAATTCCAGTGCTGCACGGCTGAAGTACGAAAAACGTTTGAAGTCATCATGCTCTCCATAGTACTGTGCCCTCCAAAAGTATTTTGCTGGATGTTGTGGCTCAATAAAGTAGACAGGTAGGCCTGTATTTGCTAATTTTAATTAGGCTAATGCAAACTAAAATTTGATACAGTGGTACAACCAAGAGCTGCTTGTAACCTTCAACAGTCCCGGTCCAAATTTTGTTGTTGAACATATTTCCTTCAAAGTAGGACTGCAAAAGAACATCTAAAACCTGCACAAGCACATGATAGCAATATTACCCTAACAGAAGATCTTACCAAAAAAACATAAATAAGCAACATTGCTACGTACCTTAAGATTGCTAACTTGGTCAACCTGCATGCAATCGTATTTGGGAAGAATGATCTCTACTAGATGCCCCTTTTTCTGAAGTGCCTTCCCAAGACCAGATATCACATCTGCCAGGCCACCAACCTAAACAATCATGCATATAATCAATATAAAGATGACAAACAGGATCAAATTAAGCAAAATGGGAAACTATAAAATTACAAAACAATTAGTCACTGCATCAGCATCAGTAGTTTAACAAATATCCCAAGAAACAACTCATATAATGCAGTTAGAGCATCTCTAACAGAGCCCTTATATCTGGAACCTTAAAAAAAAATTTGAGGTTCGCGTTTTTTATCAACTTTGCTCGCAGATACGAGCGGTGCATAGCAGAACCCTTAAACGAAACTGCATACACGATTCAGAAATTTGGCGGGAACAAACATTTGTTCATTTGTTCATCTTCGATTCATTGCATACACGATTAATCCCTAATTTACATAGTAATACTACACTAATTCCAAAAGTTAGTCTAGTCACCGTCGCCGCGCAACCCTATTGACCAAAATTCGGCTCACCGGAGCCTCTGTTGCGGCGGCGACGAGGTCGAGGCGGAGGCGGTGGAGCTTCACTCCTCGTCGGAGTCCGTGACGAGGTCGATGGTGGGCGGGAGGGTGCTGATGACGAGCGCCGTCTGCAAGAGCTGCTGGTTGATCTCCGCGTTCAGCTTCATCGCGGCGGCCTTCTCCTGCGCATCATACTCCGACCGGAGCAACGCCGCCGCCATCGTGGCCTCCATCTGCTCGTCGGAGACAAAATCCTCTGGCCCGAGCGAGATGCCGAAATGTTCGGCATCGTAGCCCTTCGGCGGCGGAAGAGCGGGCGGCGCCGCTGGAGCTGCCCTCGCCGCCGTTGCGCTGCCGCGCGCGTCGGCGGCGCTCCTCCTCGCGCTCCCGCCGGATGCGGTCGAACACCGGGACGGCCTGGTAGCGCACCCGTGGCGGCACGGCCCTGTTGAGGTTGGTCCACTGGTGCGCGAGGGCACTTCCGCGCGCCGTCGCTGCGCACCAGGTCCGACCGCCTTGCATCGGAGTAGTCGCCGCCAAATAGGTCGTCGCCCGGCAGCGGCGGCGAGTTCTCTCGCTTGGGGGCCATCCTAGCGCGGCGGCAGTGGTGGATCTATGGTGGGGGCGGCGGAATCGATCGTCGGAGGCGGCGGCGGCGCGCGGTGGATTGCTCGTCGGCGGTGGAGGGGAATGAGGGTTTCGACCCGTGAATCGTGCCTCGCCCGGAATAAAAAGCGGCTGGCCGTTCGCGTCTACGGCGCCCTTATCCCGTTTACGGGCCGCTCGACCTTTACGGGCTCTGCTATGGCCCAAAACACGGCCTCTGCCCGTAAAGTCGCCGGAGTTTTACGGGTTTCGCCCTTTTAAGGGCTCTGTTAGAGATGCTCTTAGAGGAGATAGCTCTAATGCAACTTATAGGCACATAATCGATGGACAAATATCTGCAGTTTGTAGACAATTTATTTACAGATTGTAACTTTGTCGAAACATGAAGTCAATATTTCACCTCTTTGGTATAACAGAAGCAGGTTTTAGAATCATAACTGATAAGCTAAAAAGACATACAGGCAGCTTTTTCAACCAGTAAAAAACTACATATCGGAGCACGCATTCAACAGTGTCAGTTCTGCCACGGTTTAGATTAGCCCTTGGATATCATGGCCTATCTGAGAACAATTGAGGATAACCATATTTGAAAATGCGCTTTACTGTTTACGTGTAAGATATGGGGATAGGCTCGAGTTTACGTGCAAAACTGGAAACTTTACTGCTTTGTTGAGTTGCAGAATTTTAGTACTTCAAAACAGTGTTCTCTCTAAGCCTCCCTAAATAGTTATTACACTAGGTAGTGACTTGTCCAAAGATAAAGTTCAAGCTTTCAAATGCACCTATGAAAGGCTGAATCAACAGTATAACTCACCTTTGCGACAGGAGCCATCTCTGCTGCTATGTGGGCAATGTGCAAACCAGAACTGCATTAATCATACATATTATAGGCCAACTATTTTCTACAAACATGTTTCATGATTTTGGTGAAGGAGAAAGTATACCTGGTTCCTGGTAATGCCATCTTAAGAAACTTATCCATAACTTCCCTGCTTTCGGTATCTCTACAAGACAAGTACGCTTCGCGAAGACGACTGTCCCTTTTCCGAACCATTTCTCGTAAAGTATTTGTATCATTGTAAGATATTTTCTTCTCCAGTAACCACCCATCAATCAAAAGGGAAATTCTGCTCCATAATTCCGAAGGCATGTTTCCTGTGAAATTCTCCAGTGATCTTTTCTCACTTTCCTCTATTAGTTTGCTAAGCGTGCCATGAAATTCCACAATTGAGTGTTCATACAGTTCAATTTGAGAATGCATTTCATGATTACATGCTTGAAAGTGTTCTTCCACCGATTTTACCTTTTGCTGCAAAATATCAACCAGATAACAAGAGAACTCTGAAATAGTTGCTGCTTGCAGTGACTCCTCTAATTTGTCAAGCTTATCCTGCAGATCACTGTTGTGGTCCAATATCAAAGCAGCATGCTCTACTTGGTTTGCTGTGGTCTCAAGCAAGTCTTCCAATTTTTCTACTTTCTCCCACCAGGCATCATATTTCCTAGGACCAAGTTTCATCATATCTGCTTGGGCAGCTATAAATCTAGACTCCAGCTCCCTAAGGGAAGAATCTAAAAGAGCACGCTCTTTCTCCAATTTGAATATACTCTCCTCTGTCTCGGCAACCTCGATAAGCTTTGTTTTAAGGAATTCTATGTCTTCCTTCAGTAGAATATTCTCTTCCTTTAGAACATCAAACTCCAATCCCAGTGGAGAGCCACTGAAATTCCCTTCATTTGAAAGCTTATGTTGTGCATCTGTTTTTGACAACCTTGTCTCTAAAATGTTTATCTTCGTCTGCAAGGCTTCTTTTTCTTTAAGAATTTTATCAGCATGTTCCAATGCCTGAAGACGAGCTTGATTCAAAAGAAGTATATCTAACAAAATCAAAAATTTCAGTTCATTGTTTGTTATTCACATACTTACAACTCTACGCATTTTAGGAAATAATATGGATTTTCAAAAAGGAAGGAATTCCCTACTCTTCTCAGTGTTCTGTATCATTCCTACCAAATCTTCCAGGTGGAGGTTTGATATGCCATCTCCATCATCGTATTTCTGTGAGGGAAACCACAAACCTAGAAACTCTTAAAAGTTACAACAATAACTAGTACGAGTAAACAATAAAAACTGCTCATATTTCAGACTAGAATTCAATTGGCGCAATTGTTAACCTTGTTTAAGGGTTGTACTCACGTGCTCCTCTACAAAATAGTGCTTGGCTGCCATTTGGTTTAAAATGTACTTTGTAGTAAATTTAGATGATGCTTTTATTTATACATTTAAGTTAAAATAAGGTAGAAATTCATGTGAATAAGGTATTGCCTTTCATTGGCAGCCAAGACCCAAATTTACTTTTACAACAGCAAGAATTCACATATGTTGTCGCGTTACTCCACATCGGACAAATGGATTTGGAAACAAATAAAGTGCTAAAGTATACATGCTGCAATACCCTTTGTCGGCCTCTATCCGTCGAAACGGTAGCTTCGTCGCTCTGCAAATTAGCCCCGTTAAGGGGTCGGTGCTGGTTGTACTCTTGTGTGGAAGTTGCGCAGCCGCCCTAGAACCAGCGAACAAAAGTCAGATTCGCTTGAAATATTCGTAAAATCTAGAAACGAGGAATCTCAGCAGCATCTATATGATGATCTTATCATGGCGGGGAGATTGTAAGTCAGGACATTTTGGCAGCACCTGCCAACGTATGGAACAAGAACAACGTTACCCAGCATATACTACCGGTACACAGTGGCAGAGCCAAGATTCAATCAAGCCCCGTATAGCAAAAAGTTAGCTTTTGCGAGAAATACTCCGTACGAAAAGACAGAAAAAAAAAGTCATGGCATCAATCGATTGGTTGGACAATGATAGATAAAATTTCTTCATCCTATCTTGTGTAACATGAAGCTGAAACGAAAGCGCATCGGTTCCAGCCATAAGATGGAAAACTGGCGAAAATATGAAACGCAACGGAATGCTTGCTTGCTGGGGATTGGGAAAAGGACAGTACATTCTCGTAGTCCTGCTCCTGGATGGACGGGTACAGAGAGGCACGGGATGGCGGAGCGGTGGCGCCCGGCGGGGAGCGATTCCGCGAGGTCCAGTGGCGAGCTCGGCCAGCAGGCGGCGAGCGGTGGGGACCGCGTGGAGCTGCCGACCAGTGGCAGGCAGCGGGCGGCGGCGCGTGCGCGGGCCGCAGAGAAAGGGCGGCGGCGAGCCAGCGGCGCGTGCGCGTGGCCTAGCCCTGCCGCGCAGCGAGGCATGGCCTGGCCCTGTCGCCAGCTGCCTGCGGGCCGCGGGCTGGAAAGCGGCGGAGAGTGGAGTGGCGGTGACGGTGACGGTGGGAGTGGCGGTGGCGGTGGCGAGGACCGAACGAACTGGGCTATCTGGCCGCCGCGCGTCGTGGACGGCCGTCGGCGGCGGGCGGCGGTGGCGCGGTGCTATTCGTCGAGGAAACGGCGCGTGGAGGATACGCGCACGTGACTGGCGTGAGGTGGGGCCGCTCACTCACGTGAGAAGCAAAGGGGAACAACGGACGGCGCAGCTTGGTTTGGGTGCTCGCCTGTTCATGACGTTCAAAGGATCTTTTGATTAGAGAGGATTATAATTTTTCTATTGTGATTGTTTGATCATATGATTAAATAGGATTGTTATAGGAGTAATTTGCACAAGAGTTTATAGAAATCTAACATCCACTCGACCTTTTTTCTAGATCAAACTTGGGGATTGAGATCAATTTTTGACGTAGATACCAAAAATGTCATTATTCCTAGTGGCTTCTAAATTTATACTACTATTAAAAGAGTAAACATGTATTGTACTGTGTTGATATATTAAATCTAACTCGTTTATATTTGATCAGTGGTTCAAATCGTAGCCTGAAATCCTGAAATGGTATTCGCCGTCTTTAGGCCTTTACTCCAAGGGTTTTTAGGGGATGACAAGAGCGTGGATGGGAGGAGATTTGGTGAACACCCAATCCCCACAAATCCACATAAATACTCTCCCCTACAATACACTGGACTAGAGTTTTTGTGTTAGCCAAAAATGATGTGATTGGTGTTAGATGTATATTTACTGTTCACATACCTTGTACATGTACTGGGCTTTGCCCCCTGGAATAGATGTTGCTCATTGTGTCACATGGTATCAGAGCCACGTTGCTCCTCCTCCTCCTCCCGCACTCCGGCCGAGCAACTCCGGCCTGCTGCCGTCGCCGTCGACCTGCCGTGCTGCCGCCGTTTCGGCCTGCCGCACTGCCGTCGTTCCGGCCGTCGCCGCTCCTGCTCCGTGCGGCCGCCGTCGTCCTCGACCGGCTTGTTTCCGCTGCCCGGCCTGCTCCCGACCAGCCGCCGCCTCTGTCGGCCTGCTGCCCGTCGCCGCCCTCTCACCGGCCTGCCGCCTCTGCCCGGCCGCCGCCGGACCTCTGCCTCTGCTTCGTGCGGCCGCCGCCGCCCCGGCCCGTCGCGGTCGCCGCCCCCGGCCTCTCCTCCGCTCCATCGAGCCAGTGAGCTCGGGGTCTTCCCCGGCCCGTCGCGATCTAACACCAGATCGACGCCCCCGGCCTCTCCTCCGCCCCATCGAGCCTCGGCCCATCGCGGTCGTCGCCCCCGGCCTCTCCTCCGCCCCATCGAGCACGAGCTCGGGGCTGGCTCGATCTGGTCGCATGCGTGCTTATCCGGTCGCCCGCCCGGCACAGGCCGGCCTCACGACCGGCTCCCTCTGTTGGTGGGCCGGCCTTCAGCCCGGCACAGGCCGGCCTCACGACCGGTTTCCTCTGTTGGTGGGCCGGCCTTCAGACCGGCACAGGCCGGCCTCACGACCGGTTTCCTCGGCCCATCGCCCGGTCGCTCGCCCGGTTTTGACCGGTCTCTGTACCGGCTAGTGAAAAAAAAAAATCAGAGAGCCCGCGATGTCCTCTTCGGGCTATGTTGCTGTTCCCCGGTGCTCTGTGATCTTTGATGGCACCAACTACGCCGAGTTTGTGGGCTTTATGCGCATCCACATGCGCGGCCTCCTGTTGTGGGGCGTTCTCTCTGGCGAGGTCTCCTGTCCGCCGTGCCCCGTTGCTCCTGTGGCTCCTACTCCACCGGTGCCACCCGCTCTTGCCGCTGATGCTTCTGAGGCTGATCGTGCTGCCGCCAAGAATGCTGATGATCTTGCAGTTAAAGCCTATGACCAGCAGGTATCGGATTACTCGGACTCTCTCTCCTTATCGGGATGCTCTGTCTGTTTACACTCAGTGGTGCAATGATGATGCTCGTGCTGCTGCTGTCCTCACTGCGAGTGTTCTGCCTCAGTTTGCTTCTGAGTTCATGGGATTAGGCACTTCTGCTGCTATGTGGACTTACCTTTGTCAGCGCTATCAGCCCTCGGGTGATGCTCTCTACCTATCTGTGGTCCGTCAGGAGCATGATCTTCAGCAGGGTGACTACTGTGGATGCGTTCTACACACAGTGTTCTGCCATCTGGCGTCAGCTTGACTCTCTGCGGACTGTTGTTTGTGGTACTTGTCGCTGCTGTCAGACAGTGAGGTCAGATTTGGAGTTTCAGCGTGTCCATGAGTTCTTGTCTCGCCTGCGTCCCGAGTTTGAGCCTCGGCGTGCACACTTGCTTGCCCGTGGTCGACGTGTTCCCATCTCAGAGGTACTTGCAGAGCTTCGCGCTGAGGAGACTCGGCTCCGTTCTGCTGGGCTGCTTGTGGTTCCCACTGTGCTTGCTGCCCGTGCTCCGGTGTCGTCTGTTCCACCGCTACTACCCACTCCTTCACGGGGGTGGGCGGGCGGCCCTCTGCAGGGGGGGTCGGCGCTCTCACATGTTCTGCGACTACTGCAAGAAGCCGGGCCATCCAGAGTCTGATTGTTTCAAGAAGCAGCGTGAATGGGTCGCTCCTCTCCTGCGGTCGTGCGTCTCCGTCTGCACAGTCCTTCACTGCTCAGGATATTGCCCAGCTCAAGCGTATGCTGGCTTCCTCTGGTTCTTCTTCGACGGGCACCGTTGCCTCGCTGACTGCTTCTACTTCGCCACCACCGCCTACTCAGTCAGGTACATCTCCGTGGGTTCTGGATTCTGGAGCTTCCTTTCACATGTCTTCTGATTCTTCTGCTCTGTCTTCTCTTCGACCTCTTGATTCTCCTCTCAATGTTCTCACTGCCGATGGCACACTCTTCCTGTTGCTAGTCGTGGCACTCTTTCTACTCCGTCCTTCTCTGTTCCTAGTGTTTCGCATGTTCCCCGTCTTACTATGAATCTTTTTTCCGCTGCTCAACTTACTGATTCTGGCTGTCGTGTCATTCTTGATACCGACTCTTGCTCTGTTCAGGATCGTCGCACCCAGGCTCTAGTTGGAGCTGGCCCTCGGCGCCGTGAGGCTCAGGGCCTTTGGGAGGTCGACTGGCTTTGTGTTCCTTCCACCACACCCGCCAGCTCGCATGCTCTTGCTACCTCCTCCTCTGCGTCCTTCCAACAGTGGCATCATCGGCTTGGTCATATATGTGGATCTCGCTTGTCCTCGCTAGTGCATCAAGGTGTCTTAGGGTCTGTCTCTGGCGATGTATCTTTACATTGTAATGGTTGTAGACTTGGCAAACAGACTCAATTACCTTATCCTACGAGTGAGTCAGTCTCTCAGCGCCCTTTCGACTTAGTTCATTCTGATGTATGGGGTCCTGCTCCCTTCGATTCGAAAGGTGGTCATCGCTACTATGTTCTTTTTATTGATGACTTCTCTCGCTATACTTGGCTCTATTTGATGAAATCTCGCAGTGAGGTTCTCTCCATATACAAGCGATTTGCTGCCATGGTTCACACCCAGTTTTCCACGCCCATCCGTGTTTTTCGTGCTGACTCGGCTGGTGAGTATATCTCCCAGATGTTGCGTGGTTTTCTTGCCGAGCAGGGTACTCTTGCCCAGTTCTCTTGTCCTGGTGCCCATGCTCAGAATGGTGTTGCTGAGCGTAAGCATCGCCACCTGCTTGAGACGAGTCGTGCAATGATGATCGCTGCCTCTCTTCCTCCCCACTTTTGGGCTGAGGCTATTTCTGCGTCCACCTACCTTATCAATATCCAGCCTTCGGCTGCCTTACAGGGTGGTATTCCTATGGAGCGTCTCTCTGGTCACTCTCCTGACTACTCCGCTCTTCGTATGTTTGGGTGTGTGTGCTATGTCCTTCTTGCTCCGCGAGAACGCACCAAACTGACTGCTCAGTCGGTTGAGTGTGTCTTTCTCGGCTACAGTGATGAGCACAAGGGTTACCGGTGTTGGGATCCTGTCGGTCGTCGTCTGCGTATTTCACGTGATGTGACTTTTGATGAGTCTCGTCCATACTATCCGCGTCCTACCACCTCCTCTTTTTCAGTTGACGATCTCTCCTTCCTTATACTCCCCGACACATCTCCCTCTGTGCCTATTGTTCCTCCTCCTCCACCTCCGCCTCCGCCGAGTCTCACGGTTTCTGATACACCTCCGACACCACCCTCCCCTCCTCCTTCCTCTCCACCTACCGCTCCGGCGTGTCCTCCCCTTTCTCCCTTTCCTCTCCACTACACTCGTCGTCCTCGTGCTGTGGATGATTCCTCTGACATACCCTCTACTTCCGGCGCGCCACCTTCCCCGTCTACACCGGTTCATAACCTTCGTTCTCGCCCTTCCTTACGGTCTCCTGCTCGCTATTCTCCTTCCCAGTACGGTCTTTCTGCTACTGTTGAGCCCACCTCCTATCGGGATGCCATGGCTCAGTCTGAGTGGCAGCTTGCGATGGCTGAGGAGATTGCTGCACTTGAGCGCACTGGCACATGGGACCTTGTTTCCCCTCCTCCCGGTGTTCGTCCCATCACTTGCAAGTGGGTCTATAAGATCAAGACTCGCTCCGATGGTTCTCTTGAGCGTTACAAAGCTCGTCTTGTGGCTCGTGGCTTTCAGCAGGAGCAGGGACGCGATTATGATGAGACATTCGCTCCTGTTGCCCACATGACCACAGTTCGCACTCTTCTCGCTGTGGCTTCTGTTCGTCATTGGTCTGTGTCTCAGCTTGACGTCCAGAATGCCTTTCTCAATGGTGAGTTGCGTGAGGAGGTTTATATGCAGCCACCACCGGGGTACTCTGTTCCTGATGGTATGGTTTGCCGTCTTCGGCGCTCTCTCTATGGCCTTAAACAAGCCCCTCGCGCCTGGTTTGAGCGTTTTGCTTCTGTGGTGACTGCTGCTGGTTTGTGCCTAGCGACCATGACCCTGCGCTGTTTGTCCACACCTCACCTCGTGGTCGGACGCTCCTCCTCTTATATGTTGATGACATGATCATTACTGGCGATGACTCTGAGTATATTGCCTTTGTTAAGGCCCGCCTCCGTGAGCAGTTCCTGATGTCAGATCTTGGCCCTCTTCGCTATTTTCTTGGGATTGAGGTTTCTTCGACTTCTGATGGCTTCTATATCTCCCAAGAAAAATATATTCAGGATCTTCTTGCTCGCGCCGCTCTTGGTGATGAGTGCACTGCTGAGACTCCTATGGAGCTCAATGTTCAGCTTCGTGCTACCGATGGTGATCCCCTCACAGACCCGACACGCTATCGCCATCTTGTTGGGAGTCTTGTCTATCTGGCTGTCACTCGTCCAGACATATCATATCCTGTCCACATTCTGAGTCAGTTCGTATCTGCTCCCAGTTCTGTCCACTATAGTCACCTTCTCCGTGTTCTACGATATCTTCGTGGCACGATCTCTCGCCGCCTTTTCTTTCCTCGCTCCAGCTCTCTCCAGCTCCAGGCCTACTCTGATGCTACGTGGGCCAGTGATCCTTCTGATCGCCGCTCCCTGTCTGCCTATTGTGTTTTTCTTGGCGGGTCTCTCATTGCCTGGAAGACGAAGAAACAGAAGGCAGTTTCCCGCTCCAGTGCAGAGGCTGAGTTGCGAGCGATGGCTATGTTGACGGCTGAGGTGACCTGGTTGCGATGGTTGCTAGCAGACTTTGGTGTTTCTGCTGCTGCATCGACTTCTCTATTGTCAGACAGTACTGGTGCCATCAGCATTGCGCGTGACCCGGTGAAGCATGAGCTCACCAAGCACATCGGTGTGGATGCCTGTAACATCCCAAATCTATAATAAGAGTAAATAAGACCCAAAATTCAGAACCAACAAAAACTTTTTGAATTATCTCACAAATGATTGTGTTTCCTTTTAAAATTGTTCTGTTTGACCTTGTGTGACTTGAATGCTTGTGATTGTTTGACTAGTAAATGTCAACCTAAGAACTCAACCTAAGTAAAAATATATTTTCAACACTGGTGACCATGTTATGACAAGAAAATATTCCATATGTCTTTCCCATTCTTATGTTGGCCAAAAGTTTATTTCAAAAATGACTTGGTTCTAGCAACAAATAAAATGCCCTTTATTTTGAGACAGTAAAAGTATTTTCAACACTTTCATATTTATAAAATATGGAGAACTCTCTGTGATCTCCTATCCTTTCCTCAACCTTGACATTTCAAAATTCCAATCTTTATGAACCCCAAGGTTTCAACTCTGTTTAAAAGAAATTCTAGTGGGAAATATATTACCCACATATTTCCTCCCTTTTCAACCCATCTTTGAAAACCACTAAGTTATGGGATGGTATATCCCTTAAACAACCTCTTGTCATAATTGGGTGTGGCCACTATTACAAAATAGCATTGCTAGTTATGGAAAAAGGTGTGTGACTTATTCCTGTAGTTTGAAGTGTGTGGCTTGTTTGAATTGCGGAAATTGTTGTGTCGATTGGTATTTTGGTGCTGTTGCTATTGCTGTGATTTTGCTGTGTGTGTGATCTTCTTGTGAGGATGATTCCTCAGTGGAGTTGTTACCACTTTAGGACACCTTGGCCACCAAACTTGGAGGGTGACTTGAAGAGGAATAAATCCTCTACAATTAGGCACCCCAAGTTAAAATCCTAAAATTTAGGGAGGTGGTCTCAATAAAACTTCCTCTTTTATCTATTCCTCCATTTTCTAAAAACATAAATATACTTTCTTTATCAAAATTCTAGGGAAGGAGATGAAATGCTAATTCTCTCCACCTCATATCACTCTCTCCTCTAGTAAGCCTACTTGTTGATTTAAAACAAACCCCTCCTTTATTTTATTAAAAAGAAATGAAGGTCATGGGTTAAAATGATCTTCATAAATAATTTTCCCTCCCAAATTCTCTATTCCCCCAAAACAAATGTTTTCTCTATGAAAATGAAACCTATTTGAAGTTATCTTATTTGTCAAAGAAGTACCAAAAGTTCAAAACCATATTTTAGCACTGGTTTTAAAATATTAGAGGGGTATCAAAATATTATTTCCCAAAAATGATTTATTTAGAACCCTATGAACAAAAATGGAGCAAAACATTTTATTTTCAAAAACCAATTTTTGTGGAGCCTCTACATGTATATGGGAGGCTACCCAAATATTTTCAGAATTTTTAAAAATGTATAAAGGCCTCGATTAAATCCCAGAAACCCTACTGGTTTTGAAAAGGAATTAAAAAGAAATGGGCAAGGACCTATCTGTGAGAGCAGAAAGGAATTCAGGGGGCGTTTTGCAAATCCATCATTGACCTCCTGTAGCTGACGGCGCCCGACGCAGCGTCCTGCTGCCGTGCTCGCCGCGCCGCCGTGCTCCCTCCTGCCAGTCACCGAGCCCCACGCCGCCGTGCTCCTCACGCCGCGCCCTGCTGCTCGACAAGAGGGACTCCTCCCGCACGACTCCTCTGCCACCATCTGCTCCCTGCTCCTCTGCCTCCACCTCCCTCCCGCACGTCACCGTGGCCCTCCCTCCTTGCCCTGGGAGGAGATAAGAGCACCACCCCACGCCACCACTCTGCTCCCCCATCCTCACTTCGCCCTCTCCCACTCTCTCGCTCTCTCCCCACTTCCCCTTTTCTCCTCACCACGATTTGAACAACGGCCGAAGCCGCCGACGCGCCTCGCCGGCGCTAGCGAGCTCCCCATCCAAATCCCAGACCCCCAGCAGCTTCGTCGTGTCCTACTCTCCCTCCCTGCGCGAATAATCGGAAAACGGAGCAAGGGATCGTCCCCGTCGAGCTATCCCCTTCCGCTCCGGCCGCCGATGTGTTGAGCAAGCTCACGGGTGGTGCCGTCCACCATTTCCCGTCATTGTTGTGCCTCTGTGCTCCCCGTCTTCTGCTCTCTCTTATGAGCCCTTTCTTTGCCCAGGAAACGCCGGAATCGCCGACGCTGCCGTCCTCGCCGGAGCCCCTGCTCTGTCTCGCCGCCTCGGCGTGTCGAGGAAGAAGGAGAGGCCCGTACCCCTTCGCTCGCGCTCGTGGGCCGCGAGATGGGCCACTCCCTGCGCTGCACAGCCCTGATCCAACAGATCCAGCCCGCTAACCTTTTTTTTTTTAGGTGGGTTATTCTATTTCCTTATAGATCTATTTCTGGCCCTTCAGTTTAAATCGATTTAAAATAGCTCACATGCATTTTTGGCCAAACCAAAAATCATGGAGGTACCTCAACATGTTTTTAACCAGATCCAAGTGGTAGATCCACTTTTGGACAAATACTTCTAGATAAATAAAATGGAAGGCAAAAACACTGGTTTTCACCAAAAACTAAATAACTATTTTTCTAGGATAGCCAAAAATGCAAACTCAACTGTTTTGAAAAGCCCTGAGTGTTACCTAGCAGTAGCATTTGGCCTCTTGTGCAAATGATGTTCCTAAACAAAATGGCATCCACTTTGGTTTGTGACCAGTGCGCTCTTCTAGGATTTTTGTAAATTAATTGGTGATAGATTTTGATGTGAATCCAATTGTGTAGCCTTCTGTATGACTAGGAGTACCTAATCCTAGATTGGTATGATTTTTAGAGCTGTATTTTATTTTTGGTGTGCATAGCTAGTTTTAATGCTTTCCTGTGAAATCTTGGATTTAGTTCTATTTAAGTTTGTGGAATGTGTTAATGTTTTATTTGTGATTACTAGCATGCATAGGTTCTGTACTCTTTGTTATGAGTGTGTTATCCCTTATAATTAGCATGTTAGGAAAAGTTTAGTGTTGCATGTGTTCGTTAGGAAATAATATCACTAGTGTGAATATTTCCTAGAATATCCCTAGTGTTTAGGAATTGTCTGTGGATGAAATTCTTTGAGTGGTTTGGTTTTTGGAAACATTGCTTCAACATCAGTAGCATTTCATGGCTACTGATATTGTAGCATGTCACCCCTTGTTACCTATTGTTTGATCCTTAGCAAAGCATGTTTAGTTGGGGGAATAGTTATAATTATTTAGGACTCACTAGCACGAGTAGCCTTATGTTGTGTTGTTGTTTTAGTAAGCTTCCTATTGTAGCCAGAAGATATTTAACCTCTTAATGCCTTGTTATGGTAGTGGAACACCCACTGATTCCATTGCATATTGATTGAAGAATAAGTTTCTCAATCATAAGATAGTTCCGATAGCCTTTTATCTACTGGGTGTGAGTGGTGGTTTTCTCTGTTAAAAATTGAGTGGTTGTGTTGTAGTGAAGTATTTCCTGTTTAGATAAAATGCTTGCTGTTCACCCTTGCTTGAGATAGCTTTGTGATCTAGGCACCTAGCATGCACTAGTCTAAGGCCCTTATAAGCTTAGATCCTAGTTTGTTGCTTGAATAATTGGTTTGATGCTTGTGGTTGTTATCTGTCTGTGCACCACTTGTGATTCTGTTTGGTGTATTGATTATTGTTTATTTCCCTGTTTGCGACGCTAGATAATAACGCTACCGGAGTGGTTTTCGGAGAGATTTGATCGAGGAAGGATTGGATTTTTATTATATTGATCAACGAAGAGAAGTCCAGGGACATTTTGCTGAAACCAGGCAAGCTACTTCACTGAGCTTGCATTTATATACTTCTACTTTAATCAAAAGAGTTGTTCAAAAGTATCGATGATTTTTGAAAAACCCCTTTTTCAAAACAATGAAAACTATTTTGCCACCCTATGTAGAAATATAGGGTAGCTACTTTACAACTATAGGATGGGAAAAACAATGTTTACTCAAAACCCCTTTTGAAAATACTTGAATGAAGGTGAAGTACCGAAAGGTCGGTACGAAGGTGAAGAACCAGAGAATGGTGTTGTTTCGGGAAAGAAAAAAAAATGCACATTGTGTCCTTGTACTTACATCCCCGCCGAAAATCTGTGCGACCACATTTACCCACATATGGGCAAGGGCGTAGTCATATAATTTGCTCGTGTTAGTACTGGATGCCTCAATAGCGAGGATGACCTCGTTCCATGAGGGGATGGTCTGAGGACCTACCCCCTGACCTGGGTCCTCTTCATTGTTGTCTACCGGAAGCCGGTATGGATGTGTCGGAGGAAGAGGATTGAAGGGCTCCCTTGGGTCCGCCGGGCAGAACTACGAGTCCCCACACTTAGTTTCTGAGGATTTGAGTGTCGGTGGAAAGTGTCGTAGCGGCAGGGTCCTATACTAGCATGAGCAAAGGACAGGCTATGGCCGGGAACTCAACTTCGCATACCTCCGGTATGGCGGGACGTGGCTGACACGATGAGTGACCGGATGGGTGTGGGAAAAGCGTACTACCTCTGCAGAGGGTAAAACTATTCGAATAGCCGAGTCCTCGGATATGGACAGTTGGGAAGAACTACTAAGGCCATGTGCAAAGTTTTGCAAACTCTGGAGTTGTGTTGAGGAAATTGACTTGGAAAGGGTTATTTCCCACCTGTGCCAATGAGTTGGTACGAGGTGGTGAGGGGTTTGGAACCATAACCAGGTTATGGTTGGATACCGGAGGAGCTCCGGAGAAACAGCTAAAATGGTGTTTTCTTAAAGGATAGGTTATAAACTTCTTCACACCCCCTTTCTATTAAAAAGGTTTTTAAAGATTTTTCAAATAAAAGTTTTTAAGAGATAAAAATCTAGTGCCTACTCAAGTTGGGGTAGTTTGCGAGTACAATCAAATGTACTCATATTGGTTTCGTCCCTGGCTATTGTCTTAGCCAGATCCCAGAGAAGAGCAGTTCGACGAAGAGGAGTTCACTGACGTCTTGGCGAACTAGGGCGCTTCCCAGTCAGCTGCCTGTAGGGTAAAGGCGAATGACTTGGGCTCCACGTTGATTTGGTGATTCCGCTGCAAGTACCTTATTGAAGCTGATCACTTCAAGCACGTAAGTATAATTATTCAGTATTTGTGGGTGTTCTGTGATACCAACTCAAGTTATGTGCAACAGCACACTGATCATGGGACTGTTGCAGGAAACATAACGAGTATCTCGGATAATTAATCCGGGGTCCTCACAATGCCTCCTTTGTGCGTGCTGCTGCAGGATCAGATTCTTGCTCTTCACTATGTGCCCTCCGACTTACAGTTGGCGGATTTCTTCACGAAGGCACAGACTCGAGCGCAGCATGGGTTCTTCCTCTCCAAACTCAGTGTTGTTGACCCATCATGAGTTTGAGGGGGGGTGTTAGATGTATATTTACTGTTCACATACCTTGTACATGTACTGGGCTTTGCCCCCTGGAATAGATGTTGCTCATTGTGTCACAATTGGTAGGGGATGTTTGGGGATTATCTCTCACATCCCTAAAATACACTAGGCCCCACTTGGATTCAGGGTTTTTGGGTCGGAAATGGCCGGTATTATTTCACGTACCAGAACTGCTCCATATTTTTGTGAGGTTCCCACCGGCGGATTAGAAAACGCCCATCCAAGCGGGGCCTAGAAGTAAACATACTAGTGAGGATTTTTCGGGATCCGGATAATCTCCTCCCATCCTTTAAAATACACCGGAGATAAACAAGTCCTTAGTTTTGTAGTTTTGTGCTTTCGCTCGACGCATCCCGAGTCATGGCACACACCGCGACCACACCTTGCACCACGCGCGCCTCCACGGTCGGCAAGCTCGATCCCTCTAAGCGTGCGCCGCCCGCCACGCTCTCCGCCGCGACATCCCTACCACGCGCAGCCGGATGCGTCATGGCCGTGAGCTCCTCGCCCGTGCGGCGCGATTGGTCTTGAAGGCGGCAAGCTCGCGGTGGAGCTTCTCGGCCACGGCCGGACTCGAAGGCGGCCAGCTCGATGAGGAGCTTCTCGGCCACGGCCCTGCAAGAATGTATGTTAACCGAAAGGAAGAAAACTGTAGAGATGGTTGACCCGTTGAAGAAGAGGGTCGTGGCGCCCGTGTCACCGACGAGCTGGAGCAGCGCGCGACGACGGCGTCGGGCAACCCGAGGCCTGCAGGTGCCTGAGGCTTTGGCCGAGCCACGAGCGCGAGACGCGGCCCGGGAAGTAGGGGCCGTCCTCCTCTGGCGGCCAGAAGTAAGCCGACACCACCTCCTCGGCGGTGCGCGCCGCGGCCGCCAACGCGGGGTTGACCTCCACCTCCGGAACCAGACCACACTCTTCATCCCAAAGGCAGCGTCCCCGCCGCACGTAGACGAGGACGAGAACGACATGGCCAATCCAACCCGCAACCCAATCCTATCCTCCGATCACAAGGGACGTAGCTCGGATGAACCATGGAAGAACTTGGTAGCTCTGAGGCTCAGGCTCTGGAGATTCCCGGGAACAGCTCCGGCGCTGGATTGGATTGGGTTAGGTGATTCTTTTGGCGTCCTCGCAGCGAGTGCGTACGCACGCGGACGAGCCGGAGCTGGTGCAAAGGAGAGCTTTTTTTCCCTTTTCTCCTGTTTTTCCGTAACTTCTTCGGAGCATGTTTTTTTTTCTGGTGTTGTTGCGGGCGGCGGGTCTTGGTCGTGCACTTCTGCAGTTCTCCAATGAAGTCAGGGAACTGCGGATATGTCAGCAAAGAAAACCTGACAGCAATGGTTGAACATACTATTTTTTAGCTTCTCGGAGATGATTATTCCATTGATCAATGCAGATTAGTATATAAACAAACTATTTAGGCAACTCTTTAGAAAACAGACATTGCACGGCTGATGCATTGAATTCACACTATATGTACTGCAGGCCAATTTGGTTCGATAGTTAGGTCTAGGATCGAGGCTGGGCAAGCTGTGGGTGCACGCAAGAGCACGGGTAATACTCACGTAGTCATCTCGATCTCTTTATACAAACTCTCTTTGCCATATATAGTTGTCAAGGCCATTATTTTGTTTTGCTATCTAAATATTGTACAATAGATCAAGATCTCCCATAAATCTTTGATTATATTACAACTAATGTGAACTGAATTGCTGATATCTTGCATGCCACACAATTTTGTTTAAGATTATGATTGGTTAAGTGCATAGAAACATTTGTTCCGTGAAACTTGCACTTTTCCGTATGCAACTATCATACCCGACAATTTTCCCAACCATAATCATTGCCTAACTTGTGGACACCGACACGACGTCAATCATCCTCCGCGTAAAATAGCCCCTATATAGTAAGAGTCGTAAGGAATAAAAAGCTGCATGCATCGAGCTATGCATAGGCCAAGGATTCCTCATTTGGAAGAAAAAAAAAGTAAGAGTCGTCGTTTTTGACTTTTCTCCAATTATTGAGCCTCCGCGTACGGTGTAGTACAGATCGTTGGCACGAGACATTTAAATGGCTCGGTAGAAAAACCATTAAAATAAAATAAATGTGTTTATTATAAATTATGATTCGTGTGTTGCACCTGCATATCCACTAGTGTAAGAAAAATGCTCATACCCAACCTAAAATTAGATGTCCACTTTTTTTTTAGAAAAAGAGGGCCACGCCCCAGTTCCATTTAAAATGAAACCTCCAGCGTAGAGAGTTTTACAGCATCAACGGGGCACTACCGAGTGCAGTCCCAGGAGAACAAAGCAGCAAAGGGCAAACAAAGCTACAGCCTCGTAAACTACCCTATTACACTGCAGTTCCACTTTTATTTTTTCGCTGCTACCAGCGAAACACCACAGACTCGAACAAGAAACAGACCAGACACGAACAGTTCAAATCACCCCCTTAAACTTCTATAAGAGAGGCTCGCTAGACTACACTTTACCTAAGAAAAACACATTTTGGTAGCTTGTAGCTGCAAAGGCGTTGTTTTGCTCTGCTGGATACATTAGATCGTACTGTATATATGAAGCTCGCTCTATACCAGGTCAGTCAAACATTTTGTGGTACACCCGCTTTATTGTTGCGTATGAATAGAAGACCGCTCATACTTCTTTGGTGAAAATACGATGGATGCGGAATTGAAATTTTGCTATCTACTATATACACTAACAGTTTTGCTAACTCTAAATTGAATGCGATTTTGTTGTCTAAGTTGTTACATTCTTACCAAGCTGAGAAGTGCAACTCTACTTTACTGAGAGCAAGTATACATTTTGGTGCTCGATCCGACATAGATCAATATATAAAGGGTGAAAAGGATCTCCTCCAATCCCGCTGGCCACGTCGCTGCCTTTTTTGGGCGTCCGATCTGCGCGATCCGACGGCCAGGAAATGGCCACGCAGCCCAGGCGTGGCGCACTGTTCACGCAAATTTCCACCAATCAGGAGGCGACATGTGGCCCGGTCACCACCTGGTCGCGCCGGTTCCAGCCGGTCACCCGCAGCACACGGTTTTTGGCGCAAACAATTACAGGAAACCCCTTCAGAAGGACCGGATTGTAAATTCAGAAAAACCGAGGGACTTTTCTGTAAAAGCATCCACAAACCCCTCCACCCTCTTCCTCTCTCTCCCGCGCGGCCGGGGATCGCCGACGCGCTCCGCCGCCGCTACGCTCCTCCCCGCTCAAATCGATGGCTACGGCGACCTCCGGCGTCGCTTTGTCTCCGTCCTCGCCAAGTTTGGCGTGCTGGGCCGCCGCACACGCATCGGATTCGCCGCCGCCACGCTTGGCGTCCTCCGCTGCATTCGCACGCTGCCGGCCACGCTCCGGCGACCCAAAAGCGGCGCCGCCGCCGCTTGCGGAG
Organism: Poa pratensis; assembly: GCA_947311845.1. Taxonomy (NCBI): domain Eukaryota; kingdom Viridiplantae; phylum Streptophyta; class Magnoliopsida; order Poales; family Poaceae; genus Poa; species Poa pratensis. The sequence goes on from CAMZMU010000035.1 coordinate 50,526,880, forward strand.
AGCCCGCGCCCGTGCGCGTCCGACGTGCTCAGCTGCGCGTCCCAGCTCGCGCTGGTTCAACGTCGGCGTGGTCGACGCCGCCGCGGCAGATTCCGGCCATTGGTGACATCACCGTGGCGTTGGGCTGAGGAGGTGGGCCGGTTCGCAGGCTGGGCTGCTTGTTGTGCGGCTGGCTCAGCCTTTTTTTGTTTTTGTTTTGTTTTTCTGTTTTCTAAAACTTTTGTAACTTTTCAAATACAGCTCAAAATCAATTCAGACCAATTTCCAAAAATAGTAAAAATAAAAATAACGATTTTAAATACGTTGGGACCTTTTCCAAATTATTTCAAATCTTAATTTTTTTTAAATAATACATAAAGGCTCATTTGACACCTTTATGTCATTTTGTAAAATATAGATTTCATAATTTACTTTCGAACTCAAATAAAATCCAGAAATACAATATCAGTAATAGCATTCAATATGACAAGCCCAATAAAATAATTTGGCACAAAACATCTTATTTAAATAGATTTTGGTAGATCATTTAAATACGATTACCCATTTATATCATGGGCTTTACAATATCAAAAGAAGAATACCACAAATGTAAATATCAATAAATAGCTGGTTTAAGCTTACTTTCTAAATAAATATAATTGAATCGAAAACCAAAATTTAAAACAGAACATGCTTCAAGTAATTTAAAACGCTTTGTAGATATTGTTCTAAGGTATTCAAAAAAATTCCAAAAATTACTAAATTCTACAAAATCAGTAACTTTAACTATATCCATCACGTACGGAAAAAATATCGCAACGATCAAAAAATACATGCTGATTATTTACGGCATACGATCAAATTTTAAATTTGGATATTTTAAACATTTCAGCGTCTTCCAAATTTTTTTATTTTACAAACGTAAAAGGAAATTGAATCTGAAAACCTCCCAATTTGAACAAATTTTGAAATCTACACACTCTAGAAATTTGGAAATTTTTCAAGTTTGAATTTTACCACAATAACACGGCATACAAATTTGAATATTTCAAAATTTTACATGACTTTCAAATCTAGATATTTTACAAGCGTGAAAAGAATTCATATCTAAATAACTTTCCAATTTGAACCATTTTCAAACTCTAGACAATTTTAAAACGCACGCTCTCTTTGCATTCCAGCGATCCTCAAATTTGCACAGCTTTTAAATGTCGACATTTTTAAATTTGAATTTTACCGCACGAGTGCGGCGTGTCACTGCGCCAAGATGTTTGGTACTCCCTCCGTTCCAAATTAATTAATTGGGTTTGTCTAAATACGGATGTATCTATACTTATTTAGTCTGTAGATACATTCATATTTGGACATATCCAAGTCAATTAAATTGGAACGGAGGGAGTATTAGAAATGGAGGGGTGAAACTAGGGAAGGGTGAGCTGCTCAAGAATATTATTTTTTCTACTCTAGACATAGTTGGGCCATCTAATGAAATAATTAAAAAAAACACTGCGAATCTTGTGATGCTTTTACGAAACGAAACAAGCAAAGACACGAGCCTCCATTTGTCTCGTGCTCATCGTTAATTCCCCTTTGTCTACAACGCCAAGAACTAACACTCGCTCGATATTTCTGGAACCACCTCCATCTACAGTACCCAGAGGCGATCTCAGAGGCGACTCGGGATTTCCCGGCGGCCGCCGGCGCATCCGTGGGATTCCTCCCCCTCCGCCGGCCGCTACGGCGGCGGGAGGGTGGGGAATCCCCGGATCTGCGCTCGGCGATGTAAATAGAGGGCTTGTGGGCGGCGCTGACGTGGCGGGGTCGCCGGCGTCGATCTTTTGGTGCGCTGCGGCTTCCCCTTTCCGGCGTCGTCGTTGACGGCGCGGCCAAGTTGCAGGTGAGTCACCCTTCTGGCGCTGCTCTCTCCGGCGTCGGCGGCAGTTTGGTGGCGAGTGTGTTGGAGGCCGGAGGAGGAGGTGCGAGACGGCTGCTATGAGGGTGTGCGGCGTGCTGGTGGTTGATCTGGCCATCTCCGGTGAGGTGGTGTGGTGCTGGCCCCAGATCAGGGCCGGAAGGTGCTCGGGCCCGTCCCCGGTCGATGGTTCATCTCCGTCTGCAGATCCAGCTCGTCGGAGCTGGTGGATGTTGCGGCCCATCAACGTCTTTGGACAAGGAGCTCTTCCGTTCCAGGGATGAGGACTCCGGGCGGTTGCTGTCTTCGTCGTCTCTGGCGGTGGAGGTTGCGCGTGCTGGAGGATCTCGACGGTGAAGACGGCATGTTGCAGCAGCGGCGATCTTTGTATCCTTCTCTTTGTTTATTGCTTGTATCCGGCTTTGTAATCCTTCTTTTTACATATGAATTCAAGTATGAAAAATAAAAAAATCCCCTTTGTCTATCGCCGTCGGCAATCCACACCCACCCCCACCAAACAATTCCTCCCCCACGGCGGCGATGCCGGCCGGCCAGCCTCAAGCGCACGACGCGGACGGCGGCGGCACGAGCCACTCCAACAACCACCACGCCAGCCCGGCGCCCCCCACCGCGCTCCCGCCGTCGGTGGTGCCGTCCCACCCGCCGCCGGAGTCGGAGGGAGTAATTGCCGATAACCCCCCCCCCCCCCCCCCACGTGGCGCGGGCATCGCCCACAGGCCCCTCCCCGCTGTCTATGACATGTGGGGTTTTAAGTGACTGGGGGGGTATTTGAGACCTGGGTGTGGACCCAGATCAAAGCAGAAGCCCGGCGCGACGCGGAGGCGGAGCCGGCGCTGGCGTCCTTCCTCTACGCCACCGTGCTCTCCCACCCGTCCCTCCCGCGCTCCCTCTCCTTCCACCTCACCAACAAGCTGCGCTCCTCCACGCTCCTCTACGACCTCTTCCTCGCCTCCCTCGCCGCGCACCCCTCCCTCCGAGCCGCCGCCGTCGCCGACCTCCTCGCCGCCCGTACCCGCGACCCGGCCTGCGTCGGCTTCTCACACTGCCTCCTCAACTTCAAGGGCTTCCTCGCCATCCTGGCGCACCGCGTCGCGCACGTCCTCTGGGCCCAGGGCCGCCGCCCGCTCGCGCTCGCGCTCCAGGCCCGCGTCGCAGACGTCTTCGCCGTCGACATCCACCCCCCCGCCGTCGTCGGCAAGGCCGTCCTCCTCGACCACGCCACCGGTGAGACCGCCGTCGTCGGCGACAACGTATCCATCCTGCACCACGTCACCCTGGGTGGCACTGGCAAGGCCGTCGGCGACCGCCACCCCAAGATTGGGGACGGGGTGCTCATTGGCGCCGGCGCCACCATCCTAGGCAATGTCATCATTGGAGCCGGGGCCAAGATTGGGGCAGGCTCCGTCGTGCTCATTGATGTGCCGGCCAGGAGCACCGCCGTGGGGAACCCTGCCAGGCTGCTCGGTCAGAGAAAAAGTGACGGCGAGGAGGACATGCCGGGAGAGTCCATGGATCACACCTCCTTCATACGGCAGTGGTCGGACTACACAATCTGATGAGGGAGCCATTGTCCACAAAGGTCCCCTAATACTCACCCTTCCTCTGTATCACTAGTCGTGAGCCGGTACTACTTACTAGTTGTTCTGGTTTTGTTCCCTTTGAGAGTTGAGAATGAACTGTACTGTAGTGTGTACTGGAGTGTGTGTGTGTGTGTGTTCACTTGTTTCTTCAGCTCAGTGGCAAAGCTGCGATACTGATATAAAAGGAGTAATCGTGCTTTTTCTTAGAACAAAAGGCATGGGTTAATCAAGCTTCAAGGACATATTTTGTGTGTGATTTCTCTGCTGGAGACCTATTTATTCTCCATTTTGTCTTCCTTTTCTAAAGCTATATATTTAAATTCATCGAGGAAAACTTCATGAAAGCAGTAACTTTTTTTTTAGATAAAGGGAGCTTTTTTTAGATGAAAGCAGTAACTACTTTTGCAAGTCAAGTAGCTATAGTCATGACCATTTCTACCACAATGATGCCACAGAATACATAGCACACATGTTTCCAGCCCCCCATTTCATCAGTAGACGTGTCATCAAGACTAAATGCCACCAGTATTAGAGTTCCTAGCTAATAAGTCACTCTTTCTGAAGTTCACAAGGGTTGGTAAATGTCACGTCAAGATTTGCCAACTTAAAGTTTATGAGTGCATTTCCCCAATCAGATAAGTAAAAAATATCTTTCCAGATCACATCCCATATCTTCTTGCCTCCCTTTGTTTGGTCACTTTGCTCACCTGAGCTCATGTGATTTGAGCTGTTTAAAAAAGCTAATCAATAAAGCTGGTGTTCACCGAGTAAGCAACTGCCAAACTTCTTCAAGCTCAGAGCACCATCTAGCTAGTGAGAAGCCTGGCATGGTTCTTGTTCCTTGAGTCTTTACAATGGAGGCCCTCATTTCAGCATTTTTTGGTGATATTGTAAGCAGAGCCATATCCTTCGTGGTTGTGAAGTCCCTCCAGCACACAGCCGCCGAGGATGATCTTCAGAGGCTGCGCCAACTGCCTATGAGGATATCTGCAGCCGTCGAGGAGGCTGAGCGGCGGTGCGTCTCAAACCAAGGGATGGCCCGTCAGGTTAGCATGATGATAAAACATATGTTCAGAGGGTACTACCTCCTCGACTCCTTCAAGTGCAAAGAGAAGAAAACCGATGATGAAGAGGTGTGTCGTTCCTCGTTTTCTCAATCCCAATTTAGCCCGGCTAAGCGCCTTCGCCTCCTTTCTAGCAACACACAAATTGAGAGCATGGTAATTGGCCGAGACAACAGTAAGGAGTTGAAGCATGTTATTTTTGTCCTAGAGAACATGGTTGGTGATATGAAGGAGTTTGCTATATTTCTAATGAGCTACCCACGGATGTACCGCCAACCTTATGGCACATATTTATATATGTACAAGTATATGTTCGGTCGGCAAATGGAGAGAGAACGAGCCATCAGTTTCTTGCTAGAAGCTGAGCCTCATGGTCATGGAAGATTGGGTGTTCTTCCAATTGTTGGTCCTGGACTAATTGGTAAGAGCACTCTTGTGGAACTTGTTTGCAATGATGAGCGTGTGCGCAATCATTTCCCCTTGATCTTGCTCTACTCCGGAAATGACCTTAAAGATGAAACAGCGATGGCTTTTAGAGACCATTGTGTGATCAATCATTAAAGTATTACCGCGGGTGAAGAAAGAGCATTGATTATCATCGAGCTCTTAGGAGACGTTGATCAAGGGGCATGGAAGAGGCTCTTGCACTCTTCTAAGAGATACATGAAACACGGGAGAAAAATTATAATCACTAGCCGGTCGGAAAGGATGGTGAGTTTTGGAACGACGGAAGCCATCAAGCTAAATTGTTTGTCTAAAGAAGCTTACTGGTATTTCTTCAAGATACTCGTGTTTGGCAACTCGGCTCCGGAGGAGCACCCAAAGTTAACATCAGTAGCCATGGAGCTAGCCCTTCAGATCCGCGGATCTTTCATGTCCGCATATGTTGTTGCCGCCTTACTGAGAGCAAATCTGAGTGCTAGGTTCTGGTGCAGGGTTCTCAGATATGTTAGAGAGCACATGCAGAAGAATACTTTTTTGTTTGGTGAATATCCTGACGATCATATGTCTAGGTATGTTTGGAGCATTGCTGAAGCACAGCAAGGTTCCGTAAATCCTAAGTTATTTCTGATAGTTCATAGTCAGCAAAAAGGGCCTGCTGCTCACCGCGAGGTTCCGCGGATGACATTGGTGGATCTTCTATCCGGGACCTGGAGCGCTCTGCCGCAGGGCAAATTTGAGGTCTTGTCCTGGAGGTCCCGGATACCACCATACTACAGCTACACATCTGCTTGCGAGTTTGTTCAGCAAGAGAGCAGTACCACATAAAGGAAGAAGAAATACGCTCTTCGGCGCCGTGGTGACGTTGCTTTGCGTTACTAGTAGTTCTCTTCTTGTCTACACTGATCATGGCTCAACAGATCGGTAGGTAGGCCAGGCTTCCTTGCTTGCTTATCTAAACGTCGGTGCTTGATTTGAGTTTTCTTGGTTCTTGACCGATTGATATTATATTGGAGTATACTGTAATTGGTACCTAGCAGCTCATCATGTAGGGATCCTTACTCACTGATTGTGTATGTGATCACTTGTATACTCTTCAGTTCTTCATTTCAGTATACAACACCTTGAATGAAATCTAGTTGATAAAACTGAATGCAGCAATGTGGTAAATGTCATGTTGAGTTATATGCTTGTCATGTAAAGGTCGGTACCACATGTGAGAAATCCACGCGACAGTTCGGGCTGTTGAGATGAAGCAACAGCTGAAACAACACAATGAAGAAACACCATCACTGCCTGATTGTGCAGGCATCGTTAAGAACGGAATAAAAATGTGATCTCTGCTGCTGATTTTCTGAAAGCAACAGGAATCTTACATACTGGGGTACACTGTACACCAGTTCGGCGAAGAAGTACAAGAAAAGCAGAAACAAACTTGGATAAAAGGGATTACTACGTTTTTAGCATCAGGATTCAGGACACACTGCTGCTGGTCCCAGCAGCTTTCAAGTTTCCGCTCCGCTGACGAGAAGCAAAAATAAATCTTGTGTCATAACGGCGCTGTCATTGTCGAAATTTATGGACAATTGCTTTGCGAAGCTTCCAAGAAGGCAATTTAAAGTCATCAATCATTGGGAGTTCAGGCAACCTATATGCGCCGCTACAGAGATCAGCACCACAAGTCAGAATAAACACAAATATCTGAGCAAACACAGCCACTGCCAGATGTGTCAACAAACACTAAGAAAATCCCCATTTATCTGAAACTGATAGCACAATTGTCTGCTTGAGCTTTTATCTGGCCCTTCCATGTCAGCAACTACCTTACTCCTTCAAGCTCAGAGGTCAGAGCGCCATATAGCTGGTGAGAAGCCTTGAGGTGTTCCTGTTCCTTCATGCTTTACAATGGAGGCTCTCATTTCTGCAATACTTGGTGATATTGTCAGCAGAGCCATATCCGTGGTGATCGAGAAGTGCCTCGAGAAGACGACCGTAAAGGAGCAGACAACCACCGAGGAGGACCTGCACAGGCTGCACCGACTGCTTATGAGGATATCTGCAGTCGTCGAGGAGGCTGATGGGCGGTCTGTAATTAACCGAGAGATGATACATCAGATTAGCACCATGAAAGAGCAAATGTTGAGAGGGTACTTCGTTCTCGATGCCTTCAGGTGCAGAGAGAAGAAAACCGAGGAGATGCAGGTGAGTCTTGCTATATCCAAATTTAATCCGGCTAAGCGCTTTCGACTCCTTTCTAGAAACATTCAAACTGAGAGCGTCATAATTGGTGGAGACAGCAGTAAAACGTTGAAGCAGGTTATTCTTGTCCTAGAAAACATGGTTGCTGATATGAAAGAGTTTGCTATATTTTTGACAAGCTACCCTCGAATGTACCGCCAACCTTATGGCACATATTTATATTTAGACAAGTATATGTTCGGCCGGCAAATGGAGAGGGAACAAGCCATCAGCTTCCTGCTAGGCGCTGAGCTTCTAGGGAATGGAAATTTTGGTGTCCTTCCAATTGTTGGTCCTGCATTTGTTGGGAAGAGCACACTTGTGGAACATATTTGCAATGATGAGCGTGTACGCAATCACTTCTCCTTTATCTTGATGTATAGCAAAAACGACCTTAAATATGAAACATCGACGTCTTTTAGAGATGATTGTGTGATCAAGCATCAAAATATTCCCTCGGGTGAAAAAAGGCTGTTGGTTGTGATTGAGCTCTTAGGGGACATGGACAATGGGGCATGGAAGAGGTTGCTGCACTCTGCTGAAACATACATGACACATGGGAGCAAAATTATAATCACTAGTCGATCAGAGAACATGGCGAGTGTTGGAACAACAGAAGCCATCAAGCTAAATTGTTTGTCTAAAGAAGCTTACTGGCATTTCTTCAAGGTGCTCGTGTTTGGGAGCACAGATCCGGAGGAGCACCCAACATTAACATCCATAGCCATGGAGCTTTCGCTCGAAATGCGTGGGTCTTTCATATCCGCAAATTGTCATGCCGCTCTACTGAGAGGAAATCTAAGTGCTCAGTTCTGGTGCAGGGTTCTCAGACAGTATAGGGAGTTCACGCAGAAGAATACTTTGGTGTTTGGTGAATATCCCGAGGATCATATGCCTCGGTATGTTTGGACCATTACTGAAACACAACAAGGTTCCAAGCTTCGTAAGTCATTTCTGCTACATGGTAGTTACCATAAAGAGCCTGCAGCCCGCGGCGAGGATCCAACACTAACATTGGTGGATCTTGTATCCAAGAGCCGGAACGCAATGCCGCAAGGGAAATTTGAGGTCTTGTCCTGGAGGTCCCTCATACCACCATATTACAGTTACATAGAAGTTTGTGAGTTTGTGCGGCACAAGAACACCACGCCATAGTTCTCTTCTCGTCTACTCAATTAATTATATTTAGCTCACCAGATTGGCATGTACTATTAGACTTTCTTGTGTGTTGTGAGTTGTTGCGGTTCTTGATCCATCGATCGATCTTATATTGCGATACACTGTAATTAGGTACCCAGTAGCTCATCATATAGTGGCCTCTATGTACTGATGGTGTCGGTAATCACTTGTATGCTTTTCATCACAAACACAAGAGCTTTTGAACAAAATCTAGTGGATACTTCTTGCAGGCTCTGTTCCTCATTCTTCGGATAAATTAGCTTATAGTATAGCATTGTTTACCAACCACTAGAGAAGCCCGGTTTTTCATGATGCTGGTTAATATTGTCTCCCAGCGCCAAGTTTCCACCATGGTGATGACCTCTAAATCGAAAACATATGCTGCTACTTTTCTTCTGTCACCAGTAATGTGGCTTTCGTTGGATGGGTCACCATCAATAATTATTAGGATTCTGATTGTGCAGGCGTAGTAAAGAATGGAACAAAATTGTGACCTCACTGCTGATTTTTTTTTCTACAGAGGAGGCCAAAAAAAGGACCTGTTTCTTGTGAAAGTAACAGAAGTTTTACATATATACTTAGGTAAACCAGTTCAGTGCAGAAGTAAAACAGGATTACGTTTTTAGCATCATGCACACACTGGTGCTGGTCCAGCAGGGGAAACATGCAGCTGTCCGATTGAAGTCACTGACTCAGCAAATGCAGCTCCCTTCGAGCTCAGAGTACCATCTATCTAGCTCGGATGCTTTGGAGGATTTTCTGCTGGTCCATAGTGTCTTGATGGCAGGCCACATCACTCACCAATCTTGAAAGTTCAGGCAACCTATATATGCCGCTACAGAAATCAGCACCACAAGTCAGAATCAACAAAGATATTTGAGCAAACACAGCCACAAAATAATGTTTCAAAAACAGATATTTTCTTCTGCCAACAGTATGCCGCCTTCGTTTGGATGGGTCAACAAAGACTAGAAGAATCCCCATTTTATGGAAATGCGTGTTAGGAATAATCACTTATCGACGCCGGCACGGCGTCATGTGCCCATAGGTTCCGCGTATACGGCTTGGATACGTATGTGTGTCCTAGTCGGTTTAGTCCTAGTCCACGTAGTTGTTATTCGACTCTGATAGAGCTTGCCTGCTTTATATACCCATGTAATAGCTAGGTTGTAAATCAGACCGTGAAGAGCAATACACAAACAACAGGTGCGATACGCCCCTGTAGCGATCCAAACTTTTTCCAAGTGCGTACGTTGAGAGTAATCGATTCAGCTGCTAGCTTGGCTGGTTAGCTTGTTTCGATCGTGTGCGTCTCGGCGATTGTTTGGTAGTGTGTGGTCTCGCCGGATCGTCATCGTCTACGTCGGAAGTACTCGACGTATTGGGCTGGGCCAACAATTGGTATCAGAGCCAAGTTCGCCAGATCTTCTAGTAACGGGAGATCATGGGCAAGGACGACGACAAGAAGGCGTTAGCGGAGATGTCGAGCGCGGCTTTACAAGCTGCGGCGCCGGCGCCGTCATCATCGCAGTTCCCGCGGTTTGATCGCCAGAACTATGGAGTTTGGGCAGCAACGATGGAGTGCGCGATGGAGTCGCACGGGCTCTGGGATATCGTCGACCCCGGCGGTGACGAGTTCAAGAAGGGTGGAGCGCAGCGCCGGCGAGATCGCCAGGCGGCTACGGCCATCTATTCGGCCATGCCGATGGATTTGATGCAGCATCTCATCTCCAAGGAAACTGCGAAGGATGTGTGGGAGACCATCAGGACCTTGCAGCTAGGGCACGAGAGGGTTCGTGAAGCCTCGCTACAAACTATGATGAAGAACTACGAGAATTTGCAGATGGGAGACGAGGAGTCTGTGGAGCAGTTCGCAGCCAGGGTAGTGCCCCTGGTTAATGGAATTCGCATGCTCGGCGAGAAGCTCGAGGAGATCTCGGTCGTGCGGCGTTTCCTCCGAGCAGCGGCTGCACGGTACTTACCCATAGTATCGGCGATCGAGCAGTGCGTCGATCTGAAAACCCTCACGCTAGATGATCTAGTCGGGAGGTACAAGGCTCACGATGAGAGGATGAAGCTAACATCAGTAGACGGGAAGCAAGATGAGGTTCTCATGCTCACACGCAGCCAGCTGCAAGCAATGGTCGCAGCGGAGTACAAGAATCATGGTGCGTCCAGCAGTGGTGGCAAGAAGACGAGAATCGCCCGGTGAGTAACACCGGAGGCGGCGATCAGAAGCAGAAACAGAAGCCGAAAAAGAAATTCGACAAGCGCTTGATCCGTTGCCACAACTGTAACTTGCTCGGGCACTTCAAATCTGAGTGTCGTAAACCTGTCAAGGAGACTGCTCTAGTGGCTGTCAAGGGAGCTGATGCTAAGGATGTAGATGAAGACCCCCGTATTTATATGATGGAGGTTTGTGAGCTGATGGAGGAGAAGCCAGTAAATTCTCAGGAAGAAGCCACAGAGCATGTGGAGTTAGTCGAGGAGAAGGTGTTTCTCCACGACGAGTCACGACCCAAAACAGCAACCAGCGTGTGGTACCTCGACACGGGCTAGTAATCATATGACCGGTGATGCATCACAATTCTTCGAGTTAAATTTCGCGGTGGGCGGAACGGTGAAATTCGGAGATGGTTCAACGGTCAGAATTGAGGGACGAGGGACTGTCCTATTTCAGACTCGCAGCGGCGAGCATAAGGTGCTGACAGACGTGTACTACATCCCGAAGTTGAAGAGCAATATCGTCAGTCTCGGTCAACTGGAGGAACGTGGCTGCAAAATTGTTTTGGAGGATGGCTACTTGTGGGGCTATGATCGACAGAGGATGCTCATGATGAAGGTGAAAAGACAAAAGAACCGTCTCTACATCTTGGACCTTGATAGAACTGATCCGGTGTGTTTATTGTCGCGGTTTGAGGACACGGCATGGAAGTGGCACGCACGATATGGACATCTCAATTTCCAATCGTTGCGGCAACTCGGACAGCGAGGTATGGTTCAAGGGATGCCTAGCATTGAGCATGTCGAGCAGTTATGTGACGGATGCCTAATCGGGAAGCAACGACGGGCGCCGTTCCCACGTGAAGCAGTGTACAGGGCAAGCAAAGTGCTCGAACTTGTCCATGGTGACTTGTGTGGACCAATCACACCGGCGACCCCCGCCGGAAACAAGTATTTCTTGCTTATCGTCGATGACTTCAGTAGATATATGTGGATTGTGTTGCTGAAGTCGAAGGATCAAGCTTTACAAGCTTTCAGAATTGTGAAGATAGCGGCCGAAGTAGAGGCCGAGGCCAAGTTGAAGGCCCTCCGTACCGATCGGGGGGGTGAGTTCACGTCCAATGAATTCAAGGCCTTTTGTGAAGCTCATGGGATCCGGCGGTATCTTACCGCACCATATTCACCGCAGCAAAACGGTGTTGTGGAGAGAAGGAACCAAACCGTGGTGGCCATGGCACGAAGCATGATGAAAAGCAAAGGTATGCCAGGCAGGTTTTGGGGAGAGGCGGTCACTACGGCCGTATATTTGCTGAACAGGGCACCAACTAAGAGTGTAGTTGGGATGACGCCGTACGAAGCATGGTACGGACACAAGCCCTCGGTTGATCATCTTCGCACTTTTGGATGCATGGCGCATGTCAAGACGGTGACTGGGCATACAAGCAAGTTGGCGGATCGGAGTACTCCAATGGTCATGATCGGCTATGAAGCTGGTACGAAGGCATATCGCGCGTACAATCCAGTGAATAAAAAAGTGGTGGTAACACGCGACGTAATTTTCGAAGAAGAAAAATCATGGCACTGGGGATCCGCGGAACCAGTACATCCAATTTCAGATCAGATTTTTGATGTTACTTACGCTAGCTACGAGTATGCAGATGATCAGCCAGAAGGTTCAGCTGATACGGGAGCTGCAAAACCATGCACGGAGGGCAGCACTCCGAGCGATCAACCATCAGCCTCTCAGGAAGGCAGCAGCAGCCCAGCTAGGGGAGCAACGCCAGAACACCCAGCTGCTCCTAGCGTTGAGCAATCGTCAGGAGGGAGTTCGTCACCTGTTCTGAAGGTTCAGCTGACGCAGAAAGGACACGCCACCTACTCCGGTAAAATACAGGAACGTAATGGATTTATATCCACCGGAGGCCTTTCGCAGCCGTGGTCGGGGCCAAGGTCGGTGTTTACTCACCGAGGAACCGACGAAATTCGAAGATGCTAATACAGAGGAGTGTTGGCGTCGAGCTATGGATGAGGAGTTGGGATCGATCCTAGACAACAATACATGGGAGCTTGTTGATCTACCCAATACTCATAAATCCATAGGTCTCAAGTGGGTGTACAAGATCAAGAAAGATGCCGAAGGAAAATTGGTGAAGTACAAAGCCAGGCTAGTGGCCAAAGGATACGTGCAAGAGCAAGGTGTGGATTTCGAAGAAGTGTATGCTCCCGTTGCAAGGATGGAATCGGTGAGATTACTTATAGCTCTCGCGGCTCAGGAATCTTGGAAATTGCATCACATGGATGTTAAATCTGCGTTCTTGAACGGGAGTTAGAAGAAGAGGTCTATGTGAAGCAACCACCGGGTTACATCAAAGAGGGAGAAGAGCACAAGGTGTTGAGGCTACACAAAGCATTGTACGGGCTACGGCAAGCCCCTCGGGCATGGAACATCAAGCTTGATCGTACTTTAATCTCTCTCGGATTCGAGAAGAGCCCACTGGAACATGCGATGTATAAGAGAGGTGAAGGAAGGGATCATCTATTAGTTGGCATCTATGTTGATGATCTATTGATAACTGGAGCGGACGAGAAGGAGATTGCAAAATTCAAGCTACAGATGAAGGAGCTATTCAAGATGAGTGATCTAGGCTTGTTGAGTTACTACCTTGGCATCGAGGTACATCAAAAGCCCGATGGGATCACGCTATGTCAGGAGGCATATGCAAAGAAGATACTCGAGAAGTGTGGCATGGAAGATTGCAACCCAACTCATGTTCCAATGGAACCTCGGCTTAAACTAAGCAAGAGGAGTGAAGCACCCGCGGTTGATGCAACGGAGTATAGGAGTGTGGTCGGAAGTTTGAGGTATCTCATTAACACAAGACCGGACTTGGCCTATTCTGTTGGATATGTGAGTCGCTTCATGGAAGCACCCACTACGGAACATTGGGCAGCTGTGAAACATATACTCAGGTACATCAAAGGGACAACAAACTTCGGTATTGTCTATTTGAAGGAGAAGGAGAAAGTGAAGCTACTCGGTTATAGTGATAGCGACATGGCCGGAGATGTTGACGACCGTAAGAGTACCTCGGGCGTGGCATATTTCTTCGGAAGGAGTATAGTAAGTTGGCTATCACAAAAGCAAAAAGTGGTTGCACAATCGTCTTGTGAAGCTGAGTATATTGCAGCTGCAACCGCGGCGCGTCAAGGTGTGTGGCTAGGAAGGCTACTTGGTGATCTCACAAATCGTGAGACGGAACGGGTGGTGCTAAATATTGACAACAAGTCTGCAATTTCTCTATGCAAGAACCCGGTGCATCATGATAGAAGCAAGCATATTGATACGAAGTATCACTACATACGGGAATGCGTGGAAGAAAATAAGATTGAAGTCAACTACGTTTGCACCAATGATCAGCTTGCAGATATCCTAACTAAATCTTTAGGACGAGTGAAGTTCAAGGAGATGCGAGGAAGGATTGGCGTCCAAGCTGTGAAGATGAGCACATCGTGCTTAGGGGGGTGATTGTTAGGAATAATCACTTATCGACGCCGGCACGGCGTCATGTGCCCATAGGTTCCGCGTATACGGCTTGGATACGTATGTGTGTCCTAGTCGGTTTAGTCCTAGTCCACGTAGTTGTTATTCGACTCTGATAGAGCTTGCCTGCTTTATATACCCATGTAATAGCTAGGTTGTAAATCAGACCGTGAAGAGCAATACACAAACAACAGGTGCGATACGCCCCTGTAGCGATCCAAACTTTTTCCAAGTGCGTACGTTGAGAGTAATCGATTCAGCTGCTAGCTTGGCTGGTTAGCTTGTTTCGATCGTGTGCGTCTCGGCGATTGTTTGGTAGTGTGTGGTCTCGCCGGATCGTCATCGTCTACGTCGGAAGTACTCGACGTGTTGGGCTGGGCCAACAATGCGTAGTGCAATTGGCTTCTTAAGCTTTCAGCTGGCCACTGAATCTCATCAACTGCCTAGCTCCTTCAAGCTCAGAGCACCATTTAGCTAGCCTTTACTCTTTACAATGGAAGCTCTCATTTCTGCAGTATTTGGTGATATTGCCAGCAGAGCCATATCCGGGATGGTCGAGAAGTGCCTCGAGCAGATGACCGCCAAGAAGCAGACGACCATCAAGGAGGACCTGTACAGGCTGCACCAACTTCTTATGAGGATATCTGCAGTCATCGAGGAGGCTGAGGGGCGGTGTGTAACAAACCGGGGGATGATTCTTCAGATAAGCACCATGAAAGAGCAAATGTTGAGAGGGTACTTTCTTCTCGACGCCTTCAGATGCAGAGAGAAGAAAACCGAGGAGAAGGAGGTTAGTCTGGCTATATCCAAATTTAATCCGGCTAAGCGTTTTCGACTCCTTTCTAGCAGCACTCAAACTGAGAATATCATAATTAGTAGAGACAGCAGTAAGAAGTTGAAGCAGGTCATTCTTGCGCTAGAAAACATGGTTGCTGATATGAAAGAGTTTGTTATATTTCTGACAAACTACCCTCGCTACCGCCAACCTTACGGGGCATATTTGTATTTAGACAAGTATATGTTCGGCCGCCAAATGGAGAGAGAACAAGCCATCAGTTTCTTGCTAAATGTTGATCCTCTAGGGAATGGAAAATTTGGTGTCCTTCCAATTGTTGGTCCTGCATTTGTTGGGAAGAGCACATTTGTGGAACATATTTGCAACGACGAGCGTGTGCGCGATCACTTCTCCTTGATATTGATCTACAGCAAAAACGACCTTAAATATGAAACGGCGGCGGCTTTTAGAGATGATTGTGTGATCAAGCATCAAAAAATTGCCTCGGGTGAAAAAAGAATGTTGGTTGTCATTGAGCTCTTAGGGGACGTGGACAATCGGGCATGGAAGAGGCTGCTGCACTCTGCTGAAACGTACATGACACATGGGAGCAAAATCATAATCGCCAGTCGATCAGAGAAGACGGCCAGCCTTGGAACAATGGAAGCTCTCAGGCTAAAACAAATGAGTAAAGAAGCCTACTGGTATTTCTTCAAGATGCTCGTATTCGGAGGTGCAGGTCCAGAGGAGCACCCGAAGTTAACATCCATAGCCATGGAGCTAGCCCTTGAGATGCGCGGATCTTTCATATGCATATATTGTTGCCGCCCTACTGGAAGGAAATCTCGATGCTCGGTTCTGGTTCATGGTTCTCAGAAACATTAGGGAGCACGCACACAAGAATAAGTTGTTGTTTGGTGAATATCCTCTTATGGAGAGGCCTCGGTATATTTTGAGCATGGCCAGAACAAAGGAAGGTTCTAAGGATATTAAGTTCCTTATCAGTCGTGACTACCAAAAAGGGATTGCTTCTCAATGCGAGATTCCAAAGATAACAACGGTGGATCTGCTATCAGGGACCTGGAGCACTATGCCACAGGGAAAATTTAAGGTCCTGTCATGGAGGTCTCGCATACCACCGTACTATATCTACACCGCTGACTGTGAGTTTGTGCAGGACGAGAGCAGTACCACAACATAAGGAAGAAGAAAGGCGCTCTTTGGCACTGCTGACCTTGCTTTGAGTTACTGTTGGTTCTCTTCTTGTCAACTGGTCATGGCTCGACAGATTTTTTATGGGATATATTGTAATCCAGTATGTACGTCATCTTGTAGGCCTCCTTAGTTACTGAGTGTGTTTGTAGTACATATTATACTCTTCATTGTAATTAACAAAACCTCCGTATTCAAGTACTCCCTTTGTACCCAAATAGTAAGTAATTTAGATGTTTCAGCGTGAAGTATATATATGGAATAAAATGAGTGAACAGATACACTAAAACGTGTTTATATTTAGAATGCGGCATGAAAAATTAGAAAACTTTTTATTATTTGGAATAGAGTGAGTAGTTGATATTTCTACGGACTTTTTGACTTTTGGGACAGAGCTGATATGTCTTGTTGGTATCTACATTGTTTTCAACCATGTTTCCTTTACACGGATGACACCATTCAGTTATAAGAATAGACCTAGGATTCCTCAAAGGGGCTCGGGAAAAACACGAGCACAATTAAGATCATCGAGATCACAAAAAACATCAAACAACGGCACACAGTCGGCACAACTGAACATCCAATGTAACCCGAGATATTTAATTTCAGACAAGGGTAGTAGGTCTTTACCTCCACTGTGAGGTGCGAAGTTGGGTAATCCTTTGGCTATATCCCGTACCGTGACCTCCATTGTAGCCTTGGCTCACACCTTTTTGATTGCGATGTCCAGCCATATGGCTACACACTCAAGTTTTGCTCGACATTTGGCACCCGCCATGGGGCCCACTACTAACGGGAACAACCTCTTCCGATGACGTCCACTTTGTCTCTATACAAATCATGTGACTTGGTCCGCATGCCAAAAGACAACACCGATGGCTTCATCTTCGCTCCTCGTCATAGTTGACAATTGGAGACCTGAGCTAAGAGCATAACTCCTCACCTCCGCAATGTTAATGTGTGCCGGACATTGTTGATGACGAGCTCGAGGAAGATCCTCCCCGGAATATTATACTTCGTGTTTTGTTCTTTATTGCAGTTGGTTGTGATATATATAGGTCGTTGTTGTCGAACTTCGGGATACTTTTCATTGTAGGTAGCATAATGATCCTTAAGATTAATTTTACATATGAGAAATAAGTCGTGTAATCATATCCCACAACGATAGTTAAGAGCGAGATAATTGTAAAATCGAATCAAATTCAGCCCTAGGATCCAAAATAAATGCAAATTCAAACGAAGGAGGAATGTCTTTCCAATATTTCAAGTGTTTATTTTGCATTTTAACAACAACATCGTGTAAAATATCATCATTTTCATATTGTTTAAAGTGACTCGCCATTAATAAAAGTTGGTACATCAACCATTAAAAGTCGATGTGGGATAACAAAGCATGAGTTTAATCTAAGAATTTCTATAAATCTAACAATACTTGAGCAACATACCAACATTAGCTATCATTAGGATACTTTCTTAATTTGAATTAACAAAATATATTAAATTATCTTTGTTTGGAGGCACAAACTTTATCATGTCATATGTAGAGCTGCATGTAACATCCATGTCAAAATTCAACATATGAGGACCCAAGATAATGCAAGTATAATATTATCTGACTTTTAACCAAGTTTCTTAAAGCACATTTAGCAATAAAGATTAAAAATATGAAAAGGACAACGTTGATGTAGAAATAGTGGCTGACGGAAGAATGGAAACCCAATACCCCACAACAGCAAAACTATACCCGGCTAAGGAGTTAGTCGGGCAACACCAAGACCAAGATTGTTAGCCAGCGCTCCTGGCCTGACCGATTAAGGAGATAACCGACCACAGTCCGCCGTCTGACTTCCAAACGAGGGCATCTTCCTAAGATCACAATCGTGCCCATAATGATAGCGGGCACCTAGAAGAAGGGGCAGGCTCCGTCGTGCTCATTGATGTGCCGGCCAGGAGCACCGCCGTGGGGAATCCTGCCAGGCTGCTCGGTCAGAGAAAAAGTGACGGCGAGGAGGACATGCCGGGAGAGTCCATGGATCACACCTCCTTCATACGGCAGTGGTCGGACTACACCATCTGATGAGGGAGCCATTGTCCACAAAGGTCCCCTAATACTCACCCTTCCTCTGTATCACTAGTCGTGAGCCGGTACTACTTACTAGTTGTTCTGGTTTTGTTCCCTTTGAGAGTTGAGAATGAACTGTACTGTAGTGTGTACTGGAGTGTGTGTATGTGTTCACTTGTTTCTTCAGCTCAGTGGCAAAGCTGCGATACTGATATAAAAGGAGTAATCGTGCTTTTTCTTAGAACAAAAGGCATGGGTTAATCAAGCTTCAAGGACATATTTTGTGTGTGATTTCTCTGCTGGAGACCTATTTATTCTCCATTTTGTCTTCCTTTTCTAAAGCTATATATTTAAATTCATCGAGGAAAACTTCATGAAAGCAGTAACTTTTTTTTTAGATAAAGGGAGCTTTTTTTAGATGAAAGCAGTAACTACTTTTGCAAGTCAAGTAGCTATATTCATGACCATTTCTACCACAATGATGCCACAGAATACATAGCACACATGTTTCCAGCCCCCCATTTCATCAGTAGACGTGTCATCAAGACTAAATGCCACCAGTATTAGAGTTCCTAGCTAATAAGTCACTCTTTCTGAAGTTCACAAGGGTTGGTAAATGTCACGTCAAGATTTGCCAACTTAAAGTTTATGAGTGCATTTCCCCAATCAGATAAGTAAAAAATATCTTTCCAGATCACATCCCATATCTTCTTGCCTCCCTTTGTTTGGTCACTTTGCTCACCTGAGCTCATGTGATTTGAGCTGTTTAAAAAAGCTAATCAATAAAGCTGGTGTTCACCGAGTAAGCAACTGCCAAACTTCTTCAAGCTCAGAGCACCATCTAGCTAGTGAGAAGCCTGGCATGGTTCTTGTTCCTTGAGTTTTTACAATGGAGGCCCTCATTTCAGCATTTTTTGGTGATATTGTAAGCAGAGCCATATCCTTCGTGGTTGTGAAGTCCCTCCAGCACACAGCCGCCGAGGATGATCTTCAGAGGCTGCGCCAACTGCCTATGAGGATATCTGCAGCCGTCGAGGAGGCTGAGCGGCGGTGCGTCTCAAACCAAGGGATGGCCCGTCAGGTTAGCATGATGATAAAACATATGTTCAGAGGGTACTACCTCCTCGACTCCTTCAAGTGCAAAGAGAAGAAAACCGATGATGAAGAGGTGTGTCGTTCCTCGTTTTCTCAATCCCAATTTAGCCCGGCTAAGCGCCTTCGCCTCCTTTCTAGCAACACACAAATTGAGAGCATGGTAATTGGCCGAGACAACAGTAAGGAGTTGAAGCATGTTATTTTTGTCCTAGAGAACATGGTTGGTGATATGAAGGAGTTTGCTATATTTCTAATGAGCTACCCACGGATGTACCGCCAACCTTATGGCACATATTTATATATGTACAAGTATATGTTCGGTCGGCAAATGGAGAGAGAACGAGCCATCAGTTTCTTGCTAGAAGCTGAGCCTCATGGTCATGGAAGATTGGGTGTTCTTCCAATTGTTGGTCCTGGACTAATTGGTAAGAGCACTCTTGTGGAACTTGTTTGCAATGATGAGCGTGTGCGCAATCATTTCCCTTGATCTTGCTCTACTCCGGAAATGACCTTAAAGATGAAACAGCGATGGCTTTTAGAGACCATTGTGTGATCAATCATTAAAGTATTACCGCGGGTGAAGAAAGAGCATTGATTATCATCGAGCTCTTAGGAGACGTTGATCAAGGGGCATGGAAGAGGCTCTTGCACTCTTCTAAGAGATACATGAAACACGGGAGAAAAATTATAATCACTAGCCGGTCGGAAAAGATGGTGAGTTTTGGAACGACGGAAGCCATCAAGCTAAATTGTTTGTCTAAAGAAGCTTACTGGTATTTCTTCAAGATACTCGTGTTTGGCAACTCGGCTCCGGAGGAGCACCCAAAGTTAACATCAGTAGCCATGGAGCTAGCCCTTCAGATCCGCGGATCTTTCATGTCCGCATATGTTGTTGCCGCCTTACTGAGAGCAAATCTGAGTGCTAGGTTCTGGTGCAGGGTTCTCAGATATGTTAGAGAGCACATGCAGAAGAATACTTTTTTGTTTGGTGAATATCCTGACGATCATATGTCTAGGTATGTTTGGAGCATTGCTGAAGCACAGCAAGGTTCCGTAAATCCTAAGTTATTTCTGATAGTTCATAGTCAGCAAAAAGGGCCTGCTGCTCACCGCGAGGTTCCGCGGATGACATTGGTGGATCTTCTATCCGGGACCTGGAGCGCTCTGCCGCAGGGCAAATTTGAGGTCTTGTCCTGGAGGTCCCGGATACCACCATACTACAGCTACACATCTGCTTGCGAGTTTGTTCAGCAAGAGCGCAGTACCACATAAAGGAAGAAGAAATACGCTCTTCGGCGCCGTGGTGACGTTGCTTTGCGTTACTAGTAGTTCTCTTCTTGTCTACACTGATCATGGCTCAACAGATCGGTAGGTAGGCCAGGCTTCCTTGCTTGCTTATCTAAACGTCGGTGCTTGATTTGAGTTTTCTTGGTTCTTGACCGATTGATATTATATTGGAGTATACTGTAATTGGTACCTAGCAGCTCATCATGTAGGGATCCTTACTCACTGATTGTGTATGTGATCACTTGTATACTCTTCAGTTCTTCATTTCAGTATACAACACCTTGAATGAAATCTAGTTGATAAAACTGAATGCAGCAATGTGGTAAATGTCATGTTGAGTTATATGCTTGTCATGTAAAGGTCGGTACCACATGTGAGAAATCCACGCGACAGTTCGGGCTGTTGAGATGAAGCAACAGCTGAAACAACACAATGAAGAAACACCATCACTGCCTGATTGTGCAGGCATCGTTAAGAACGGAATAAAAATGTGATCTCTGCTGCTGATTTTCTGAAAGCAACAGGAATCTTACATACTGGGGTACACTGTACACCAGTTCGGCGAAGAAGTACAAGAAAAGCAGAAACAAACTTGGATAAAAGGGATTACTACGTTTTTAGCATCAGGATTCAGGACACACTGCTGCTGGTCCCAGCAGCTTTCAAGTTTCCGCTCCGCTGACGAGAAGCAAAAATAAATCTTGTGTCATAACGGCGCTGTCATTGTCGAAATTTATGGACAATTGCTTTGCGAAGCTTCCAAGAAGGCAATTTAAAGTCATCAATCATTGGGAGTTCAGGCAACCTATATGCGCCGCTACAGAGATCTGCACCACAAGTCAGAATAAACACAAATATCTGAGCAAACACAGCCACTGCCAGATGTGTCAACAAACACTAAGAAAATCCCCATTTATCTGAAACTGATAGCACAATTGTCTGCTTGAGCTTTTATCTGGCCCTTCCATGTCAGCAACTACCTTACTCCTTCAAGCTCAGAGGTCAGAGCGCCATATAGCTGGTGAGAAGCCTTGAGGTGTTCCTGTTCCTTCATGCTTTACAATGGAGGCTCTCATTTCTGCAATACTTGGTGATATTGTCAGCAGAGCCATATCCGTGGTGATCGAGAAGTGCCTCGAGAAGACGACCGTAAAGGAGCAGACAACCACCGAGGAGGACCTGCACAGGCTGCACCGACTGCTTATGAGGATATCTGCAGTCGTCGAGGAGGCTGATGGGCGGTCTGTAATTAACCGAGAGATGATACATCAGATTAGCACCATGAAAGAGCAAATGTTGAGAGGGTACTTCGTTCTCGATGCCTTCAGGTGCAGAGAGAAGAAAACCGAGGAGATGCAGGTGAGTCTTGCTATATCCAAATTTAATCCGGCTAAGCGCTTTCGACTCCTTTCTAGAAACATTCAAACTGAGAGCGTCATAATTGGTGGAGACAGCAGTAAAACGTTGAAGCAGGTTATTCTTGTCCTAGAAAACATGGTTGCTGATATGAAAGAGTTTGCTATATTTTTGACAAGCTACCCTCGAATGTACCGCCAACCTTATGGCACATATTTATATTTAGACAAGTATATGTTCGGACGGCAAATGGAGAGGGAACAAGCCATCAGCTTCCTGCTAGGCGCTGAGCTTCTAGGGAATGGAAATTTTGGTGTCCTTCCAATTGTTGGTCCTGCATTTGTTGGGAAGAGCACACTTGTGGAACATATTTGCAACGATGAGCGTGTACGCAATCACTTCTCCTTTATCTTGATGTATAGCAAAAACGACCTTAAATATGAAACATCGACGTCTTTTAGAGATGATTGTGTGATCAAGCATCAAAATATTCCCTCGGGTGAAAAAAGGCTGTTGGTTGTGATTGAGCTCTTAGGGGACATGGACAATGGGGCATGGAAGAGGTTGCTGCACTCTGCTGAAACATACATGACACATGGGAGCAAAATTATAATCACTAGTCGATCAGAGAACATGGCGAGTGTTGGAACAACAGAAGCCATCAAGCTAAATTGTGTGTCTAAAAAAGCTTACTGGCATTTCTTCAAGATGCTCGTGTTTGGGAGCACAGATCCGGAGGAGCACCCACATTAACATCCATAGCCATGGAGCTTTCGCTCGAATGCGTGGGTCTTTCATATCCGCAAATTGTCATGCCGCTCTACTGAGAGGAAATCTAAGTGCTCGTTCTGGTGCAGGGTTCTCAGACAGTATAGGGAGTTCACGCAGAAGAATACTTGGTGTTTGGTGAATATCCCGAGGATCATATGCCTCGGTATGTTTGGACCATTACTGAAACACAACAAGGTTCCAAGCTTCGTAAGTCATTTCTGCTACATGGTAGTTACCATAAAGAGCCTGCAGCCCGCGAGGATCCAACACTAACATTGGTGGATCTTGTATCCAAGAGCCGGAACGCAATGCCGCAAGGGAAATTTGAGGTCTTGTCCTGGAGGTCCCTCATACCACCATATTACAGTTACATAGAAGTTTGTGAGTTTGTGCGGCACAAGAACACCACGCCATAGTTCTCTTCTCGTCTACTCAATTAATTATATTTAGCTCACCAGATTGGCATGTACTATTAGACTTTCTTGTGTGTTGTGAGTTGTTGCGGTTCTTGATCCATCGATCGATCTTATATTGCGACACTGTAATTAGGTACCCAGTAGCTCATCATATAGTGGCCTCTATGTACTGATGTGTCGTAATCACTTGTATGCTTTTCATCTCAAACACAAGAGCTTTTGAACAAAATCTAGTGGATACTTCTTGCAGGCTCTGTTCCTCATTCTTCGTATAAATTAGCTTATAGTATAGCATTGTTTACCAACCACTAGAGAAGCCCGTTTTCATGATGCTGGTTAATATTGTCTCCCAGCGCCAAGTTTCCACCATGGTGATGACCTCTAAATCGAAAACATATGCTGCTACTTTCTTCTGTCACCAGTAATGTGGCTTTCGTTGGATGGGTCACCATCAATAATTATTAGGATTCTGATTGTGCAGGCGTAGTAAAGAATGGAACAAAATTGTGACCTCACTGCTGATTTTTTTTTTACAGAGGAGGCCAAAAAAGGACCTGTTTCTTGTGAAAGTAACAGAAGTTTTACATATATACTTAGGTAAACCAGTTCAGTGCAGAAGTAAAACAGGATTACGTTTTTAGCATCAGCACACACTGGTGCTGGTCCAGCAGGGGAAACATGCAGCTGTCCAATTGAAGTCACTGACTCAGCAAATGCAGCTCCCTTCGAGCTCAGAGTACCATCTATCTAGCTCGGATGCTTTGGAGGATTTCTGCTGGTCCATAGTGTCTTGATGGCAGGCCACATCACTCACCAATCTTGAAAGTTCAGGCAACCTATATATGCCGCTACAGAAATCAGCACCACAAGTCAGAATCAACAAAGATATTTGAGCAAACACAGCCACAAAATGTTTCAAAAACAGATATTTTCTTCTGCCAACAGTATGCCGCCTTCGTTGGATGGGTCAACAAAGACTAGAAGAATCCCCATTTTATGGAAATGCGTACACAATTGGCTTCTTAAGCTTTCAGTTGGCCACTGAATCTCATCAACTGCCTAGCTCCTTCAAGCTCAGAGCACCATTTAGCTAGCCTTTACTCTTTACAATGGAAGCTCTCATTTCTGCAGTATTTGGTGATATTGCCAGCAGAGCCATATCCGGGATGGTCGAGAAGTGCCTCGAGCAGATGACCGCCAAGAAGCAGACACCATCAAGGAGGACCTGTACAGGCTGCACCAACTTCTTATGAGGATATCTGCAGTCATCGAGGAGGCTGAGGGGCGGTGTGTAACAAACCGGGGATGATTCTTCAGATAAGCACCATGAAAGAGCAAATGTTGAGAGGGTACTTTCTTCTCGACGCCTTCAGATGCAGAGAGAAGAAAACCGAGGAGAAGGAGGTTAGTCTGGCTATATCCAAATTTAATCCGGCTAAGCGTTTCGACTCCTTTCTAGCAGCACTCAAACTGAGAATATCATAATTAGTAGAGACAGCAGTAAGAAGTTGAAGCAGGTCATTCTTGTGCTAGAAAACATGGTTGCTGATATGAAAGAGTTTGTTATATTTCTGACAAACTACCCTCGCTACCGCCAACCTTACGGGGCATATTTGTATTTAGACAAGTATATGTTCGGCCGCCAAATGGAGCGAGAACAAGCCATCAGTTTCTTGCTAAATGTTGATCCTCTAGGGAATGGAAAATTTGGTGTCCTTCCAATTGTTGGTCCTGCATTTGTTGGGAAGAGCACATTTGTGGAACATATTTGCAACGACGAGCGTGTGCGCGATCACTTCTCCTTGATATTGATCTACAGAAAAAACGACCTTAAATATGAAACGGCGGCGGCTTTTAGAGATGATTGTGTGATCAAGCATCAAAAAATTGCCTCGGGTGAAAAAAGAATGTTGGTTGTCATTGAGCTCTTAGGGGACGTGGACAATCGGGCATGGAAGAGGCTGCTGCACTCTGCTGAAACGTACATGACACATGGGAGCAAAATCATAATCGCCAGTCGATCAGAGAAGACGGCCAGCCTTGAACAATGGAAGCTCTCAGGCTAAAACAAATGAGTAAAGAAGCCTACTGGTATTTCTTCAAGATGCTCGTATTCGGAGGTGCAGGTCCAGAGGAGCACCCGAAGTTAACATCCATAGCCCTGGAGCTAGCCCTTGAGATGCGTGGATCTTTCATATATGCATATATTGTTGCCGCCCTACTAGAAGGAAATCTCGATGCTCGGTTCTGGTTCATGGTTCTCAGAAACATTAGGGAGCACGCACACAAGAATAAGTTGTTGTTTGGTGAATATCCTCTTATGGAGAGGCCTCGGTATATTTTGAGCATGGCCAGAACAAGGGAAGGTTCTAAGGATATTAAGTTCCTTATCAGTCGTGACTACCAAAAAGGGATTGCTTCTCAATGCGAGATTCCAAAGATAACAACGGTGGATCTGCTATCAGGGACCTGGAGCACTATGCCACAGGGAAAATTTAAGGTCCTGTCATGGAGGTCTCGCATACCACCGTACTATATCTACACCGCTGACTGTGAGTTTGTGCAGGACGAGAGCAGTACCACAACATAAGGAAGAAGAAAGGCGCTCTTTGGCACTGCTGACCTTGCTTTGAGTTACTGTTGGTTCTCTTCTTGTCAACTGGTCATGGCTCGACAGATTTTTTATGGGATATATTGTAATCCAGTATGTACGTCATCTTGTAGGCCTCCTTAGTTACTGAGTGTGTTTGTAGTACATATTATACTCTTCATTGTAATTAACAAAACCTCCGTATTCAAGTACTCCCTTTGTACCCAAATAGTAAGTAATTTAGATGTTTCAGCGTGAAGTATATATGGAATAAAATGAGTGAACAGATACACTAAAACGTGTTTATATTTAGAATGCGGCATGAAAAATTAGAAAACTTTTTATTATTTGGAATAGAGTGAGTAGTTGATATTTCTACGGACTTTTTGACTTTTGGGACAGAGCTGATATGTCTTGTTGGTATCTACATTGTTTTCAACCATGTTTCCTTTACACGGATGACACCATTCAGTTATAAGAATAGACCTAGGATTCCTCAAAGGGGCTCGGGAAAAACACGAGCACAATTAAGATCATCGAGATCACAAAAAACATCAAACAACGGCACACAGTCGGCACAACTGAACATCCAATGTAACCCGAGATATTTAATTTCAGACAAGGGTAGTAGGTCTTTACCTCCACTGTGAGGTGCGAAGTTGGGTAATCCTTTGGCTATATCCCGTACCGTGACCTCCATTGTAGCCTTGGCTCACACCTTTTTGATTGCGATGTCCAGCCATATGGCTACACACTCGAGTTTTGCTCGACATTTGGCACCGCCATGGGGCCCACTACTAACGGGAACAACCTCTTCCGATGACGTCCACTTTGTCTCTATACAAATCATGTGACTTGGTCCGCATGCCAAAAGACAACAACGACGGCTTCATCTTCGCTCCTCGTCATAGTTGACAATTGGAGACCTGAGCTAAGAGCATAACTCCTCATCTCCGCAATGTTAATGTGTGCCGGACATTGTTGATGACGAGCTCGAGGAAGATCCTCCCCGGAATATTATACTTCGTGTTTTCTTCTTTATTGCAGTTAGTTGTGATATATATAGGTCGTTGTTGTCGAACTTCGGGATACTTTTCATTGTAGGTAGCATAATGATCCTTAAGATTAATTTTACATATGAGAAATAAGTCGTGTAATCATATCCCACAACGATAGTTAAGAGCGAGATAATTGTAAAATCGAATCAAATTCAGCCCTAGGATCCAAAATAAATGCAAATTCAAACGAAGGAGGAATGTCTTTCCAATATTTCAAGTGTTTATTTTGCATTTTAACAACAACATCGTGTAAAATATCATCATTTTCATATTGTTTAAAGTGACTCGCCATTAATAAAAGTTGGTACATCAACCATTAAAAGTCGATGTGGGATAACAAAGCATGAGTTTAATCTATAAGAATTTCTATAAATCTAACAATACTTGAGCAATCACCTCAATCAGTAAGGGAGTTCAGTCTTGCCCCCTGAAAATCATCACTGATGGCCAGGTTACTTGATGTACAAGATCTCTAGCAAACGTCTTCTATAGCAACCTAGCCATAGCTATCTAGGACCGAATCTTTGTAAGGCCGCACCGCCATCTCTATAAGGCGGCAGCACACTCCTATATGACCAATCACCTCGGCATAGAGAGGAGATCGATCATTCATCACATACCCACAAAACACACAACCTATACACCTTGTACACTGGAGAACACACCATCCACCTAGCCGGCTAAACCACTAGCTAACATCATCTTATACCTTGAGCATCTCACACTCCGGAATACAATCCATCCTGACATGAGTAGAGTTTTTACAGGGACGATCACGAGGCCCTGAACATGTATACATTCTTACGTGCTTGAGACTTTTAACCCATCCGATCGTGGTCACAATTCTTTACCTCATAGAAATTCACTAGCCGATGGCTAAGTAAGGGAGAGAGGAAAATCATTGCATTAGTATTTGATGCAGCATTATCCTTATTGAAAAATCTTCTCGGTGAGACCAAAATAATTAACCACAATAATGATTTTCAGCAACGATAAGACTAATATGGGATACAACAATTAATTCCTATCCAATGATTATTTTCGGCCGTCACCAAGTTCCGTTGTTAACACAATGAGTAACAAAACTAACAACAGTATTGTAATTCTTGCTTACGACGAACCCTCAGATGTTGAGCGCCATCTATTTCTTCTCACTTAGATCAACATCATCATGAAAATGTCGTGAAACTCATTGAGATTGGCCTTGAAATAAAAGTGTGAGGTAAATAAAAGTGTGAGATTGCCCCCGCATCGTCCCCCGCTTAGGGCGACACGGGCGGAACCCTAGGCGGCCGCCGCCTCAACCCTCCCTCCTCCCCGTGCTCCTTCCTGCCGCCGCCGGCGCGTGCGCCTGGCAAATCCCAGGGCTGTTGGCGGCGGCGGGCCTCCTCATCCTGCGTCGCGCGCGCGGAGATCCCCGTGATATGCGGCGCCGTCTTCCTTGGCCGGTGGCAGGGCTGGTCCTGGAGCGGCCCGTCGAGATCTTGGGCGGACGCCGGGGCGGCGGCTCCGGGCAGGCTGTCTGCGGCGTGTCGCGCCCGGTCGTGCGGCCACCACGGCGGAGGATTGTGGCAGTCGGGCGGCGGCCGGTGAAGCAGCTGGCGGCGGGGGTGACCCCGATGGCTGTCGATCTGGCTCCTATGGCGGCGTGGCTGAGAGTGGTGGCGGCCGGCGGCCCCTGCCGTCCTTGTAGACGGTGGCAGCTTCGTCGACAAGTCAGTGGCTCTGTTGTGGCCTCCTCTTCTGCCGGAGGGGGTCGGCAAGATGTTCTGGTGGTGAGTGGGTGGTGCAGCCGCCGGTGAAAACCGTGCTCGGACTCCGGTCTGGGCGGGCGATGGCGGTGTGTATGCACCGTTCTCTTGTTGAAGACATCGACATTGCGGTCTGCTGCCACTTTACTCGAGTTGCTTCCTGGGGGAAACCCTAGACCCGGGTGTCCCGGATCGGACAATGGTGGCGCAGCTTGCGTCACTCTCCCTCATGAGGGCATTGTTTTTTGGGAGCAACTGCCAGACGGTGGTGCTATGAGATCTGCCAAGGGTCATGCGGAGCTCTGCCCTGAAGATGGACCAGTGGATGATGGATGGGCTTGTGAAGGGTCTGCTACACCGGTCATGTGCTCCTGTTTCGCCATAGGGTGTCTCAGCGATGCCCCCGGTGATTTTTAGCTGATGGGGCGTTTGTTTCGGTTTTTAGGGCATAGGCCCTGACGACATGTTTCTTCCCCATTGTCGGGTTTGTAGGTGTTGTATGGTGGCTTTGGGTTTTGTGATGTATGCCTTCGGCAGTGCTCTTTCCATTTCAATAAATATAAATAAAGGCCGTATGCATCGCTTTGATGCAGAGGCTGGGGCTCCCCTTTTCGAAAAAAATAATAGAGGTACGCTTTAAGCGCACAAAATGAGAGGGGTGGAACCCCTATGTACAGGAAAAAACTACTCCCACCATTTCTAAAATGATATGTTTTAGTTTTTTTGATCCATTCGTATCTAGACATGTTTTATCGTAAGATGCAAAATAATCTACAAGCTACAACACATCTAGATACGTAAGAGTCAGAAAAGGGCAACATTTTGTGTCAAAAAAAGTAAAATGTTTTATATTTAGCTATGTGCAGGAAGAAATGAATCCTTTTCGAACCATTTTATAGGCCGGCCACACCGCGTGTCTGAAAACGAAATTAATCCTGGCACACCGTTGGGAATGCCTATAGGACGCGGTACGTGAAGCTTGCTTCGCTTCGCGTACCCCTTCCTCCACGCGACGCGCTAAATGGGCCAGGCCCAATGACTGATTCAAACGCGCGACGCTTCCTCCACACGAATATTTCCTGAATTTCTTTCAGGTCTTTTAAACGTTTGACTGTGTTTCCTGAATTTTGTTCAGAATTTTAACGTTTGACCATTTCCCGAATTTTTGGCAATGAAAATTTTAAAAAATGGAAACATTAATAATATTCGGATCCATTTGTAACTTCGGAACGATTTTGTCAAATAGCACCAATTTCAATTTGGAACCATTTTTTTGAAAATGGGACCATTTTTAATTTCGCAACCATTTTGAATTGCAACCATTTTGAAAATGTAACCAATTTTAGTTTTGGAACCATTTTTTAAAATGCGACTAATTTTAGTTTCAGAACCATTTTGAATTGAAACCGTTTTGAAAATGGGACCAATTTTAAATTTTGGAAGCATTTTCAAAATAGAACCATTTCTAAATTCGGAACCATTGTTAAAAAGGGAACAATTAATAATTTTGGATCCATTTTTTTATTTTGGAATGATTTTGAAAATGGGACAAATTTTAATTTCGTTACCATTTTGAATTGGAACCATTTTGAAAATGGGACAAATTTTAATTTCGGAACGATTTTTGAAAATGGGACCAATTTTAATTTCAGAACCATTTTCAATTGGTTCCATTTTGAAAATGTGACCAATTTTAAAATTTGGAACCATTTCTTAATTGTGAACCATTGTTAAAAATGGAACAATTAATAATTTCAGATCCATTTTTAATTTTGGAACGATTTTGAAAATGGGACCAATTTTAATTTCGGGACCATTTTTAATTTTGGAACCATTATTGAAAATGGGACCAATGTTATTTTTGGAACCATTTTGAAAATGGTTCCAAAATTAATTTTGGAACGAAACCATTTTTAAATTTGGAACTATTTTTAATTTCGGAACGATTTTCAAAATGGATCCATTTTTAATGGAACTATTTCAATTTTTGGAATAATATTTTTGAAAATATGGAACCATTAAAAATAGAAGCATTTTAAAAACCTTTTTTATTTCTAGAACCATTTTTAATTTTTGAACCCTTCTCGAAATGGAACCATTTTTAATTTCGGAACCATTTTTGTAAATGGGACCGATTTTAATTTAGGATCCATTTTGAAGTGGAACCATTTTTAAAATGGGACCAATTTTAATTTCGGAACCATTTTGAATTGAAACCATTTTGAAAATGGGACCAATTTTAAATTAGGAACCATTATTAATTTTGGAACTATTTTCAAAATGGAACCGTTTCTTAAATTTGGAAACATTGCTAAAAATGGAACAATTAATGATTTCAGATCCATTTTTAATTTTTGGAACAATTTTCAAAATGGAACCATATTTATTTCAGAACTATTTTAAATTTTCAAACGAATTTAAAAATGGAACCATTATTATTTTTGGAACATTTTTTAAAATGGGACCATTAAAAATAGAACCATTTTTATTCCTAGAACCATTTTTAATTTTTGAACCGTTTTTCAAAATGGAAACATTTTTAATTTCGGAACCATTTTTGAAAATGGGTCCAATTTTAATTTCGGATCCATTTTGAAGTGGGATCATTTTTTAAAATGGGACCAGTTTTAATTTCGGAACCATTTTGAATTTGGACATTTTTAAAATGGGACCAATTTTAAATTCGGAGCCATTATTAATTTTGGAACCATTTTCAAAATTATAGAAAACAATACACAGATAATAAATACAAAGCAATCGAGAAAATCCACCTGATTGACATCCTGGAGCATATCTCATACACTTCACAATTAATATTCAATCTAGCATATTGCAGTTCATATGTTCAGGCGAGACTATTTTTGCAAACTGCAGTACATTAATCTCATCGAAAAAATACATGATTCATAAATTATAAATAATATGCCACAGCTCAAATTCTCGACAGAAATATCATGATCCATTGTGCTTCACAATGCATATTTAGAGCATCTCCACCGGGGGCCTCTAAACGACCCCCAAATGGCCTTTGGGGGGCCGAACACCAAAAACGCCCACCAGCGGCACTCCCCAAAGCCTCGCCCCGAGTGATTTTGTGTCCGGCACTCCAGGAGGGCCTCCAAATCGCCTCGGCCATGGCCCTGACAGAGATGGCCCACCCGTCATACACACGACGCGCCTGTCCAGTGTTAATGACGGCAGTGCAGGAGGCCGTTCCGCCACGCCTGTCATCACGCGTCGCAATAACGCCGCGCCCGTTCCCCTGGCGGGCGCAGAGCGAAGCGACGCGCCGCAATAACGCCGCGCCACTTCCAATGGCGCAGACAGAAGCGACGCATGCTGGAGTCGCAGCGGCTGGCCGCGGCGGCGCCCTGCAGACGCTTCGTTGGCGTCAATGCGCGGCCAGGCGAAGCGGTGGCCGCGTTAATGCAGGCCACCCAACCCTTCTCCTTCGGCCGCCTTTAAAACCCGACGCAGCGTAGCCCTTTCTCCTCACACCATCGCTTCTCCCTCTCCCTCCCTCTCCCTCAAGAACATAGGCCACCATGGCGGGCAGCCGCGACGGGCGTTGCGGTGAGCAACGCCACGAGCAGCTGGAGGAACTCCGGCGTCGCAACGAGGAGGCGGAGATGGCCAAGGCGTTCCAGCGAGGCATGTGGCGCGAGGAGGCCGACAACGCGCCTCCCTACGTGGTCTCGCTGGAGACCGCACGGCTGAGCAGCCGCCACCAGCTGCCGGTGGACGACGACGCCACCCTTCCAGACGGGTGGGTGAGGAGCGCCGCCAACATTCCGGTGGCGCCGCGGCTCAGCGGGCAGGACCGCGTCGAGTTCCTCAAGCACAAGTGGACGGAGATGTCGTATGACCATAAGCTCGACCCCAAGTACTCCATCTCGGCGCCCTACTGGCACGCCGTGGTGAACACGGAGTACGAGGTGCGTCATAGCGGTCGACGAGAGCCAACGCCGGAGTTGTCCTCAACAGACGACGAGCGTGACGGTGAGGACGGCGACGACAACGACGACGACGACCCCGAGCTGCCCGATCTGCCTCTACAAGCGGCTGCATCTTGGGCAGCAGCGTCGCTGTCACCGAAGAAAGGGGCGGCGCAAGCCGAAGAGGCTTCCGATCAAACGCCCCGCCGCATGTCACGGCGGTAAAAGGAAAACCACGCGCCAGCGAAACCAGAAGCCTCAGCCGCTCAGCTGAGGCTACGGGACGTTCCTCAAGACCGGAGACCTTGATCTGCGGGAACCGGCGGCAACGTTTCTAAAGGCCGTAGCCGATGGGAACGGAAGATGCAATCCCAGCGCTGGATCATCAAGGCATGCAAGTCTCTTGATGATTCTTTGGCTTGGTTCTCATCTTCCTCTCCTTCGGCCGGCCATGAAGTGTCATCTCTTCTCCTCGCCGGCGTGTGTATTGGTTGGCGAGAAGTTGCATAGGCCCCCTTCTCTCCGCCTAGTCTAGGTTTAGTTTGTTAAATCTCGTTTAAATTTGAAATTCTAAGTTTGTTAAATCTCATTTGAATAAAGTTTGAATAGATGAAAATAGCATATACATGCGGCGTACTTCTCTCCGCCTAGTCTAGGGTCTACGCATCCTTCTTCTTCATCTTCTTGGAGGCCGAAGCTTTCGCGTGATCGCCGCATTGGCGAGGACGCTTGGGGGCCTTCGGCTTCTCGACGTCGCCGTCGTAGCCGTCCTCGTCCTTGGCATCGACGGCCGCGTCCTTGGCGGCGGGCGCGACCTCGCTCTCCTCCCCGCCGGATGCCTCCTCCTCGGAGGGGGTTCCATACGGGTTCAACACCTCGTACGGAGATGCGGGGGCTGCCTCGTTCCCGTCGTTGGGAGCAACGGCATTGGGGCCGCTGTCGTCATTGTCCTCCTCCTCCTTGTCATTGTCCTCCTCCTGCTCGTCATCGTCCTCCTCCTCTGCGGGGGTCTCCCCGTCCGACGAAGAACGCGGTGAAGGGGTGTCGTCGAGCCCGTAGAAGAGATCGAGTTGCTCGACTTCTGACGGCGATGGCTCGGGGGAAGAAACAGAATCTGAGCCATTGCCGCTCGAGGAAGACGACACCGGTGCTTCGCCTTCGCCGCCGGACTCCTCGCTGGTGGCGCCATGCCACATCTCCGGCTTACCCCACTCGGCCATGTCGTACCAAACCAATAGAATGAGATCGAATTGCGGCCCGCGAGGATGGTTACATATTGCTGCCAAGCGGCGGCAGTTGCACGCCCACACGAACCGGCGGCGGTTGCCGTAATGCGGAGCGACGCGGCGGTTGCCGGCGGCGGTTCGTGCGCCCGCAAGGTGTTCGACAGTTTGCTCAAATTTTGGGCCGTTTGAGGGGTGGGCCTTTGGGGAGTGCCGCTGTGGGCGGCCTCCAAATGTTGCCCGGACACATGTCCGGCACCCCCCAAAGGAGGCCCAATTGGGGGTGCCGGACACACATTTAGAGGCCCCCGGTGGAGATGCTCTTAAAGCTGGTACCACAGAATATAAGCTTGTGAACATGCAGAACCGAGCTCATTGCGAAGATCTGCAGGCATATGCGCAAAGGAAGAGTAATATATCCATCATCGATCAGTAGTATGGAATCTGAAGGTGAGAGAACAGAAACATGAGCTGCAAATATTTTAAACATGCATATTCATTGGACAGATATAACTTTGTGCAGAAGCATGTTAAGTTGGGTGGAGACAACATCAAGACAACAGAATAATTATGGAAGTAAAACACCAACAGCCACTGCCCAGTTCGGTGGTTTAAGAAACTGAATGTTGGCATACCTTGCGTGCGAGCTTCGTCAGCTTCTATTTTTCCATTTTCTCCAGTTTTTCCAATGAACTTCTCTGTGTTGTAAATATATAGGGGAACAAATTGACATGCCAATGTACAAACTATCAGAAGGAGCCCTTCTCCAGCTCAGTTCCTAATCAATCCTCTAGGACAGGAAGAAAAACACACACATACAATCAATAAACATAAGCTATGTCAACTTCAATATTCAGAGATGTCTAGCTGAAATTTTTCAGTTAGCACTCAAGTGTAAAATGTCAACCGCTAGAATTCTTGGTAGAAGAAAACATATCACCATCAGCAAGGGCAGTACTGCAGCTAAGGGAAACATCTGAAGGAAGAACAACATCCTTCTGACAGCAGTGATCAAGCTACTCTACATTACGCACCTTATGTCCACATATCCTTGCACAATGGCCATGAACTGAGAAGAAAAGGAGTTTCTCACATGTATGTGACTGGCCGGCGGCAGAGCTAGTTGAAATCGCACGCTGCAAGAAGTGAATCTGGTCGGCGTCGGCAACAGCAAGATCTGGAGAAACAACTCATCATTGCTAGGTCGAATAAGGCCTAAGCTGAGAAGAAACAAGAGGCGGGGAGAGGGGGTAGGATGCTAACCATCGTCCAAGGATGAGGAGAACGATCGTGACCGCTCGCCGTGGCCGTTGCCGTCGCCATCGCCGGAGTGTACAAGGTCAAGGCGGAGCAGATCTTGCGAGACAAAGACTACCACCACAGAGGGGAGAGAGGGATAGTCGTGAAAAGTACGGGCGAAGGAGGAGAGAGAACTGGGAAAGGGGACGGCCGCAGACTTGCCAGAGGGGAGAGACGGGAGAGGCTCAAGCCATCGCACCCAACAACGCCGCCTTCCACGAGGAGGACCAGAAGAAAGCGTGCGGCGCGTGGGCGGTCTGCGTGAACTGGGCCAGTCCCAATTGGTGTCGGGATTACAGGAAGCTAAGCTAGCATCACGGTACGCGACGTATAGGTTTTGCCCAGGCAGTTAGCTTTCCTGCCCGAAATTTGGTGCCTCGGTTGGGCTGGATTAATCCGGCCCGATGGCCAGCATTACACTAGATCACCATCCAACTTTTTACCTCCTGCGTTTCCCTCAAAAAAGAAACTCCTGCGTTCTCCCCAAATCGTCTGCCGAAACATCTCCGTTCTTCCCAAATCAATCCATACTCCTTCCAAAACAGAAATTACTCTCGATCTAGACGGATCAGAAGCCCAAATCTGCCACCATGCTCCGGTGGCTCAAATGGTGGCTTTGAACTGGCCGCCTATTATGATGTGGAGAAGTAATTTCCGCTGGACACCGGCCGTCTACTACGGCGGCAGCATCAGGATTCAGGAATGCCGCGCCGTGCCTTTTTCCACCGCGCCCCTCCCGCGCAATCTACGCCGCGAACTTGGCAGGTACGACCACCATCCACCGGCCGTCCTCCTCCACCCGGAACGCTGGCGCTCGGCGACCATCCCCAGCACCCTATGATGGAAACATACTGGGGTAAACCAGTTCGAAGAAGTTCAGAGAACACCAGAGTAAAGAGTACTCTCTCCGTTCCACAATTCCACAATGTAAGATGTTTAAGCATTTGTCTACATTCACATGTACACAAATATATTTAGATATATTTCATGTGTATGTTCATCCATCTTAGTATGTATCTAGACAACATATACACTATCTAAAACATCTTACATTTAGGAACCGAGGGAGTATATGCAGTTGATAGTAAAACAGTAGGAGGGAGTATATTGCAGTTGCAGGCACAGGCACTGGAAAAACATGCGGCCGCGCTTTGTTGACATTTATGCACATTTGCTTTCTGAACCTTTCCACAGACGATTGGAAGTCATCGATTCAGCTATTGTGGCAGGCAACATCACTCACCACAATCTTGGTAGTTCAGGCAACACCACCACAAGTCAGAGTCAACACAAATATTTGAGCAAACACAACCACTGCCAGATTTTACAGGTATGTCAAAAAATCAAACAAGGGAAGAAAGATGAGATCTGGTTGCCTGTTGATGCCAACGTGTGGGACCATGTACCATCAAGTTTCTACCATGCTGACATCAAAAAAATCCCCATGTTCTGGCAACAGTTTGTAGCCTTAGTTGGAAGGGTCAACAAAGACTTGGAGAATCCCCATTTTCTCAAACGCATGGCACCATTGTCTTCATAACCTTTCAGCTGGCCGTTCAATCTCAACAACTGCAAAACTCCTTCAAGCTCAGAGCACCATCTAGCTAGTGAGAAGCCTGGAGCGGTTTTTGTTCCTGCAGGATTTAAAATGGAGACCATCATTTCTGCAGTACTTGGTGATATTGTCAGCAGGGCCATATCTGTGCTGGTCCAGAAGTGCCACGAGCAGACAACCGCCGAAGATGAGCTTCAGAGGCTGTGCCACCTGCTTCCCAGGTTGCATGTCATGGTCAAGGAGGCTGATGGGCGGTCGGTCACAAACAAAGGGATGATCCTTCAGGTTAGCATGATGAGAGAGCAAATGTTCAGAGGGTACTTTCTTCTTGACGCCTTCAGGTGCAGAGAGAAGAAAACCGAGGACAAGGAGGTGAGTCTTGCTCAATCCATATTTAATCCGGCTAAGCGCCTTCGCCTCCTTACTAGCAACGCTCAGTCTGAGGGCATGGTAATTGGTAGAGTCAGCAGTAAGGAGTTGAAGCAGGTTATTCTTATCCTAGAGAACATGGTTGCTGATCTGAAGGAGATTGCTATATTTCTGGTGAGGTACCCACCGATTTACCGTCAACCTTATGGCGCATATTTATACTTAGACAAGTATATGTTTGGCCGCCAAATGGAGAGGGAACAAGCTATCAGCTTCTTGCTACAAGCTGAGCCTCTAGGGGGTGAAAAGTTGGGTGTCCTTCCAATTGTTGGTCTTGGTCGTGTTGGGAAGAGCATGTGGCACCCCGACCCGACTGCTATACAGTGATGATGTGTGTCACCGGTTAAGCGATACAACCGGAGGTTACGGATTTACCAATCCCCGGCCAAAACCTTTGGCACGCGTTGCTTGGAATTGATCATCGGCAACGCAACACCCCGATTGATACCTTAACACAGGCACAACTATCAATGCATAAAAGAGAGATCAAGACTTGTGGAACAACTGGCACATCACAGACTCTACGACTCAAAGCATTATAGTCAACTCTTATAATAAAGAAAGATAGAAAATTACAACCAGAGGTCACAGACCCAACATTACAACATGCGGAAGCGAATGAAGTTGTTCTAACAACAAGATCCAAATTATGGCCTAAGAGGCCTACAGATAAACATTCAAGCGCCAGCTGTTCCGGGATGTCCCAAGCTGCCACTTGGGAACTCCAGACTACTCGTCGACGTCCACAAAGAACCCACCTTCGAGGTCGGTGAAGTCCTCCTCTGAAACAAAACAAACGACGTTGAGTTCGACGAACTCGCAAGATTAAATATAGAGCTTTAACTCGATGAGGCTTTCAAAGTTTTATGGTTGTTTTGCATAAAGCTGATTTTATTATGAAAACATAACTCCATGGCATCGACTAATCAGAGTATTTTTCAAAGGGGTAAGAAGTAACTCTTTTCTTTTGATCACATTTCTCATCATCAACCACCATCATCATTGTACCTGTTCTACAAAGGCACCTCCCCGAATCACCCTCGAGGAAGTCAACCTTGCATTCTTGAGTAGTACTTTTAGTACTCAGTTTTTAATCATTCCGTTCAAGTTATTCTATGGTCTTATCATCCTTTCCCAAGTCGTCCATAACCGTGGACACGGCTTTTCGAAAAGATTTAACCCTGCAGGGGTGCACTGTGTTTACCTTCGGTACCGTCCGGCTCATTGCCTGATCATTAGCTCTCTTCCGGGGAAAGCCGGCTGAGTGGGAGCGGTTACAACCTTTACCTTGTTAAAGACTAACCCAGAATCATCAGTGAGGACGGGACAGGCTCAGTGCTCCCAGCACCCTGTCCCGTGGCCACTCATTTTCCTAAACACCACCATCCTCATCTCAGTCTTGGCCACCATCTTAACGCACACACAAATGGAAGCTCAAACTAGAGGACCCTGGCTAGTCCCGCCCAAGTTAGTTGGTCGACGAGGGCTCCATATACCCCACCGAATGGAAGCGCGCTCATTCTTGGTTCAATAGGTAAAGAACTCGCACCTAGGCGGCGAGAGTGAGACAAAGCACCACCAAACCATAGTGGCCTCTCATCCCCACCTTTAAGCAGTTTATTACCTGTCACCACAATTCCTCCACCATCATCCGAACATTTAAACATATGTTTCCAACATGAAATCTCCATCGGACAGCTAAGCATTTAACTAAGCATGGCTAAGCAACATCATAGCATAGTTAAGTATCTCAGGCCAACAATACAAACCTATGGATAATAGGAGGGAAACAGGTAATGGCATCGGAACTTAATGCAACTATAGGATACTATAATCCAATAAAATTGACATTTGGAACCGCATGCAATATTATAGTGGAGAAAATATTTGCAGAAACATAGGATGAGACATGCTCAGAGGGGGGATTACGCTTGCCTTGTTGATACGGCTGGTAATAGGGATCGTCACGATTCGGTGGTGGCACTTCAACTCCTTGATCTACCGATGCACAAACAACACCGGAGGAACAATCAATCACCACACAGGCTTAACATATGCGATGCGCAAACATGATGACATGACATGTTAATGCACTGAATTTATTTTAAGCCCTCTAGCAATTTTAAATGGGGTACGGCGAGAATAAATACTTCGACGAGATAGGAGAACACCCCATATTTAACTTAATGTTCCCATATCCTCTAAAAAGTGTAGTCCTCCAATGGTGATCAAATATGCATGATATCTATTCTAATGAGTAGTTCACATTTTTCTGGACATTTTGGTATATCGAACACATTTTTCTGATGTTCCGATAAAAAGTTAGTACTTTTATAGTTTTCCTCTTAAAATATGTCCCTTTTGCTAAATTATATTAAGCAACAAGTAAAACTAATTGTCCAGATTTGGAAAAAGATGAATCAGGAATTTTATTAGGTACTGGATCCGGAATTACTCCGGAATTCCGAACTACTCGGAAATTTCCGAACTGGTTCCGAACCTATTCCGGAAAAATGCAAATCGCTACTGGACTCGATCGGAACGAGGTAAGTAGATAACCGGAATTTTCCGGCCATCCGGAATTCCGGATGTGTTCCGAACCAATTTCGAGCAAAGAGAAAAAGGGATTTTGTAACCGATGATTCCAGGCGACGGCGACCTACGGCGCACTGGAGCTACGGGCTTCGTTGGCGCGACCAACACAGAGCACGGGGAAGGGAGAGGAGAGGTCCCAGAAGACGGCGTGCTTACCACGGTCGCGTGCGAGGAAACGACGGGGCCGGAGGTGGACGGAAGCGGCGGGAATCGCCCGGCGAAGCGACGGCGGTGCTCGGACGGCCGCGCGGGAAAACGGAGATGGCGGCGTCGATTCACGGCCTCCTGCCTCGATTCCTCGGGCGGAGAAGGAGAAGGGGACGCGGCGGAGGTGCTGGTGCTCCTTGCTTGGCTCGGGGAGCTCCCGAACGACGGCGATGTGGCGGCGACGACCTCGGCTAGGGTTCCGCCATGGCAGGGCATGTGGGAGCTAGGAAACAGGGAAAGAAATCACGGGGGAGAGAGAGCTGCCACGGGATGGTCCTCTCCATCGTGCGGGGTCAACGACGAGCAGAGGAGGGCACGGTGCGAGCTAGTGTGGCGCGAGCGGAGGAGCTCGGTCGCTACAGGAGGAGGAAGAAGCAGATTTTGCAAAAAACCCCTGGAACTTTTGTTGCCATCACGGATAGGTCCTTCTCTATTTTCCTTTTAAAACCAGCAGCATTTCACTGATTTAATTGAGGCACTTATACATTTTAGAAAAATATGAGCAAATTCATGTAGCCTCCCAACATCAGGATGAAGCTCCCCTAATTTTTCCAGATTATTTGAAACTCATTTGGTAGGAAAATAAATTAGGAATTGCTCACAGGCAATTTTGAGTTTCTCTCCATTTATTTATTTTACAAATCAAAATAGTTTGCAAAAATTAACTTTGGAACCTTTGGAACTTCCTTGACAAATATTCGATGTCAAAGTATTTTTGTTTAGCAATTTTGAGTGCCTTCATTGTTTGAGATTTGTTCGAGCAAGTTTGGCATTTGAGTATAAATGGTGCCAAACCAATTAGTGTGTTGTTTAGCAATTTAATATGGATGCCATGATGCAATGCAACACAAAAGCGAAAATTTTAGTCAGGTTTTCAGGTTCTCAACTTTGGGCTGTTACAGAGCACTCTTGTGGAACATATTTGTGCCGATGAGCGTGTGCGCAGTCATTTCTCCTTGATCTTGATGTACTGCGGAAACGGCCTTAAGGACGAAACAGCGACGACTTTTAGAGACCATTGTGTGGTCAAGCATCAAAATATTACCTCAGGTGAAGAAAGGTCGATGGTTGTGATTGAGCTCTTAGGGGATGAAGACAATGGGACATGGAAGAGGCTGCTACACTGTGCTGAATTATGCATGACCCATGGCAGCAAAATCATAATCACCAGTCGATCAGAGAAGATGGCCAGCCTTGGAACAAAGGAAGCGGTCAGGCTAAATTTTGTGTCTAAAGAAGCCTACTGGTATTTCTTCAAGATGCTCGTATTCGGTAGTACAGATTCAGAGGAGCACCCCAAGTTGACATCCATAGCCATGGAGCTAGCCGTTGAGATGCGCGGATCTTTCATATTTGCATATATTGCTGCCGCTTTACTGAGAGAAAATCTCAGTGCTCAGTTCTGGTTGAGGCTTCTCACACAGGTTAGGAAATACACGCAGAGAAATTCCTCGTTGTTCGACGAATACCCTATTATGGAAAGACCTCGGTATGGTTGGAGCATGGCTAGAACACGTCAAGGTTCTAAGGATATTAAGTTCTTTATGTGTGGGGACTAGAACCTGCTTCTAACTGCGAGGTTCCAAAGATAACATCGATGGATCTTCTATTCGGGACCTGGAGCGCGATTCCGCGGGGAAAATTCGAGGTCTTGTGTTGGAAATCCCTCATACCGCCATACCGCAGCTACTTGTTTTCGTGTGAGTATGTGCAGCACAAATACATCAGGGCATAGAGCCATAGAGGTCGTTGGTCTTTTGAGTTGGTCTGGTTGTAATGGGCTGATAGGTCCTGTTATATTGTGCTTATCATTCAGCAAGTATATGGATCATTTTGTGTTTTTAATCGCTCGCATGCTTTCGTTTCCATAAAACCTTGAAAATACGAGATGTACAATTCAATGAGCTTTCGTGATAGTGAAATGTGGAAGGGAAGTTGTGACTAGTAGTAGAATTAATGAGCTTTTGTTAGTCTCAGTAAAACCTTTAAATCAAATATATTTGATTACTGATTGAGCAGTGTACAATTCATGAGCTTTTGATTCGTGGTTGGTGAAATCTTGAAGGGAAGTTGTGATGATTGAGAAAATACAGTTAAGACGGGTACACTCACATTGCGAGATGTGTGTCAAGTTGTGAGAGTCTGAAATGGAACATATATGCACAAGTGTGGCGGCAGCGAATGTCTTTGACATGAAAATACACAAGCATTAATCATTTTAACCCAAATTTTACAGCCAGTGTAGGGATCTTTTTTGTATTTTTTTTCGAGGGGGACGGGAAAAAACCCACCGTTTGTTATACTACCCTCGAATGGAGCCCAAATAGGGCAAAATTCAGTTACAGTTACACTAGGATTAGCTTGCATACTCTTCTTCTCAGTGAACCGCCGGCCATCCGAGCACAAGGACGGGACAGTGCGCCATGGAGTGGGTGGTCGGGGTCACGCGGCAGGTGGTCGGCCTGGTGGACCGTGGCGAAGGCGAGTACCTTGAGCCAGGTGGTGCCGGACTTAGGCTTGAACCGCGCACGCGTGGCGGCCATGCCCGGGAAAAATAGCTCGGGAATCCAGAAGCCGCCGTAGCGCCTCAGCCGGAACGGCAGGCACCGTATCTCGAGTGGGATCCTGGGAGGTCACGAGCTCGGCCATGATCGATACAGTGTACGAGTACGAGAGCACATATGGTGGACCCCACGCATGTCGCCTCCACAGCCTGTCTGGTGACCCACCTAGGGCGGCTGTCACCATTGGCGTCAGCCCGGACACCACGGCGATGACACTATTGGGATTGGGTACCAGCACTCAAGAATTCTCAATTCAGTGAGGGGGAGAGATCGAGATGGACAACCTCCATGTGCTGCTACAAGAAGTCTTGAATAAAGCAGAAATCTGAATACTAGGAATTAGGATAGAGAGAAACCATGGAAACAGAGGTTTTGGGGAAAATACGTCAGGTGCTTCAGCCCTCTTCCTTTCACTTGTTTATATTACACAGTTTTTGCAACTAGGCTCCTCCCCCTTGGAGGTATTACATATAGGTCTAACATACAACAACACTCCCCTCAAGATGGGGCGAATATGTCGATAAGTCCCATCTTGCTACTAGCATTAGAAAACATTTGAATACTCAAACCTTTGGTTAGTACATCAGCCACTTGTTCTCTAGATCTAACATGCTTGAGTTGAAGAATTCCATCATCCAATTTCTCCTTGATGAAGTGTCGATGAATCTCGATGTGTTTCGTTCGGTCATGTTGGATCGGGTTGTTTGCTATATCAACCGCTGCTTTGCTGTCACACTTCAGCAATAATGGTGAACCATCATATAGATAAAGTTCAGTTATCAACCCCTTTAGCCACACTAGCTCACTAACACCCAATGCCATGGCTCGATATTCTGCTTCTGCTGTTGATCGAGCCACTACACCCTGTTTCTTGCTTCTCCAGCTTACCAAATTTCCACCTACATATGCACAATAGCCCGTGGTAGATCTCCTATCATCTAAACAACCCGCCCAATCAGCATCTGTGTATCCCTCAATGTTAAGATGACCATGCGCACTGAACAATAGACCTTTTCCGGGGCAACCCTTCAAGTATTGGAGTATCATGTAGACAACATACATATGTCCCTTTCATGGATTATGCATATATCTACTCAAAATACTCACAGCATAAGCAATATCTGTTCTTGTATGTGATAAATAACTTAGACGTCCTACTAACCTTTGATATCTCTCTTTATCCACTTGTTCACCTGCCTCGGCTTGCAAGCGATGATTTTGTTCGATCGGCGTAGACATTGGTTTGCAGTACATCATTCCTGTTTCAGATAACAAATCAAGTACATACTTTCTTTGTGAGAGATATATACCTTGAGGGGAGTAGGCAACTTCTATCCCAAGGAAATAACCTAGCATCCCCAAGTCTTTTACTTCGAAGGATTTTGCCAACTGTTGTTTCATCTTGACAATTTCATCCTCATCATTTCCGGTGATAACAATGTCATCAACATAAACACTCATTATAGCAACCTTCCCTTTCTCATGTTTGAAGAATAATGTATGATCGGAATTGCTCTGTTTATATCCCAAAGTGCACACAACTCTTCTGAGTCTGTCAAACCAAGCCCTTGGAGATTGCTTGAGCCCATATAATGATCTCTTCAATCTACAAACTTTTCCCACTGTTTTCATTACCGAAACCTAGAGGAATTTCCATGTATACTACTTCTTGAAGCTCGCCATGGAGGAATGCGTTTTTTACATCCATCTGAAACAACTTCCAGCCTTTGTTAGCTGCACACGAGACAAGGGTCCTGATAGTATTCATTTTTGCCACAGGAGCAAATGTTTCATCGTAGTCAATGCCGTATGTTTGACTGTACCCTTTGGCCACTAACCGAGCCGTATACCTTTCAACTGCCTTTTTTCCAGGAGGGAGAGTAACCACTTCCCAGGTATCATTCTTCTCTAGTGCATCCATCTCTTCTAACATAGCTGCCTTCCATTTTGGATTTTGTTTTGCTTCATTCCAATCTTGCGGTATTGGTGCGGATGAGGCTAGGGATGCCACAAATTTTCTATACTTGTATCCAACACGGTCATAAGAAACATACTTTGATATGTCATAATCCTCTAGCCTTTTTGGTAGTTTACCTGATTTTGACCGTGGAGCCTTTCTACAAGCAATAGGAACTTGCAAGTCATTAACGACGGGAGAAGGATTTGATATTACTTCCTCTATAATTAACTCCCCCTGGGCAAGCTGCTCCTCAGTATGTGGTACCTCTACTTGAGGCATCTGTATATCTTCATGTGTATGCTCATCCTCCTCTATAATTAACTCCCCCTGGGCAAGCTGCTCCTC
This sequence comes from Poa pratensis, assembly GCA_947311845.1. Classification (NCBI taxonomy): domain Eukaryota; kingdom Viridiplantae; phylum Streptophyta; class Magnoliopsida; order Poales; family Poaceae; genus Poa; species Poa pratensis. The sequence continues at coordinate 50,571,543 of CAMZMU010000035.1, forward strand.
AGTATGTGGTACCTCTACTTGAGGAATCTGTATATCTTCATGTGTATGCTCATCGTGGGCAACATTTTCTTGCAGATTATCCACCACATCATCATTGTCGTTATTGTTGCCTCGATCTGTAGCAATACCTTGCACACGTCCTTCATTTGTGGCAGCAGGGGTTCTTGGAACATGGATTGGCATGGTTTCAATCACCAATAATTGTTGTTGTTGTTCATCACCCTGACCAATGATCTGCAATTGAGGTCCTGATTCAGAGGGGCTGATGTGTGGAGTCAAGTCGGACAAATCTGGAGCTTCACCATAATATGGTTGGGACTCTCTAAATGTTACATCCATAGTTGTAAACATTTTCCTCTCGGATGGACACCAACATCTATATCCCTTCTGAGTGGCTGAATAGCCCACAAATATACATTTTAGAGCTCTTGGATCTAATTTTCCAACTGTAGGTCGGTGGTCATGTACAAAACAAACACATCCAAATACTTTAGGAGGCACGACATATGAATTCTCACCAGTGAGACATTCCAACGGTGTCCTCCTTGCCAATATTCTAGATGGCATTCGGTTAATCAGATAAGCTGCAGTCTTGACAGCCTCACTCCATAAAAACTTTGGAACATTCATTTGAAACATTAGGCATCGGGCAACCTCTAGTAGATGCCTATTTTTCCGCTCAGCTACTCCGTTTTGTTCAGGTGTGTTGACACAAGTTGTTTGATGTATGATCCCATATGATGAAAGATACTCTTCAATCTGGTAGTTTACATATTCGGTGCCATTGTCAGATCTGAGCACCTTCACTTGTGCATTGTATTGATTCATCACAACCTTATGGAAGTCTTCGAAACAAGAGTGAACATTGCTTTTGTTCTTCATGACATAAAGCCAAGTGTATCAAGTACAACTATCTATAAATGTGACAAACCATCGGTAGCCATTCAAGGATGTAGTTTCACATGGCCCCCAAACATCAGAATGGATGGTATGAAATGGAGAATTGCTTCGCATACCTGAATAAACATATGATGATCTTGTATGCTTTGCTAGTTCACATGTGTCACATACAAGCATGTTCATGTCAGCTTCCTTGAACAGAGCAGGATACATCAATTCAAGTGTTGAGAATGACATATGACCCAAGCGATGATGTTGGAGTAGAATTTCATCCACTGGGAAACAGAGGTGAGGGCAGCATCAATAACATCTTGTCTTAGATAGTACAGACCATTCCTCATTATACCCACTCCAAGGTTTTTCCCTGTTTTTAGTTGTCGAAACAAACACCACTTTGGAGAGAAGTGCACAGTACAATTTAACTCATTTGATGCAGCACTAACAGAGAGCAGGTTAACTGGAAATGAGGGCACATGCAAGACAGATGATAGATTCATAGTAGGACTGCATTTGACCATGCCAATACCTGATATGGGCTGAGAAGAACCATCAACTAATGTAACACCTTCACCACGGATAGGAGTATAACTCTCCAGTATCTTAGATGAGCCAGCCATATGACGAGAGGCACCCGAGTCTATCAACCAGGTGTTACTTGTCGACGACACGGAATTTATGTCAGCTTCTGCCATATGCTCTGCTTCAATAGCAGCATCTCTCACTAACTTCCACAGCTCATATTCCTCACGACTTAGGAGAACTGGAATCAATCCTTTCTCGTGTGCCATACTAAACAAACCTTCAACATTTACTTGTTCATTCTTCTCATCTGACCTCACAAGGAGATCCCAGCAAAAGGCTTTTACATGCCAAATCTGACCGCAATATTCACACTTCATAACACCCTTGTATGGCTTCGACACAGGTGGCATTTTGCTGCCAGACAATTCGTCAAACACCTTATGTGCGTTCCAGAGGAGAGACAGACCACCACAGTATCTCCACTTCACTAGAGTGAGCCAACCAAGATTTTAACAAGAAAAGTACCCTGGTCAAACAAAGGGACCGTCCAGCAAGAAAACAAACAACCGAACAACGAATTTCTTGAGGATTAGCACCCGAGCAATCAAATTCTGCAGCCCTTCCTTGGTCGAATCACAACACCTCTAACCTTGCTTGAGTAGAGGATGAAGTACTCCCTAAAGATCGCTCTGATACCATCTTGAATAATACAGAAATCTGAATACTAGGAATTAGGATAGAGAGAAACCATGGAAACAGAAGTTTTGGGGAAAATACGTCAGGTCCTTCAGCCCTCTTCCTTTCACTTGTTATTACAGAGTTTTTGCAACTAGGCTCCTCCCCCTTGGAGGTATTACATATAGGTCTAACATACAACAACAGTCAGTACCACAACTGAAGCCTCCAGTAAGTAACTCTTCAACGGTATAATCAAGCCCTCAAATAAGTAAATGATATTTTTGAAGACTCTGTTTTTTGGTGGTTTTGGCTTTAATGCAGGCTGCAGGGAGCCCTTTTTATCTATAAAAAAGAAGTCTTTTTCACTTTTTGGTTTCGCTCAAACATCTTGCTATTTCCAAATAATTGGGACGGACGTTTCATCTACACGAAAGACGGCACCAGTGCACCACTCAGAGATCGACACAGACGTGGGAAGGACAAAATTGTTGCAATCCATGAAGTAGCTGTCAACCATGATGGTGCGTAACAAAAGTGTCGCCTTTGCTGCTGGATGGGTCAAGCACCTATTGTCTGAAGCCGAAGATTCCTACTGACCGTTCAGATTCATCGAGTAAGCAACTGTCTAACTCCTTCGAGCTCAAAGCACCACCTACCTAGCCAGACGATTTGGAGAAGTTCCTGTGTTAGTTCACACTTTGCAATGGAGGCGCTCATTCCTGCAGTTCTCGGGGATCTTGCCGGCAGAGCCATATCCTTCGTGTTCTAGAAGTGCCGTGAGCATAGAACCGTGGAAGAGGATCTGCGGAGGTTGTACCAGCTGCTTCAGAGGGTATCTACCGTCGTCGAGGAGGCTGAGGGACGGCATGTCGAAAACCGAGCGATGCTCCGTCAGGTTGGTACCATGAGAGACCAAATTTCCAGAGGGTACTACCTCCTCGACGCCTTCAGGTGCAGAGAGAAGAAGACCGGTCATGAGGAGGTTAGTCGCTTCTTGTTTGCTCAATCAAATTTTAATCCAGCTAAGCGCCTTCGCCGCCTAGTTAGTGACACTCCGATTGAAGGCACGGTGATTGGTAGAGAAAGCAGAACGGAATTGAAACAGGTTGTTCTTATCCTAAAAAGCATGGTTGATGATCTGAAGGAGTTTGCTATATTTCTCATGAGCTACCCTCGGTTGCACCGCCAACCTTATGGCGCATATTTGAATTTGGACAAGTATATGTTTGGTCGCCAAATGGAGAGGGAACGAGCGAGCCATCGGATTCTTGCTACAAGCTGAGCCTCCAGGGCATGGAAATTTGGGTGTCCTACCAATTGTTGGTCCTGGACTTATTGGCAAGAGCACTCTTGTAGAACATGTTTGCGACGATGAGCGTGTGCGCAATCAATTCTCCTTGATCTTGCGCTACAACGGAAACAACCTTGAAGATGAAACGGCGACAACATTTAGAGATCATTGTGCGATCAAGCATCAAAATACTACCTCGGATAAAGAAAGGTGGTTAATCGTCATTGAGTTGTCATGGGACGACGTGGACGAAGGGGCATTGAAGAGGCTGATGCACACTTCTGAAAGATACAGGGCACATGGTAGTAAAATAATAATCACTAGCCGTTCAGAGAAGATGGTCAAGGTTGGAACGACGGAACCTATCAAGCTTAAATGTTTGTCTAAAGAAGCTTACTGGTATTTCTTCAAGGTGCTCGTGTTCGGTAGCACGGATCCAGGGGAGCAGCCAAAATTAACATCCATAGCCATGGAGCTGGCCCTTGAGATGCACGGGTCCTTCATATATGCAAATTGTGTTGCCGCCCTACTGAGAGGAAATCCGAATGCTCGGTACTGGTGCAGAGTTCTCAGACAGTTTAAGGAGTTCACACAGAGGAATACCTTGGAGTTTGGTGAATATCCCAAGGATCATACGACGCCTCGGTATGGTTGGAGCATTGCTGAAACACAACAAGGTTTCAAGCCTCCTAAGTTATTTCTACTACAGGATAGTTACCAAAAAGAGCCTGCAGCCCACGGCGAGATTCCGGGGATAACAATGGTGGATCTTCTATCCAAGAGGTGGAGCGCAATGCCACATGGCAAATTTGAGGTCTTGGTCTGGAGGTCCCTTATACCGCCGTACTACAGTTACATAGAAGCTTGTGAGTTTGTGCAGCACAAGTACACCACGTCATAGTTCTCTTCTCATCTGCTCGATTAATTATATGTTTGGCTCACCGTATTGGTATGTAGTGCTCTGAGTTGTTATTGTTCTTCCCTTGTTGGATCGTTCTTATACTTGGGTATACTGTAATTGGGTACCCAGTAGCTTATCATGTAGTGATCTCTAATTACTGATTGGGTCACCTCACTTGTATACTTTTCATCTCAAACTCAGAGCTTTAAACGAAATCCAGTAGATATTTTTTGCAGAATATGTTCCTCGCTCATATGACAAATTAGCTAATAGTATAGCATTCTTTTCAAACTGAGTTGAGAAGCCCGTTTTCCATGAGGCTGGTTAACGGTGTCCCGCAGCGCCAAGTGTCCACCGTGCTGACCTCTAAATCAGAACATGTGCTGCTACTTTTCTTATGTCACCAGTAATGTCGCCTTCGTTGAATGGGTCAGTATGATTTGGATTAGGAAATCTATAGCACAACCGCCTTGCGAGTTTGAGTTTGCTAGTCGATATTTCCACTTCACGTGTGCTAAATAGTCTTACTCTTTTAACCAGTTTGGAATTTCACTTGAGTTGGTTGGTGCATGAATTTAATATGGTATCAAAGATAAGAGGCCTCGAGTTTAAGCTTTGCTCACGATATTGTTGGCTACGCCTGTTTTTTGTTTCCCTTTTTTGATTTTTCTTGTTAGGTCAAAAAGCTCACACGCACTATAGTTTCCTATTCGTTCCTTAGTATTTATAAATCATATGAAAGTTATTATTTTAAGTATTATTAAGTGAAAATCTAATCTTGTAAACATGCTTAAAACGTGTGAACATTTTTTTATTCATAACTGATCGAACCAATTTTTGAACTTTCACACGAACTTTTCTAACTACGCAAAAAAAAAATACTGCACAAACATCTATTTCCTCTCTGATTTTTTTTTTTTGAATCCAAGAACAATATTTTGATTCATACGAACATTTTTGCAAATTAGTTTGAAATATTTGTTCTAGAGAGCATTTAAGAAAAAACAGTGCCTTTTAAACTTGTACGAAAATTTCTTACCTTTGTACTAGGACCTTTAAAAAAAACAGTAAAAAAGGCAGAAAAATTGACCTCCCCTCCAGCGTCTCCACCACACCACGCACGACATGCTCGCCGCCGCCCTGCCTTCTCCTGCGCGCACCCACAGAGCAACGTGCACTGCTCTCCGCACTGCCGCCTTCTCCATCACCCACCGCCGTCGACGAGGCTCCCGTTCACTGATTCCATCGCGGCGCAATCTCCGCCGCGATTTGGGCAGGTACGACCACCGGCCGTACTCCTCCACCCAGAGGCCCTGGCGCCCGGTGATCATCTCCAGCACCGTATGATGGACACAGAGCGGCTGTGCCATTACATCCTGGGGTAAACCAGTTCGAAGAAGTTCAGGAAACGCCAGAAGTAAAGAGAAACATGTAGGCAAACTTCGTTGAAATTTATGAGCAGTTGCTTTCCAAAGCTTTCCACAAACGATTGAAAGTCATCCACCGAGTCAGCTCTTATGGCAAGCAACATCACTCACGACAATCTTTGAACAAGTTATCACCACAAGTCAGAGTCAACACAAAGATTTGAGCAAACACGACCGCTGCAATATTTTACAGGTATTTCAAAGAATCAAAGAACGAAAGAAATATGAGACCCGGTTGCCTGCTGATTCTAACGTGGGGCCATGTAGCATCAAATTTCCACCATGCTGACCTCTAAATCCACATTTTCTGGCAACAGTACGTCCCCTTCGTTCGATGAGTCGACAAAGATTAGGAGAATCCCCATTTTCTGAAAGGCATAACACAATTGCCGTCTCAACCTTTCACCTGGCCTTTCAATGTCAGCTACCATCTAGCTAGTGAGAAGACTCGAGGGGTTCTTGTTCTTCCGGCTTTCCGATGGAGGCCCTCATATCTGCAGTAGTTGGTGATCTTATCAGCAGGGCCATATCCATGGTGGTCGAGAAGTGCCGCGAGCAGACGGCCGCCAAGGAACAGACAACCACCGAGGAGGACCTGCAGAGGCTGCGCCAGCTGCTTCTGAGGATACATGTCGTAGTCGAGGAGGCTGAGGGGCGGTGGGTCACAAACAAAGGGATGATCCGTCAGGTTAGCAGGATGAAAGAGCAAATGTTCAGAGGGTACTTCCTTCTTGACGCCTTCACATGCAGAGAGAAGAAAACCGAGGACAAAGAGGTGAGTCTTGCTCAATCCAAATATAATCCAGCTAAGCGCCTTCGCCTCCTTGCTAGCAACACCCAGTATGAGGGCATGGTAACTGGTAGAGTCAGCAGTAAGGAGTTGAAGCAGGTTATCCTTATCTTAGAGAACATGGTTGCGGATATGAAAGAGATTGCAATATTTCTGATGAGCTACCCTCGGATTTACTGTCAACCTTATGGCGCATATTTATACTTAGACAAGTATATGTTCGGCCGTCAAATGGAGAGGGAACAAGCCATCAGCTTCTTACTACAAGCTGAGCCTCTAGGGGGTGAAAAGTTGGGTGTCCTTCCAATCGTTGGCCCTGGACGTGTTGGGAAGAGCACTCTTGTGGAACATATTTGTGCGATGAGCGTGTGCGCAGTCATTTCTCCTTGATCTTGATGTACAGCGGAAACGGCCTTAAGGATGAAACAGCGACGACTTTTAGAGATCATTGTGTGATCAAACATCAAAATATTACCTCAGGTGAAGAAAGGTCGCTGGTTGTGATTGAGCTCTTAGGGGATGAAGACAATGGGACATGGAAGAGGCTGCTGCACTGTGCTGAATTATGCATGACACATGGCAGCAAAATCATAATCACCAGTCGATCAGAGAAGATGGTCAGCCTTGGAACAACGGAAGCGGTCAGGCTCAATTTTTTGTCTAAAGAAGCCTACTGGTATTTCTTCAAGATGCTCGTATTCGGTAGTACAGATTCAGAGGAGCACCCCAAGTTGACATCCATAGCCATGGAGCTAGCCGTTGAGATGCGCGGATATTTCATATTTGCATATATTATTGCCGCTTTACTGAGAGAAAATTTCAGTGCTCGATTCTGGTCCAGGCTTCTCACACAGGTTAGGAAGTACACGCAGAACAATACCTTGTTGTTCGGTGAATATCCTCTTCCGGAAAGGCCTCGTTATGGTTGGGGCATGGCTAGAGCACGGCAAGGTTCTGAGGATAATAAGTTCTTTATGTGTGGTGACTACCAAAAAGGGCCTGCTTCTCACTGTGAGGTTCCGAAGATAACAGCGATGGATATACTATCCGGGAGATGGAGCGTGTGGCCACAGGGCAAATTCGAGGTCTTGTGCTGGAGATCCCTCATACCGCCATACTACAGCTATGTGTTTTCTGTGAGTTTGTGTAGCACAAAGAACACCATGACCTAGAGCCATATTGGTCTTTCTTGTTCTTGTTTTGAGGCTGTCTGGTTGTAATGGGCTGATGGATTCTGTACTAATGTAGTATTTTCATTCAGCCAATATATGGATACTTTTGTGTTTGCAGTCGATTGCATGCTCTTCGTCTCAATAAAGCCTTGAAATCAAATCTAGCCAATCAAATATGTTTGATTGGTCAAATAGGATATGCACAATTCAATGACCTTTCTGAGTTTTAATGTGTCCTGATTACACAGGACACCTACAAATTAAAAGCATCCTGAACCACATAAATCATATCACAACCAAAAACAAAGGATGCAACATGTAAGAAATGAATAATGCTAAACTGGTAAGCACAGGGATGACTATTACTACAAAATTTGAGGCGATATTGAACTTACCTTAGAATTTTCTAGTCATACGCCATGTTGGCCAGCCATACAGTTCTCCAGCCGTCCACGTTTAGTACGATGCAGCCACCAAATCCAACTGACAAGAATAGTTTCTGTTAATGTGAAAGCCAGGGTTTGATGCAGCCAGCAAATCCAACTGACAAGAATAGTTTCTGTTAATGTGAAAGCCAGGGTTTGAGGTGGTGCGGTAGTGTTTGTGGGTAGGAAGTACATCCACTGACGTAGGGGCAACATTGACTATATTCCTTGTTTCTCTAACACCATAAAGATTGACTATACTCAGACTGGAGTAGTTCTATACCTTTTTTTTGAATCTGGAGTAGTTCTATACCTGGTGGAACTGTCTTATGTAAGACGGCTAACATAACATAATCTTAAATCTTATCACAACGATAACACAGAACTGGCGAGACAGGCATGATAAAACGGAGTACAAATTCTGAGAAGTGAAAAACTTTGGATTTACAAAGTCTCCCACACAGGAGCAAATGATTCACATAAAGCACACAATTATTTGTCTGAACACAAGTCACACGGAAATTATATATGAGTACAACAAAATTTAAGGTTGACAGCGTCGGTGACATGACAAGATACTTCAGAGGTTTACTTCCCACCAAGGGTTGGGAACTGGTTCTGGTCTTGAATTGCCGGAGCCGGCGGGGCGTGATAGCCACCACCACCGTATCCACCTCTGAAGCCTCCACGGTCACCGCGGCCCCTGCCGCCGCGTCCTCGGCCACCATAGAACCTTTCTCCTTCAGCAGGTTTCAGGAACTCGTTGATGCTCACAGACTAAAAACGACAGAAAACAAATCACAGATTAGTAATCATCATGTATAAATAAGAGAGATGGAAGTGATGCTATAAAATTAGGCACACCAAACCAAATGGCAGTTGGTGTTTTAACAACAGCACAGGAGTGCCAAAATCAAGGAAAAACAGGCCTATATCAAGCATCCTAAAACAAATAACTATTGGTTGTTGACACTATTATTAGTACCATCACTTCAAGAAATAACCAAAACGAGAAACAGAATACCCTGGTGGTAATGTTTACACCAGAATCAAAAGACTATTTTTAGTATTTCAGCAACTTGAAGGGAAAATAAGTAAGGAGTACTAATATCTCTAAACATGGCAATAGATGTAATGTCTGACCTTCTTAGCACGCTCATCACGTTCAGCATTTTCTTTCTTCTTCAAAGCATCCTTATCAGCACCCTACAGGAAAGGAGAAAGATCAATCACAGCTCTCCAGTGAGTTAAGGAAACATGGAACACAAGGAATAAAGGGCTAACATACCAGTTTGATGAAAACTTCATCATTTCCTTTCTTGGTAGAAAGCAGTTGCATAGCCTGCAGATCCTTGTCAATTTCAACCTTCCTCTCCTCAGACTTCAGAGCAAGAAGTGCTTTCCGCTTCTCCTCCATTATTTTCTCAAATTCCTCGAGAGTCATCTCCTAAGGTCACCAAACATTTGATTCAAACAAGTGAACACATATAGATAGTTGTGAACAGTAATATGATATGATAAACAACGAGGAGAAGTCTAGATACATTGTAAACAGGGTTGTACAGATAGTGTATCTGCAAGCATCTGACAAGAGCTACGGCATGAGTCATAATCACTCAGCCATAAGACACAGAAACGGAACAAGCAACCATGAGCAACATAAATTTGGATTTAGGAGGATGGTATTACATATCATGACCAAATTGACATGCTTGTAAGTTCTAACTACCACTAATTATCTGTTGACCCTAGGAGTCAAAACCAAGGTACAGAAATCAGCAAGCACTCCGAAAAAGGATTTTGTTCATAATCAGAAACGGGAGAATAGCAAAGGCTTCAGGGAAATTGTACTCTCACTTTTCTGTGAGACCTGACTTTAAGTACAGACCAAATGCAAGTCATTAAGCAAATGGCAACACTGGGAGCTGCTAAGTAAAACATTACCAACTCTCACTGCTTCACATGATACAGCAAGACTATTAAAAATGAACATTCCCAGATACCAAAACATGGAAGACATAATAATGTGTATGAATAGCTAATGGCCCAATAACAACTTACCTACAAATGTACAACATTCAAGACGAAAACAAATGATGAAGCATGCCATGAGATTGAAAGTAGCAAACAGAAATCCACACTTTCTATCAAGCTGACAAGAGAACTCTAGGTGCATGTTATTATTGCCTTAGAAATATGTGCATTTATAAAGTATACCTTATCTTCTTCTTCCTTCTCTTCTTCCACATTTGCAGTGGCATCTTTGCTGGCCTTGTTCTCATCTGCCTGTGATGCATCCTCCTGTGCACCCTGCTTTTCAGGAACAGGGGCCTTCTCATCCTGCTTGAGGGCCTCAGTTTCCCTGTCGCCAAAACAAAACCTCAGGTCAGCTCTCATTTCACCACTCTGAGTGTAAATAGCCTACAGGAAAAGGCAGCAGAGCAGACAACTCACTGGGCAAGAAGTTCATTAGAAGAGGTAGTTCCCCAGTTCCCACGGCCAGCACCATCACGCTTTATCTCATACCCACGGCCTGTGCCGCTGTGGCGCTCATGGTTCCTTCGAGGTGGCCTCTCAGAATCATCACCAAACTCGCCTTGGTACCCGCCACGACGGCCTCCCCCCTGGTAGGGTTGCCGAGGGCCCCTCTCTCTGTCCTGGGCGCCGTCATCACCTCCAGTTCTGGCACCATATCCACCATATCCTCCTCCTCCTCCTCTGTAGCCATTTGTGTCTTCACTGCCGTACTCGCGGTTCTGACCATACCCTCCTCGGCCACCTCTGCCGGAGCCACGTTCACCTTGCCTGAATCCTCCGCGAGAACCGCCTCGGGCCTCCTGGACTGAAATAGCCATACCATCAGTAGCTAAACCCCAACAAAATAGTACGGCATGGCAGAAACGACTAAAACCGAATCAAAACCCCCAATTTCACAACCACGATCTCGTTTATTTCAGATACTTCTAGAAACTAAGCTATCATGTGCTACTAGCAGAGTAGCAGTTGACGAAAGGCCAAAAAAATTCCCAAAAAAGAGAAAATCCATTCCATTCCCCAACATAGCCTAAACCCCAGATCCGGCACCACCGCGACCCGCAACCAAACCCAAAACCCCGGACTCACCAGCCTGCGCGGGCGGAGCCGGCTTGGTGGGCATCTTCGCGGCGCCCTTCCCGGCGGCGGCGGGCGGCGGCGGCTGCTTCTTCGGCTCGGCCTTCAGCGCCGCCTTGGCGGCGAGCTGCGCGAGGTCCTCGCCCTCGTCGTCGCCGAGCAGGTCGAAGGAGTTGAGGGTCGCCATGGATGGATGGATGACGGCGGCTGACGAAAAAACCAGGTCTCGCTCGCTCGGTCGCTCGCTCTCGTGGTGTGGTGTGGGGACTGGGGAACTGGCCCTCCTCGCTACGACTCTGTCCTGCCGGGCTGCTGCATCCCCATGGCGGCTCTACCCGAGGTGGCGGTTGCGGCGGCTGGCGGCGGCGGCGAGAGAGGTGTGGGGAGAAGAGTGTGTGTGAGAAGACGATGAAACCCTAGCCGCACCACTCGTCCTGTACTACTAGTCCCTATCCTCTCGCTGTCCCGTACGAAATTACCGTCGTGCCCTCGGGGTGGTACGGCGTTTGGTGGATGGTTAGAGAGGATTTGATGGGTGATTATGGGATTTGCGGGGTTCGACTGTCAGTGTTACAGTGTCAAACGGCGTTTGGGGGATTTGCGGGGTTCGACTGTCAGTGTTACAGTGTGCTCGTGAGTCGTGGACTTTTAAGGCATCTCCGTCGTTCGGCCCATCAGGAATCAAAATCGCGATTTTTTTCGGCCGCCACAGCGTCAAACGGTGCGAATCGGAACCTGGGAGGCGCGTTTACCAGCCGTGAACTGCCCCTCAACCGGCGCTTTGGCCATATATCGGCATAAACAAAGTTCGGCCCTTTTTGGCATACAAATCACACATAAAAAAAGTTTAACATACAAATCCACACACAAATAAATAGTTTAACGTATAAATCCACACACAAATAAATAGTTTAACAATGCAAGCAAATAAAACAAATCGTACTAGGCATTGACATCGCCATTATCGACATTGCCATTGCCCTTGCGCGTCCACGAGTGCTGCACCAGATCCTTCTGTAGAGCTAGATGTGTTGCAGCGTCTCGAATCTCCCGGTGTGTGGTGAGGAAGGCTGCCCATGGCGTCGGCATCTGGTGATCAACATCTACAAGAGGACCCTGACGGTAGTATGGTGCTCTTGCCTCACTGTCAGGCACCGGGTGATCCCGCTCACTCTCAATGATCATGTTGTGCAAGATCACACAACACTGCATCACCTCCCACATGTTGGACTTGGACCAAGTCATAGCTGGGTACCGGACAACAGCGACTCGAGACTGCAGCGCGCCAAATGCCCGCTCAACATCCTTCCTGCAAGCCTCCTGGCACTTGGAAAACCAAGCCTTCGCGCTTCCTGACATAGGGTTGGAGATGTTCTTCACAAATGTTGCCCACTTCGGGTAGATGCCATCTGCAAGATAGTAGCCCTTTGTGTACTGGTGCCCATTGATCTCGTAGTTCACAGGGGGAGCATGACCTTCGACAAGGTCGACAAAGACATCCGAGCACTGCAAGACATTGATGTCGTTGTGAGTGCCTGGCATACCAAAAAATGAATGCCAAATCCATAGATCATATGAAGCCACGGCCTCAAGAATCACCGAGCACTCTCCGTCCTTTCCCTTGTACATCCCCTGCCAATCAAATGGACAGTTATTCCATACCCAATGCATGCAGTCGATACTACCAAGCATCCCAGGAAAGCCTCTTGCTGCATTCTCTGCGAGGAGGCGAGCAGTGTCTTGCGCATTGGGTGATCGCAAGTACCTTGGGCCAAAGACTGCAACCACTGCCTGGCAGAAATTGTTCAAGCACTCAAGGGTCGTGGACTCGCTCATGCGCAGATAGTCATCATGTGCATCTGTGGGAGCACCGGATGCAAGCAACCTCATGGCCATCGTGCACTTCTGAATTGAGGTAAAGCCTACCGTGCCGGTGCAGTCCTTCTTCAATTTGAAGTAGGTGTCGAACTTCCGGATGGCATGCATGATCCTGAGGAAGAGCTCGCGGTTCATCCTGAAACGGCGCCGGAACACCTTCTCGTCTTGCGTAAGATCATTGGCGAAGTAGTCGGAGTAGAGGATGCAGTATCCCTCGTACCGCTGCCTCTGCTTGCTCTTACGGTGACCGCGCGTCGATCCAACACGCCACGGCCCCGCCTCGTTGGCCAGCAAGCCGGTGAGGCAGGCCAAGACCACCAGGTGTTCTTCGTCATCGATGGCGGCCTGATCTTCCTCGTCGACGAGCTCGGCGAGCAACTCCTCGGTGTCAGAGTCCATGGCTGGGTCGGGTGGAACGCCGAACACCTTGCAGGCGAGGTGGACGCGTTTCCCCCCGAGAATCTCCCCGGCTGCTAGATCGCGGCGGAGGGGAGTGGGCGGCGGCGTGGCGGGGGCTGGACGGCGGGTTTCCTAGCGGCTTGTGTGCGGCGGCGCAAGGAGGGGTGGCGGCGGCGACGGCGAGACGAGCAGAGGAAAAGGCGAGCCGGGGTGGGGAAAATGCGTTGTCTCGCCGACAGCGCTGTCCCACGCGTGCTTTTTCTTCCGCCGGCCCCCCAGGCCGAACCCAGTGGGCTGGGTTTTGCCTGGGGGCGCCGGCGCTATTTTCCGCCGAAACGGTGCTATTTGGGCTTCTGGGGGGGCCGTCTGGTGGAAAAACGGCGCTATTCGCCCAAAACGGCGCTATTTAGCGTCCTGGGGGGGACGGCTGGAGATGCCCTAAGTGAGAGCGGACCAAGTTACCTGAAATATCGCTGAAATCATGAATCTAGTGTTACATATCTATTTTGGTGACAGCATTTTTATACACAGACAGGGCCGGCCCTGACGGGGGTCAGAGCATCACTAGTAGTACCCTCAAACCCTCGTACCAGTTTAAGGGTTGAGAATTGGTATTTTTTGACACTTTTAAGCGTTGAACAACAGGGACAAAAGACTAGAACCCTCAAACCCAACCCTTATAATGGAAACGGAATGGGTTCTAGTCTTTGCCTCAACCCCAACCTTTACAACTGTCATTTAACATATCACAATTTTCATCATCTCAATAACAGTTAGCAGAAAACAATAATCATTCTAGTTATTATTACACCACCGAATAGTACTTTCAAGCACATAATAATCATTCAAGTTATTACAACAATGTTGGAGCAAATTATAATAATTGTTCGAATCAAATAGGACATAGAAAAGTAAAACAAAGGTAGATCATGGGCCTTGGCGCCGCCCATCCAACTGCCACTGGTGCTCTACTAGATCATCCCGGAGCCGACCATGAGTGTTTGCGGCTGGGGGAGGAGGAGGTGTGAGCCGACCGGGGGGCGGCCCGGAGGCGGAGGCGGCGGGCGGTGATGACCCACAGGTATAGGGGTGTATCGTAGTACTTTCGATAAATAAGAGTGTCGAACCCAACAAGGAGCAGAAGGTGTTGACAAGAAGTTTTGATATGGAATTCACTGTAAATACTAGCAGGCAAGTTTTAGGGTTTTTTGATATAACAGGTAAATAAAGTACAAGTAAATAAAATGCAGTAATAATAAATGCAGCGAGTGGCCCAATCCTTTCTACAGCAAAGGACAAGCCGGTAGGTTTACTTATGATGACCAAACGTTCTTGAGGACACACGGAAATTTCGTCAAGTGCTTTCGCTTCATATTGTTGATTAATCTTCATTGTTTTGATAAGTGTTGTGTGGGTGAACCTATGTTAATGCACCGCCCTTCCTAGGACTAATACATACTTGTGATTATACCCTTTGCAAGCATCCGCAAATACAAGAAAATAATTAAGATAAATCTGACCACAGCCTTAAACTCTGAGATCCTGCTATCCCTCATGCATCGATATACCAACGGGAGTTTAGGTTTCTGTCACTCCGGCAACCCCACAATTGGCAACCGAATACACAATGCATTCCCCTAGGCCCATAAAGGTGAAGTGTCATGTAGTCGACGTTCACATGACACCACTAGAAGAATAGCACCACAACTTAAATATCAAACCATTAAATATTACTCAACATAATTCACTACTAACATCAAGACTTCTCCCATGTCCTCAAGAACTAAACGAACTACTCACAAGACATCATATGAAACATGATCAGAGGTGATATAAGAGCATCTCCAGTCGGGCGCCCAAATGGCCGCCCAAAGGCCTTTGGGGCGTGCCGGACACTTTTTTCCCCCACTCGCGCCGCCCAAATCTGATTTTGGTCCGGCGCGGCCCAGTTTTGTGTCCGGCACGCCCAGCCCACGCCCTCAACTTGGGGCGGCTTGGGGCGGCCCCGGACACAACGAAACGGCCGCCTCCGACGCGCGGGCCACGCCTGGCAGTGAGACACGCCACGAAGCGGCGGGCGACCTAACTTCTGGTCATCTATTAATGGCGGGTGGCGTCTCGGTTTCCTAGCCGGGCGCAGCGACGCGTCTCTTCACCTGCGGCGAGGAAGCGTCTATGCCACGGCGGTGTCAGTGCCCGCCTCCACCGCCAGCACCTCCGCCGCCTCCACCTCCACCGGCGGCTACCTCTACTGCCTCTGCTCCGGCTGCCGCCGGGGTCCTGTTCTCGCCGCCGCAAGGGCCGGCGAGTTCCCCAACTGCCGGTGCCCGGCATGCTATCCCTTGAACTAGATCTAGGTTTAGATTTGAATTATGTTTGTTTTTAATGAATTTCAATGAAATGTAATATCTTTCGTATGAAAAAATCGTATTTGAATGAAATCCGCCGAAGTTTAAATTTAAATTTTTATTGGTTTGGGCGGCGCGAGTGGGGAGCGACGGCGCCCAAATGCGCCGGGCCTTCCGGACAGCGCCCAAAGGGCCTGTCCGGAAGGCCTTTGGGCGGCCATTTGGGCTCCCCGACTGGAGATGCTCTAATGATGAATAACAATCTGGACATAAACCTTAATTCGATGGTTTCACTCAATAGCATCAACCACAAGGAGTAATTAACACCGGGAAAGCTTCCCCTATGAACTAGACAAAATTCAACCCTAGATGTTACATCGGAACGGAGTGGAGCGGCGGTGATGATGGTGCTGGCGGTGGAGATGATGATGATGATCCCAATGAGGTCCAGCTCGATGACGGTGACGATGGCGACGATTTCCCCCTCCGGTGAGCTTTTCTCTCTCTGGTGTTTTCCGCCTCGTGGAGGCGGCGAAATATTTCCTCGACGACCCTCCTAGGCTTAGGGTTTTATGGGGATGATGTACGCGAAGGGGCACTGGCAGAGGTGGGCCAGTGCCTCCTCACCACGTGGCGGCGCGCCAGCAAGGTGGGTCGCGCCACGACATGGTGAGGACCCATGGTGGCCCACCTTAGCCTCCCCTTTTGGCTACCTCCGTCATCTGACAAAATAGGAACATCGGGATATTTTCCTCGAATTATTGATCTTCAGAAATATGGTGTCTTGACGGTCTTTTTCCAGCAGAAATCTGACTCCGGTGCTTAATTCTCCAATAATCATCAAATATGCAAAATAGGTAAAATAACATAAGTATCATCTCTAAATATGAAATATATCAATGAATAACAGTAAATTATGATGTAAAATAGTGATGCAAAATGGACGTATCAGGCGGCAGGGGCGCGGCTCGGGTGGCGACGAGAAGGCGGGGAACGGCGGATCCGGCTGCGAGAAGTGCGGGCGGCGGGAGGCGGGGGCGGCGGCTAGGGTGGGCGCGGGCGGGAGGTTGAGGACGGGGAAATTTACCTCCCGCGCGACGACGACTACGAGTGCGGGTTGAGGCTGTTTTCGCTCCCCAACCCCCACTTCTACAGGTTCGCAGGGGGTTTGAAGGTTGGGACTCTAATTTTTTTTGAAGGTTTGAGGGTTAAGGGGTTCTGGTCTACGCGTTTTTTTCCTCGCAAACTGTAGAAAAAGGTTATTTATAAGAATTTGAGAATTTGAAGGGACTATTAGTGTTGCTCTCAAGGTGTGCGGCCGCCGTGGGCCCCCCAAAATTTTGGGGCCTCACCTGTATGTACGTATAGCTATTAACTATTCGCAAAAAAAAGTATAGCTATTAACTAAGTTTGGCCACACTGAGAAAAAGGCCAATGGCCTGGATGGTACGTGGCCATGGAGCATAGCTGCCCTAAATCACATCGCTAGGAATTAAAGCAGAACGCACACGCATCTTCGCACGAACCCAGCCATCGAGGCGACTTGGATCCAGTCGTATGTGATGCGTAAATCAGTCAATTTAATTTTCTTCTAATTTCATCGCGAGTGGGTTTGTCCATTTCAATTCTCGAGGCCCCAAAACACAGTACACCGATTCGCCTCTTTTCTTTCCCCTCTTCGGCGCGTGACTCGGAGGTGAATGCACTAATATAACCGATTTGAGCAATCTGAGATTTAATACTACTAGCAAAATGCCCGTGCGTTGCAACGGGAAAGGCAATATCTACGTCAGGGAGGCGCACGAAATTTAACATTAGTTTTTTATAACGCTAACCCACTCATGTCCAAAACACATCACGAATAACTTTCAACAATAATTTGATAATGACTTTAAATGCAAATTCATCCTTACAAGTACATCCCAAACATACAAAGATGACCTCATGTTGATATCAAGCCTGGCTATTTACAATGCTAATTTGTATCTCAAACTGAATCAACACGACAGGGAATTTATTTAAGCTCCCGAAATTACAGAGTTTATTATACAGTGAAGCAAAATTACTACAAGAAGTCATACATTGGCCACCAATGGCACAGAAATATGTTGCAAAGGCGAACTCGCAGTTGCTTATATACGCCTTCTATGTAAACAAGAAAAGAAATACCATAACGAACACCAGAGACATCGCGAAGG
This sequence comes from Poa pratensis, assembly GCA_947311845.1. Taxonomy (NCBI): domain Eukaryota; kingdom Viridiplantae; phylum Streptophyta; class Magnoliopsida; order Poales; family Poaceae; genus Poa; species Poa pratensis. Next base: position 50,589,583 of record CAMZMU010000035.1, read on the forward strand.
AATTATTACGGTCATGGTTAGTGTAAAATTCAAGTGTTCAAAGCTGCAATATGTGCCCCTGATTACTTGCAATATGCAGCAGTGAACTTTTTCGTCAATGCCTGTATCAAAGTGCAAATCAATCAGTAAAATGAAGCAAGCTCATGTGAGTTTTTTTGTATGACAAACTATGAGGGTCGTCATATATGTTCATAACTGTAGAATAGTTTGTTCATTTTTGCACTATCATCCATGTCCATATTAGATACATTTTATTATAAGATATCAGAATCCATGAAAAGCTGCATTTTTTTTCCAAATCCTTTAGTTCAGATAGCAAATGATTGCTGCAGCTAAAAATCCTCTTATCTACCATAACAACATTGAATCAGTTCTCTTCACGGCTAATTCTTTCACCAGGACCCACTAAAGATCTATAAAGAGGGCACGTGTAGCGTGCTCTATTGTATTCAGTGTGATATTACTACTTCGTCAGTTGTTTTAATAGCAAAGAAAAGCATGCAAATGACATTATCTTTTTAAATCTTGACCTCAGTAGATGCTACAAATGCACGGTACCTTGAAGCACAAATTAAGCATATCAGCTTTTCCATCTAATACATATATTAGAACAAACCGGATGTATCATCTAAATTCAGTGATGTGAATTTTTGTCTCCATACTTCAGCAAAACCTTGTGAGCATACAACAGCAAGCAGCACTCTCGATGACCAATGAAGCAATTTGTAGAGACGTAGGATCTACTGTAGCCTAATACTCTTAGTTGTCTGCAATCTCACAGCATCATCTCCTTACAATCCTAAGTGAGTATTACTCCGTACCAAATTACTTGTGCATGACAGCGAGATGGGAAGTAATAGGATGGGGAGGGGGCGGAACCTCAGGCGGCCTGCGAGTAAGGGGTGGCGGTGTCGACCACTCTCACTGGAATCTTCAGCAGAGGCGCCGGCGGCTGTCTCGATCTCGTCGTTGCAGGCCGTGCGTCTGCCGAGACAGCCGCGTCCGGCACAACGACCACTACCATGAAGTTCATGGTTCTCGTTGTTGTCGGACTTGCTTGCGCAGCTGTGTCGTTCTTGACCGAGCCGCTCCTCCGGTCTATGGATAAGCTCGCCGTGGTGTCCTTGCAAAGCAGGTGATTGGCCATACCTCCGTCGGGATAGAACAAAATTCAGGAGGCATCCGGGATGGAGGCTTCGCCTCAGGACGACCCTGGATCGGAAGCGATCTGCTCCGTTCTTCCCGCCGTACAGAGGGAGACGGCGGCGCTCGACAGTCAACACATATCCATGGGGGCATCTGACGGCGGAGGGGGAAGAAAGGCCTGGGGGCATCCGGCGGCGGGGCTGCCGGCGGAGCGAAGGTGGGCGGCGCGGGGCTGGCGACGGCTTGCTACGCCGGAGGAGGAAGGCAGCGAACGAGCCATGGATTGAGGGTGTTAATGCAAAACACACAACGACTTGGACTGCGGGTTGATTCCGTCCTTTGTGAGGAGCTAAACTGCAAAACGACCACGACGTACGAGACGTACGGTCTATAGAGTGCGTTATCTCTACTATTATACTATAAAATACGAGTAGTGTTTCTTCCTCCCGATTTTCGTCCGTTTTTTGGTTCATCGTACATCCGCTTCGTCGCTGAGTATCAATCCCGTTCCTCCGTCGTGGGAGATCATGACCCTGCCGCCTGTCGGACAAGAAACCAATCCAAATACAAACCCGTGTCAGCCTCTGCTTGCCTTATTATGTGAGCCTTTAATTACGGGCGATTTTGCTGCATCAAAACGATCCAAACTTACATCAAAATCGTGTCAGCAATACGACGAGAGATCAAACAAGAACCATGGCGGCGACGACGCTGGACACAAGAAAACTCGTCGAGATCATAGGCCCCACGCGTGACCCCTCCGAGAGTCTGAGGTTCTGTTCCTATGAGGCGGCCAATTTTCTCACATTATCGTGATCCTGACGATTACCTGACGGCTCTGAAGCTCTCATTGCTCGATGGACGCCGACGATTCCGCCGATCAGTCCCACCGCCGCCGCTCCGACCTCGTGGAGGAGGACGAGATCGAGGAGGGCGAGTTCATCGCCGGCTCGGACACCGACAGCGACGACGATACCCGCTACGTGTTCCAGGATCGTGGCTTACGTCGTCCAGGATGAGGGCCGGCCGGATGTTAAGCGGCGCCGACTTGAAGGCATCGTCGTCGTGGATGGAGGTGCCCTGCCATCGCCCACGCCCTCTTACGAGCGTGACTCGGACGAGACCAACAGCGACACTGACGCCGATGAGGCCGGCGCGGCCGCGCTCCGACAGAAACTGCTCTTTCACTGCCCCGTCTGCCGGAAGGAGTTCAGAAGCAAGAAGGCGGTGTGCGGCCACATGCACGTCCACGATCCGCAAGGGCGCCAGCAGGAGCACGGGAATAGGGAGCGGCCACCGGTGGCGCCGGCGATCAGTTGTGGTTGGGCCGTGACCGGCAAGCGGGGCTCCGTCGGCGGTAGGTCCGTTTCCCCCGAGAGCGAAGGAGCGGTCAATTCCATGGCCATTGTGGTTGCGGATGCGGAGCCCGTGCTCGACCTCATGCCCATTGCGTTCGTGAGCAGGAGCAGCAGCGAGCCGAATCCTCCCAATAACGACGCCATGGCCATCGTTGTCGCGTCATCAGACAATCCTACCAAGGTGCAGCCCGCAGGCCGTAGCGCAGGTATGAAGAGATCATCTGCTCTAGACAATGTATTTGTTCACTCATTTCAATCTATATGTAGGTCACATTCAGATATTCAAAAAACATTATAATTCGGTATGGAGGACTACTTGTTTATTCACGACGGAGAGAAAGCAGAGCAGCCAGCGAGCCACCGCCGAGTCGGACGAGATGTCACCTCGTGTCGTCGTCTCGCAGAATACGTGTGTGTTTCGGGCACAAATAAGTCGACAGAAGCAATTCAAACTGTACGTCAACCTACTACCTAACGAAAGTAGTCATAGCCTAAGCTACCCAATACGTGCATTTCACCTGATTAATCAATCAGCATTTTTTCTAGCTTCTACGTGTGCATCTGGCTGGACTGAAGTTTGCAAGTGCGATGCAAAATCGATCGGTTTTGTCGATCTGCCGCGCATGCCGAGCTGCTCCATCTGACACAGGGTATATATCAGCAGCTTTACCTCTTACCCAAGATAGACTTAGCCTACCTGGAAGGCCGCGGTTCACCTAACGTGATGAGAGGAACGAGATGGTTTCCTCTGCTAAACCCTCCAAGGTGGAGGTGGATGAGGTGTTAGCTCTCTTTTCTGTTTTTGCTGTATAAGTCTTGCCTCCAAAACACACAAAGATTGGATTGCAATGGAGAACCATTCATATATGGAAATAGAAGAGGAAGTTATTACATCATACTCATTTTACGCGTGTACTTTTAATATCAAGTTATCACAGAGATAAGAATGTATTTATATAGTTTATCGGTCTAGCTATTTTTATGTGTCAACATCGTACTCATACGGGTAAAAAAAATACTTATTCTATGCGTGTCAATCTATTTTGGAGTAAAATTTGGGTCGTGCCAACATTTGACCAATTTAATTTTTAATTCCCGTAGCAACGCACGGGCACTTTGCTAGTATAGTTGAGATTATTATTGTGTAATCACTGATTTCTACCTTCACATACATGATGCATAGCTACCACCATTTATTTTCCAGATTTGATGTTTTTTGTAGCATCATTTATCATATCGCCCATCACATATCCACCTAGTAGTGCTAATTATAGAGAGAAGATACAAAAAGAGAGAAGATATTAACATTTTTTTAGAAGTAATACAGGTGTTTTGATAAACCAAAATGATGAGTTAGTATGATAATTTTGAATTTTTGTGTTGGAGCAAGAGCAATCAACTAATGATAATTTTGAATTTCACCGGCAGAATGAAAATTTTGGGAGTTCACTTTGCATAGAGAAATGTTTTTGAAAATTTCAAGATAACATGTATAAATATCTAAATTGTTCGGATGCATATAAGTGTTATATTGGAAAAAAATACATGTATATTATTAGTGCTACTTTGTTTGTATTAAGGGCCCCAAATTTTAGTATCGCCCCAGGCCCCCAAAATCTCAGGACCGGCCCTGTACACAGAGAATATCTTTTAGCTTGAAATATGATCTCAATCTGACGTAGCAAAAAATGGTTAGTTATACACAGAACTAGGTTAAAGAAACTGGAAAGAACAATATTAGGAAGTGCGTGTCGTCCGATAATCACACAGCTAATATAGGAGGGTGTTTATACCCTTAGCCCAATAGAGTTTAAACTTAGGATTATGAGGTTTCTTATTTAGTTGAGATATTATTCAGTAGCAGGCGACGTTACCGTCAACAACGAGACGCATGTGGCGAGTTTGTCACTCGCAAAACTTGATCCACTAGGTCGGTCTTCGAGGGTGCCCATACGTTAGGGTGTGTTTTTCATGTGTTCATACGGTTAAATGTATGTGCGTGTATGTGAGCATATGTGCATGTATTGTGTTTTGGAGAAATAACCACACAACTTCCATTATAATTTTTCAAGATACCAAGCTATATCATGAGTTGACATCTGCACGCCGCCGGTTGACGATGAATTAAATTAACCTTCCTCGCAGCGAGGGTTGTAAAGCGGCTGTCGAACCCGGCCCGCTCCAAGTGAAAATAAACTAGGCTAGCTATAATTGTTTGGCTCAGATTTACCTTGTTTTGAACTAAAACTCTATTTATGGGTTATGCCCCCTTGCAACCATACTTGCAGCTCTTTTTTTATCCAAATTGTTTGTATGATAGGAATTCCGCATATCATAGATTTGCACGCATCAATAGTGCCTCGTCGGGTCACACTCGGCTTGGCCTCTATTAGCACCAGGGGGGTCGCAACACCACACCCGACCAGCCTTGTTGGCTGTACATTTGCAAATTTGGTGAAGTCGTTATTCTATAGGGTTACTAGAAGTAAAAGTGCTCGTAATTTATTTTTATCAGCAACACATTAACCGCAAACCCATCCGAAAACAGTAATCGAGTTGACAGTCTCGTAAACTCTTACGAACATTTGAATACGACTTTGCGAAGAGTTGACTACTATATCAACATTGTATGACAGAAGCTGCTGTGGTGTAGTGGTTATCACGTCAGTCTTACACACTGAAGGTCTCCAGTTCGATCCTGGGCAGCAGCAAGTTTTTGACCTTTTGTCTTTTTTTTTTGCAAACCAGAGTTCCTATATCAAAAATCAGTATCTGTACGTATCACGGAATCCAAAAATTCTCTCTTAACTCAGATTTGACTTCTATCTTCTTTTTATTTACAACAGCGCGACCAAGAATCTGTCGGCCATGTTCCGAAGCAGCAATCCTTTGGTGTGACTGCAATTCCTTCGATCCGTTGCGTTCGGATGCAGACTGGACCAATTCAGGCGAACACCGAACCATTTGTACCTCGCGCACTACGCACTTCGTCTCGTCAACCCACCTCGCGCTCTGAGCCTCTGAGAGATAGGGAGGAAACAGAGGGAGGAGTCGGGGAAGCGGCGGCGATGAGAGGCGGCGGGCGGGGCGCGGCAGAACGCGATCCGGTCGGGCATCGTGGTGCTGGGCGCCGCGGCCTTCGGCTACCTCTCCTACCGCGTCGGCTTCAAGCCCTACCTCGACCGCGCCCAGGAGGCCATGGACTCCCACCACCACAGCGACGAAGCCGCCGCCGCCTCCTCCGCAGCCGCCTCTGCGTACGACGCCGATCACCCTGGCGGTGAAAGTGACATCCCGCCGTCCAGGGACACGGCCGTCGTGCTCCGCGACTGAATCGGCTAGCTGCGCTTGTATCTTCAGCAGCAGTTTAGTTGGTTCTGGACGGCGGGATGTTACTGTCATCCCTATGGTCTTAGAGGAGTTTGTGCATGATCCATAAAAATATATTGTTGCCCAAAGTGTCAGTTGGACTGCTTTTGCCTGCTCATGGTACCTTGATGGTATAACACCATTGATATCGGAGTTCAGATTCTGACAATAGTTGTTGGCTCGCTGCAGCTGCAAACGTAGGACCAGCAGGCAAAGCGGTTTAAGATCGCAGCAGCATTGTTGCTAGTGTAATTAACTGGAGCGACCCAGATAAAGAATCCTAGCGATTAAACTTCCCCGCATCCCTAGTGTTGCTATAGTAAATAGGTGTCACTATTGGTATATTTTTTTTTTGCGGTAGAAGTCACTATTGGTATATTGTGAAGGAAGTTCATAGTTGCTCTAGAACTTGAAGCTGTTATTGTAGGTCTCGTTAAGCATCACTTTGCTTACCGCCTGCAGTTTACCTACAATTGCGTCAAGAGATAGATAGAAAGCAACATCGATACGAGAGTTGCGGTAGAGTATATTGCCAACAGAATTAAGTGGAAAAGAAAGTGAAATAGAGAATGGGTTGTGTCCAAGAACAAAACTATGTGTACTTGAGTTATTTTCTGTTACCAAAAAATACTTTCATTGGCCTTATGGCTTGGACATCAATGTTCGTGTCACTCAACATACAGGGGCGGAGCCAGGATTGAAGGTTGAAAGGGGCCAAACATCACAGATTGCAATTAGGGGGGCCAACTAACCTAAAATTGTCAAAAAAATCATGCCTAAACTATACTTAAATAGAGAACTATGCATGTCATACAGCGCCATAGGGGCACCTTCTTGTCCCCCTAACTCCGCCACTATCAACATACATGCTCGGTGTTATGAGTTCTCACTCAGAGAGAGCGTTGGTTATCAGAATGGCAACAAGATTATCTGGACCTCTATGTCTTGTGATAGTTATTTTCAATAGTCGTTGAATGTGTATGTTTCGTGATTAAGTCCATGTTTCGGCTCAACCCTATTTCTGTAATTTCATAAAGACCATACTAATTAAGTGAATTGTCAAACATAATTCGGTAAGTCCACACTCGAATTTGTGATTTAATTTTCATCTCAACCCATTAAGTGAATTGTCAGACATATTTGTCACGTTTGTTGGTGGGACGATGTTAAAAGTATAATCTACCACAGTCCAAACAATACGAGCAAAGGGGCAAGCGAAATATAGTTGGTTAATAGACTCCTCCAAATCACAGAACACATACTTCTTACCTTCATTCCACTGACGATTAGCAATACTATCTTTTTTTTAGAATAACTTTGTTGAATAAGAACCTCATAAAGATCTTAACATTTACTAACTGCACCTTCAATTTCCAAATATATTTTCATAGGAAAAAAGTATGTCCATTAAAAAAATTCTACACGCAAGGATTTTACCAAAATAAACTCTTGATGCAGTTTTTTTTTCAAAAAGGGGAAGCCCCAGCCTCGCATGCAACCTTTATAAATTCGTTAGAATTTTATTACAAAGATTACATCATGGGTCGCACAGAGTCAAAACATGTGTCAACCATCTAAAAAATAAATAGAGTACAATATAAAATGGCACTGCATCAACATGTTATACTGAGATCAAAACACCAATTCCAGCCGGCTGTACCCAGTATCTAAAGCGTCGCACTTCTCCATTAGTTGCAGGTAAGACCACACACATATATCCAATGTCTAGCCATCAGAATAACCTGCATAAAGGAAGATGATTTTGCATTTCAACATATAATCATTACGTACATTCAGAATGGCTCAGAGTAAAGCACAAACTCCAACTTGGATTTGTGCTTTATTCTTTTCATCAACACCCTTAACAATTCCCGAACATGTTTATTATGTTAATAGGGGGATAGATATTAAAATCCATGTACACTATACGTGAAACCATTTTTGCTAACGGACAAGTTATAAGTTAATGAATTGTTCCTTGTCTAGTAAGTTTCAAACAAATTTATCGTTGTTAGGTTTATGGACTTAATCGTTGACCTTAGTGTCTCCATGTAGTTTTATGGAACAGAACAAAACTATCATTGATCAACTTTTATTACACCTAGCAAAATAAACCACATAACAATGATATTAACTACTAAGATACAATGTCGTTGTTATATTATTTTAGCGATTATCTTTGCACATATACACACGCTAAGCTGAAACCATATTCCCCTACCATGATGTGTTGGTTTTCTATCTTAAAGGCAATGTTTCTATACTTTCTCCTATTAAAATCATGAAACTAAATTAACTATATGTATGAAAATGGAAACAATAACACGTGCCTTGACAATTTAACTTACACTAGTTCGATTAATGATAGAGTATATGTGTATGCTTATGTATATATGTTCAAGTTTGTTTTATTATCATAAAATATCTTCCACATAGTTCTAAAACACACATGTCTTAACATATATTCTTGGTAAAGTTCCTAGAATTGTTTTTTACATCCTAGGTTTAAGCAATTGTTCTTTTTCAGTGGTGACAAAACCAACCCGTACCATGAATGGAGCTTGGGCGTGCAAGATTAATCGCGATGGGGTCAGCTAGCACCCCCCACCCCCAAGAAAAATCCGTTCTTACCCACACAATTTCACCGTTCTCAAAGGGCCTAGTGTTGTTCTTCAGATCATAGATTGTTTTGGATTTCTTGTGTTAGTAAGTATCACGTGCTACGATTTTTAGGCACGGTGCTATATTCAATTATATCATTGCATTGAAATGGTTTGGTCTGGATAATGTCCACCATATTGACCTAGAAAGAACCTGTTCTCCAAAAGAGTTGTGCCAAATGAGCCCGGGTGACCACTTTGGGGTAGTTGGGAGGTGGCTCCACCACATGGTGAATGGGGCGTGTAGAGTAAGATTGTCTGCGATCTGGTGGCTTACGCTCATTTATCTGAAAGATACAACAACCAACATTCAACTCCTTCATCGTATCGAGCAAAGCTAACACTAGTAGGAAAACGCCTACCGCTGGCGGACGGAATTGGCCTACCGCTGGCGGGCGGGCGCACGCCAGCGATCATTACGCCAGTGGTAGTAAGGCTCGTTACCGCTGGCGGGCACAATTTTGGGCCGCCAGCGTTAGATTAGACAGCGCTGGCGTGCAGCCTCGGCCGCCAGCGGTACTTCTGTCTGGTTGGAGTTCTGGGAGCGTTGTCCGCCAGCGGTACGCCTCTGTGTCCGCCAGCGGTATATTTTCGTGGTATTTTTGTTTTTTAAATAATGTATTCCAGCAGTATATGAAATATAAATACAGGATATTCAGGTACAGCGACCAAAATGACAATAATTCCACATACAGATGACCAAATTGTGATACACAAATACATAAGTTCGTTATAGTACCAAAATACATCACATAAATGATAGAGAACCACAATGTTTAAGAGAAGGCGCGATCGATGAAGTTGGCGTTTTGATCGTCCGGTTGTTGTTGCTCTCTTTCAGTGGCTTCAAGTCCTCTTGGCGTTGACAACTTCCCCACTTCTTCATTTGTAAGTATACACAAAAGGCAGCTAGGCAACTAAATTGTTCACATGTCGTGCAGAAATAAACAAAGTATACACAAAATAAACTAAGCCAACTAGGAAGAATGTCTCATATAATAGATTGGACACACAAATTCAGGGATGGTGTGAGCGAGCCAGTATGATGCAGAAGATATGTTTTCTTGCATTATAGGGCTCACTCACAACATAGTGCACCTCATTTCAATCATCGGCATTCTAAGACTTAGAGAAAACAAGATGCAAAAAAAGTATGCCTCATAGTGTAGAATATTATTGGAAACACACAAGCAATCCTGAGAGCTTTGTTGAACCAAGTAGGAGGCACAAAACTTGTATGTGTGCATGATGCAAGGTTCAACAAACTATCAGGATTTCATATATTATGCCACATCATTTAATCATCGGCATTGTAAAAATGAGGTATAGGGTCAACTGAAAAGCATGCCTCATTACTTAATTAGATCCAGACACACAAATTCAGAGACGGCATAAGTGAAATCCAATGGGATGCAGAAAATGTGTATTCGTGCATATCACAGGTTTCACTCACGTCGCATCTGCATCACATGGTGCCACATCATTTTAATCATCGGCATTGTGTAAAAGAATGAAGTATTAACTGGAAGACTTAGACAAAACAAGATTCAAAAAAAATATTATGCCTCATACTTAGAATATTATTGGAAGCACACAAGGAATTCTGATAACCTTGTTGAACCAAGTAGGAGGCACATAACTTGTATGTGTGCATGATACAAGGTTCAACAAACTATCAGGATTCATAGTGCACCACATCATTTTAATCATCGGCATTGTGTAAAAGAATGAAGTATTATTGGAAGACTTAGACAAAACAAGATTCAAAAAAATATTATGCCTCATACTTCGAATATTATTGGAAGCACACAAGGAATTCTGATAACCTTGTTGAACCAAGTAGGAGGCACAGAACTTGTATGTGTGCATGATACAAGGTTCAACAAACTATCAGGATTCATGTAGTGCGCCACATTATTTTCATCATCGGCATTGTAAAGGAATGAAGTATTATTGGAAGACTAGAGCTAGGCAATTTAAGAGAGATGGTGTAAACTAGAGCTAGACAATTTAATTTAACAAGAGTACTAAATCGACAGCACACCTTTCACTTATGGCTCATTGTGGTCGGCTTTGACATTGGCTTCGGCGGGAACGGTTCAGAACCATTCAAAGAGTTGAATGGCCTGTCGTCACACTGTTGTGCTATGCGATTTTGTATATCGACATTAGATGGCCATGCACCTTGGTAGTAGAACAACCCGGGTGGCTCGGCACGACAAACATCCGTGAAGATTATTGAAGCAAACGTCTTCTGGATTAGAGCAAATATTTCCGTGATATCAGCATCAGTGGATTTCGCCATGTCTTTGCACCATTTATGCATAGCAACTGGAAATTCTAGTCTTCGGTGATTCCGTACGAACTGCTCCATCAGATAGATGACATACCAGGCCTCCGTCGGACTGCCATGCGCCTTGTTGATGCAGGCTAGATCCACTTTGTGGATGAATGACATCTTGCCTCGCTTAAGGTTTAATCTTCTTATGATGCCTTCATTTTGATAGCAGTAACCGTTGAGAGCATCATCGAGAACACTACCGATGTGCTTGTAGTCTTTCTTCTCTTCACTACCCGCATCGAGATAGAAAGCCTTCGACTCTTTAGGGTACAGAACGATGAGGGTGTCGTCTTGGTTCCTGCACAAAACAATGAAAAGAGACCATCATTCTCACTTATGCAAAATTAACGATAAAACGTACGAAAATATGTTATATATATGGCGGCTAGGTAATGACTTACTTGGGAAAGTAAGGCATGAGAAAGATGTTCTTGGTAGGATTTTCAATGAAGCTATCTTCGATGAACTTTGTCACGCGTGTCCTACCCACCGTGGTGTTCACATAGCAGTCGGACATGTAGTAGGGGTCGATTATCATGATGTCTCCGACCGACTTATCATTAATGAGCCGGTGCGCCATACTTAGCGCAAACAGGCGGACCATGGATCGGTGGAGTGCTTTCATGTGGTACATGTCAAAGATGTCATCAAATCTGACAAAGAGCATGTCTCCGGGGTTTTCTTGGAGAAAGCCCATAAGCCTTGGTACCTTTGCTATGAAAACCGGGTATACGTGACGTGCTTCCCTGAGAATTTTGCTCTCACAATAGAGAACCTGTTCATGTAGCGCCTTCATCTCCCAAAAAAACAACAGGACCACTTCGGCGGCAGGATCGGTTTAGCCATCACATGAGTAATATGCCAATCGGGGATGGTTATCCTGTCCTAAACTCGGCGCAACTTCAACTTAGATCCCTCCATTGGCTGGCTCATGGACTCTTCAACGCCATGTTTCTTCCTTTTTTCGACACCATCTTCTTAGGGTGCTTAGCTATCGTCTCTTGGAGCACATCATTGAGTAGTATGCCAATCAGGGATGGTTATCCTATCCTGAACTCGGCGCAACTTCAACTTAGATCCCTCCACTGGCTGGCTCATGGACTCTTCAACGCCATGTTTCTTCCTTTTTTTTGACACCATCTTCTTAGGGTGCTTAGCTATCGTCTCTTGGAGCACAGCATTGAGTAGTATGCCAATCGGGGATGGTTATCTTGTCCTAAACTTGGCGCAACTTCAACTTAGATCCCTCCACTGGCTGGCTCATGGACTCTTCAACGCCATGTTTCTTCCTTTTTTCGACACCATCTTCTTAGGGTGCTTAGCTATCGTCTCTTGGAGCACATCATTGAGTAGTATGCCAATCGGGGATGGTTATCCTGTCCTGAACTCGGCGCAACTTCAACTTAGATCCCTCCACTGGCTGGCTCATGGACTCTTCAACGCCATGTTTCTTCCTTTTTTCCACACCATCTTCTTAGGGTGCTTAGTTATCGTCTCTTGGAGCACATCATTGAGTAGTATGCCAACGGGGATGGTTATCCTGTCCTGAACTCGGCGCAACTTCAACTTAGATCCCTCCACTAGCTGGCTCATGGACTCTTCAACGCCATGTTTCTTCCTTTTTTTCGACACCATCTTCTTTGGGTGCTTAGCTATCGTCTCTTGGAGCACATCATTGAGTGTGCCCTGGCTGAGACCGTCAGACTGCTGATGATGAGCTTCAGGCAATGGTTGAGAACAGAATAGACGCTTTGTGATATTATGTTTCTCAGGGAGAGTAGGCGCCACAGGACTATTCACCATCAGATCACGGTCAGGTTGATCAAGAGGACTGACGTCGTCCAAATACGCCAGGTAGGCATTGGGGTCTTCATTAGTGTTCATCTCCTCTATCACGGGATCAGCTGGTGGAGTGACCTTTCCTTGGCTTGGCGACGTCGACCCGGGAGGGTCCAAACGAATTAGCTCTTTTGGCCATAGCAGGGAAAAAATCAAACATTGCTCTAGGCTTAACTCACTTTCGGCTTCGAGGGGTTGAGTTGGAGGATCCAAAAAACCACAACCCTGGAACACCCGAGCCAATGAAACCTTATAACAATCATCAGGAATAGGCCGCTTGAGATGGGTGCGGATACGTGGTGTCTCGACGGTTGCTTTGGCCACTTCCTTCAGCTCACCATCCAGAAATAGGAGCAAAGTGCATCTTGTATGGTCGGCCTGTTCACCGTTCACAAGTAAGGCGTTAGATAGGGTGCCATGCAAGAATGAAGTAATATATAACATGGTTAATTAAATTACCATGAGGGCGTTGAGCCCGTCTAATGGCGACGGACCGGGGACGGCCCCCGGCGTGCAAGAGCTGGAAGGGCTGCTACGCTCCGCGGAGCCATGTACGTATCTGTCGGGATTAGGGTTGGCGGGTGGCATTTGTTCATCTCTGTCAGGATTAGGGTTGGCAAGTGGAACATTGTTGGAGTTGTTGCTACCTATTATGCTGTGTGGTAAGCTGGGAACGGGCTTAGGTCCTTTTTGCCCCTCCTCAATCCAACTCCCAAACGACTCATATATGGTCGGAAGGATGGCAGCCATGGCCTTTGTCACTGCGATGTCGATGTTGGCCTGCATGGAACTAGCCCTCCTATCACTTCGCTCCTCCTTGGACTCCGACTAGTAATTCGACCATTTGCGACCGACTCCGGCCCCGATCACCCGGCCACGATGTGGCGGAAGTGCCACCTCCTTATTCTTTCTCTTGTTTAGCGCCTGATACCCGTAGAAGTGATAGACTTCAGTAGCTACCTGCAATGAAAAGTATACGGGGTTAGGTCGAGCCTCCAAGTGCAGAGTATGTAGTAAGTGGAAGACGTGTTTTCCCCACGAGGGTGACTTGAGGGTTTAATATCGAACTCTCGGGAATCAGTAGTGAAAAGTTTATCTCATTATCCTTCTTTTTGGTTACCTACAAAATAAAGTTAAATGTTTTGGTTCTCAACCTCACTTGTGGTTGTCAAGCACAAGGTGTAAGAATGATATCAAGATAATTATGCAATGCAAATAAGAAATAAATATGCAATGGTGGTGAATAAATGTGCAAGGATGATGATAACAATGATGAATGATATTTTTGGGTTTTTTATGATGAATGCAAGATGTAAAAGTGTTTTTGTATTTTCGGATTTAATAATTGCAGAAAATAGAAAAGTGGTAAAAGTTGTTCGAAAGGTGTTTCTTATGATTAAAAATGGACCGGGGTTCATGGTTTCACAAATGCACTCTCTCTTTAATAAAGTGGCAGACAATTGACACATAGAGTTGACATATGAGATTGCAACACAGGGTTTGATATCAAGTTACTAATTATATGGGCATCACGTCCTAACATAGAGATCTTTTGGTTATTAATCTCACTTATACTCCACCAAGATGCGAACTAAATCATACACCTTAGTAATTAAGATAACTCAGAGTATAGCCTTAAGTATCATGACATGAAGTTAAAATAAGAACATGTTAGATCTAGTCACGGAGAAGTGGCAAGTCACCCACAACCCTTGTAGCATGGTATTTTTGTTTATCCTAGTGAGGTAACAAGTAAGGTAAAACACCCAAGTGGATCGCGATATTACAGTGGTCAACTTACCGCACTCACCACCCCCCGTTATTCCAACTAATGCACACATCAACCCACACACGCTCTCATAAACGTGCTTGATCATAACAAGTAGATAAGAACGGGGTACATAATATGCATCTATACTCATAACTGAAACAAACATTGCAATCTCAAACATATATTAACTCACGAAAAGATCCACCACATAGGAATTACAACGATGACCGTAATATGTTCAGCAGCTCATACGGTACTAATTAGTGAAGCTCAAAGAGAGGAGAGATACATAAGTTACTTCCACAAACCCATAATCCAGAGGTGGACTACTCCCTCTTCATCATGGAGACGGTGGAGATGTCGATGGAGAAGATGGAGACCACGCCGGCAGCGCCCCGCCGCAGTTTTCCCCCTCCAATCTGCAGCTCCATATCTCTGTTTTCGTGTTTCTGTCTTGTGGCGGCGCTTGTTTTCGAGAACGCTGTGGGACTTCTTTTATAGGCGTTTTTAGGTCAAGACAAAGTCGGTGGAGAAAAGATCGACGGCAGCGGAGCCTCGAGGGCCAAAAGGGTGCGCCCCACGCGGCCAGGTACAGAGGCCGCATGGGCCCCCCTCTTTTGGGCTTCCGGCCTCCGTTTGCTTGCTTCCTTCGCTCCCAAGTCTCCCTCCTTCCAAAATAATGACGCCTGTATTTTTCCAGGTTATTTGGACATTGTTTGGGTCCCTGAAACTTAAAAGGAAAAAATAGGGTTTTCTGCCTACGCAGAGTTAATTCCATAAAAATAGGAAATAACTATTTTATTCCCAAAAATCATTATATAACAGTGATATAACCCTTATATGATGCAAATATGATTGGAATATGAGTGATATAGTGCAAAGTTCATGTATGCATTTTACATGCATCAGCGCCCTGTGGAAAGAGGTGTCACACGGGGCCTTCGTCACAGACGATGAGTCGCTTTGAGAAAGTTGTTCTTCTATCAGAATTTCCTTCTCAAGTTCCTTGACTGTCGCGTTCAAGGCAAGGTGCCCTGGATTCTTGGGGTCTTCCCTGTAATGGGATCTGATATATCGTCTCGCCATCGGGTCTTTGATCTTGCAATAGGGGTCTGGCGCTTTTCTTTCTCTGTCCTACTTTTCCCAAACAGGGCCAGCCCCGTCGTATCCACGACATCCGAGATTGTGGGGACCTAAATTCTTCCCATGCATATTTTCCCCCACCGAGATAGCCCTTTGTTGAAGCTAGGCCTTGTTTTTCCTTGAAAATGTTGTAGTCTTCTTCAGAAATGGAGGGCCAGTTGGCGTTGGTCTTTGCGTAATCATCACCAGCAAGAATGGCCTTTCTCACTTCTGATTTCCAAGTCGAAAAGGCTTTGCTGAACTTGCCGAGAGCGAATGTGTTTACGATATTGCCCTTGATATCAACGTTGTCGTAGTCTTTCGGGAAATGGTACGATGCGTGCAACTTGGAAAGAAGGTGTGTGGACACATGTGAGTTCTCTTTATCCCTATGTTCTCCTGGTTGATGTTGCCGAAGTCCCGTACAATGCATCCCAAGGCTAAGCCGTACCCTTTTGCATATTTGTCTGGCTCCGTAGGAATCCCATCTGGGTTCATCGCAGTAAATGTCAGTCGACCGCTAGGGAGCTTGTTTCGGCGCCTTAGCTTACGTTGACGCGTTTATCCGATAGCAGATGTGGTCTCGGTACCACTTTCTTCGACCGCAGATGTGGTCTCGGGGCCACCTCCACCTACACCATGGGTTACTCAACTTTGGAAACAAAGCAAGTTCAAGTTATATATCATTGTAAGTAATAATAGTATCATCAAGAGCGTCAACTGGGTACCTCTTGTCCCAGGATATGGAACAAGCCCATATCAAAATGACAAGACAAACAAACAAGATGAACAACCTCAACACCCTTTTTATTTACCATTGGAATAGCTTTTTATTATAAGGTGCATCATAGACGGTTCACCATAGCATGTAAGTAAATTTCCACCATGAATGATGCATGGCTTAGATTAGCGGCCCAGGCGTCTCTCTAACCATTTATACAAACTCATTTAAACTACTTCATTTCCACCTCATTTCACCATGATAGGCATCCATAAACAAAAGTACATGATATCAACTAAATGAGATGAAGAGCATGTTGAAAGCTTTGCATGTGACAGCACATATGGGCTAACTCCCAACCTCGGACATTTATCAAGCCACTAACATCATAATATTAATCACAATGGGTCATGTTTTATTTATGCAATAAAATAAATTGTGCATCAAGTTCGTGAGAGCTATATAACCAACTTTTCCCATAACAATCAATAACATAAACATTTTCATTCAGAGGTATAGATAACACAAACATCATGATAAACATACTCGGAATAGCATAAAGCCAATAGGTAGATATGGTGGACTCACTGGAATAACTTTGGTTGAAGGTGTTGGAAACAAGTTTTTACTTGTTGGAGTTTTTGGGCTAGCAAGAGGGAGAAAGTTGACCATCTAGATGCATGCATGAGTGTCCATAGAACTAACTAATCCATGTTAAACAAAGTAAAATAACTTCAGCATCAAAACATGAATAAGTGATAGCTCTTGATAAAGCATTTGCAAATTATTACTCATAAACAAGCTCATGAATCATGCAACTATATGTATCATTAAAAATCAACTCAAACATCCCTTTTCCCAATATAAAAGCATCCAACATATTTCAACCCATATTTCCAGTAGCTCTCTCATATAAATGATAGTGTGGTGGTCTCACAAAATAACAATCAAACCAAAAACAAACAAAAAGACGCTCCAAGTTTATGCGATAAAGTGTTTCGATCGAAAAACAGAAGTTAGACGTGTGCAAACCGAGAGTGTGTAGGTCCAGGGGGTTGTCTTCACATCCCCAAGCTTATGGTCTTCACCATCCTTGGATAGCTCTTGGTGCATCTCCTCCAATCCCTGTGAAAAAACTTCAAAACACCGTTTCTCCCATTTTCTTTTTGTGGGGTGCATTAGTAGTGATAAACAAATAGGTTTCTTGCTGCATATAATCCTTAAAAAAAATCATATGAATGTCCAGAAAGTATATAATGTTGTATGCCTACTCATAAACTCAATTGGATCAAAAAGATTCAACTTAAAAGTTCAAAGCATGCATCAAACAAAATGGGACAGAATCTGTCCAGAAAAACAGCAGCAGCAAAACGTATTTTTCTACCCTACCAAACTTTCCGAAAAATTCCGAAAAATTCATGCATACAGAGGATGAAAAGTTGCAACTACAGTTCAAATATGAGCTCATTCGGAGTTACAGAATAAGAATTAAAAATCATACCGTGCACTGATTCGTGCAGGAATAAAATCTCCGAACGCTATAAGCAACTTTTCAAACCAAAATGGGTAAAACTTGGCACTTTATTAAAATCCAGAAACTAAACTAAAAACAAACTCTCTTGTTACAGCAAGAGGACACAAAGAAAATCACACAAAAAATAACCGGGTTGCCTCCCGCAAAGCGCTTTCTTTATAGCCATATAGCTAGGCTTCTTACTTGTTGTTTATTGAAGATGAAGCTCATGAGGGAGCTTGAACTTTGATGTCCCCTCTTCCTTGGGAAGTGTTCCATGCACTTCTTGTGTGGAAACTGAAACTTCATTCCCCTCTTTGAATCAATGATAGCACCTGTAGTACGAAGAAAAGGTCTTCCAAGAATAATAGGACTAGAGGTTTTATTCCCCATGTCCATGATTAGAAAATCCACAGGCACAAAAGTCATATGTAACTCTACCATAACATCACTTACTTTCCCTAAAGCATGTTTAATGGAATCATCAGCAAGTGCAAGTTCAATAGAGCATTTTTCAAGATTTTTCAATTCAAGTACTTCATATAGTTCTTTAGAAACAGAGACACTAGATCCTAGATCAAGTATGGCATGGTGTGTCTCTTTTCCAATAGTTACTAGTACCTTGGGATCCATATATCCCCAAGCTTAGGTGGTATCATAGCCTCTTGGTTGTACCTAGCAATTTTTCTTTCAAGACATGATTAGCAATATAAGAACCAAAACTTGTTAGTGTTGATGGAAGGATCACTTGCAAATTTTTGTAAGATAGATATTAATTCATGCAAGCTACAATTTTCTAAGTCAAGCAAAGGATCCTTGACTTCACTAAGCATTTTAACTTCCTCAACTTCTCCTCTTTCATTACCCCAATAGATTCTTTAGCAACTCTCTCTTGCTCATGAATGTGTTCCCAAGACTTATTGATAACCTCTTGGCAATATTAATTGTTTCCTCATGTTTTTGGGCTGTAATGATGCTCTTTAATGATGAGACTTCCTTAGTAAGCTGATCTACCCTTTCAAACAAAGCATCTTGTTTTTCAAACTTAGAGATAAATTCCTTATTAAGCTCTTTTTGGGTAGATATAAAAGATCTAATGGTGTTTTCCAAGTCACTAGAAACATTACCACTAGAAGCATATTTATTTGGCACATATGGGGGTTTATTATAAGAGTTATAATTGTTGTTACCATACCCATTATTACCATAGTTCCTAATGAAGTTGACATCAATATTTTCAGAATTATTACCAACTAGTTCTTGCAAAGGAACATTTTCAACACTAGGTTTATTAAGCAAAGCAAGAATAGTATCCATTTTAGATGACAAATCATTAGTTTCTTCAATAGAATTCACTTTCTTAGAAGGATTGGGTGCCCTATCAGTATGCCATTGACTATAGTTTTGCAAAATGCTTTCCAATATATTTTTAGCTTCTACTATAGTCTTACTCATAAAAGCACCTCCAGCAGCAGAATCAAGTATGTTTCTAGACATGTAGTTTAAACCATTGTAGAAAGAGTGTAATATGGTCCATTCATTAACCCATGTGAGGACAAGTTCTAAGCATAAGTTTTATCCTATCCCAAGCCATAGCAACATGTTCATTTTCATTTTGCCTAAAAGAAAGGATGTTGTTTCTATTTTGCAAAATTTTAACAGGGGATAGTATTTCTTAATGAAAGCTTCTTTAAGATCATCCCATGAATTAATACTACCGGATGGCAATGAATGCAACCACTCTTTAGCTTTCCTCTAAGTGAAAAAGGAAATAACTTCAGTTTTAGGATATCACTTTCAACATTCTTAAACTTTTGCATGTCACATATTTCAACAAAATCATGAAGATGCATAGAGGCATCCTCCATAGCACTACCACCAAATTGTTCCCTAGTTATCAAGTTCAACAAACTAGGACTTACTTCATAGCTATCAGCTTTAATCTCAGGTGTGGCAATAGCTTTAGAGATGAATTGATCATTAGGAGTGTTTGTGTAGTCACACAATTTAGTTCTTTCTCCCATTTTAGCAAGTTTTTTGTATTTTTTAATTTTTTATGCAAAACTGAAAATAAAATGAGTCTCACAAATGCAAACCGAATTACAAATACAAGACAATGACAAAACAAATAATTTTGCTTTGAAGGTAAAGATGGATAAGATGATGCTCACGTAGGTGCAACCTCCCCAAGCTTAGGTGTTAGCACAAGTTGGTGATGTTGACTTTGTTGTGATCTCCTTGGATAAACCTTCGCAGCTATGATTCTCCGGCAACGGCACCAGAAAACAGTCTTGATACCCGTAGAAGTGATAGCCTTCAGTATCTACCTGCAATGAAAAGTATACGGGGTTAGGTTGAGCCTCCAAGTGCAGAGTATGTAGTAAGTGGAAGACGTGTTTTCCCCACGAGGGTGAGTCGAGGGTTTAATATCGAACTCTCGGGGAATCAGTAGTGAAAAGTTTATCTCCTTATCCTTCTTTTTGGTTACCTACAAAACAGAGTTAAATGTTTTGGTCCTCAACCTCACTTGGGGTTGTCAAACACAAGGTGTAAGAATGATATCAAGATAATTATGCAATGCAAACAAGAAATAAATATACAATGGTGGTGAATAAATGTGCAAGGATGATGATAACAATGATGAATGATATTTTTGGGTCTTTTTTTATGATGAATGCAAGATGTAAAAGTGTTTTTGTATTTTTGGATTTAATAATTGCAGAAAATGGAAAAGTGGTAAAAGTTGTTGGAAATATGTTTCTTATGATTAAAAATGGACCGGGGTTCATGGTTTCACAAATGCACTCTCTAGATTTAGTATCCTTTCTTGCATTTTCATAACTCGTGAAATGCCGAGTAGGCACGAATTCTTTAATAAAGTGGCAGGCAATGGACACATAGAGTTGACATATGAGATTGCAACACATGGTTTGATATCAAGTTACTAATTATATGGGCATCACGTCCTAACATAGAAATCTTTTGGTTATTAATCTCACTTATACTCCACCAAGATGCGAAGTAAATCATACACCTTAGTAATTAAGATAACTCAGAGTATAGCCTTAAGTATCATGACATGAAGTTAAAATAAGAACATGCTAGATCTAGTCACGGAGAAGTGGCAAGTCACCCACAACCCTTATAGCATGGTATTTTTGTTTATCCTAGTGAGGTAACAAAGTAAGGTAAAACACCCAAGTGGATCGCGATATTACAGTGGTCAACTTACCGCACTCACCACCCCCCGTTACTCCAACTAATGCACACATCACCCCACACACGCTCTCATAAACATGCTTGATCATAACAAGTAGATAAGAACAGGAATATGCATCTATACTCATAACTGAAACAAACATTGCAATCTCAAACATATATTAACTCACAAAAAGATCCACCACATAGGAATTACAACGATGACCGTAATCATGTTCAGCAGCTCATACGGTACTAATTAGTGAAGCTCAAAGAGAGGAGAGATACATAAGTTACTTCCACAAACCCATAGTCCAGAGGTGGACTACTCCCTCTTCATCATGGAGACGGTGGAGATGTCGATGGAGAAGATGGAGACCACGCCGGCAGCGCCCCGCCGGAGTTTCCCCCCCTCCAATCTGCAGCTCCAGATCTCTGTTTTCGTGTTTCTGTCTTGTGGCGGCGCTTGTTTTCTAGAACGCTGTGGGACTTCTTTTATAAGCGTTTTTAGGTCAAGACGAAGTCGGTGGAGAAAAGATCGACGGCAACGGAGCCTCGAGGGCCAAAAGGGTGGGCCCCACGCGGCCAGGTACAGAGGCCGCGTGGCCCCCCCTCTTTTGGGCTTCCGGCCTTCGTTTGTTTGCTTCCTTCGCTCCAAGTTTTCCTCCTTCCAAAATAATGACGCTTGTATTTTTCCAGGTTATTTGGACGTCGTTTGGGTCCCTGAAACTTAAAAGAAAAAATAGGGTTTTCTGCCTGCGCAGAGTTAATTCCATAAAAATAGGAAATACATATTTTATTCACAAAAATCATTATATAACAATGATATAACCCTTATATGATGCAAATATGATTGGAATATGAGTGATATAGTGCAAAGTTCATGTATGCATTTTACATGCATCAGCGCCCTGTGGAAAGAGGTGTCCCACGGGGCCTTCGTCACAGACGATGAGTCGCTTTGAGAAAGTTGTTCTTCTATCAGAATTTCCTTCTCAAGTTCCTTGACTGTCGCGTTTAAGGCAAGGTGCCCTGGATTCTTGGGGTCTTCCCTGTAATGGGATCTGATATATCGTCTCGCCATCGGGTCTTTGATCTTGAAATAGGGGTCTGTCGCTTTTCTTTCTCTGTTCTGCTTTTCCCAAACAGGGCCAGCCCCGTCGTATCCACGACATCCGAGATTGTGGGGACCTAAATTCTTCCCATGCATATTTACCCCCACCGAGATAGCGCCTTTGTTGAAGCTAGGCCTTGTTTTTCCTTGAAAATGTTGTAGTCTTCTTCAGAAATGGAGGGCCAATTGGCGTTGGTCTTTGCGTAATCATCACCAGCAAGATGGCCTTTGTCACTTCTGATTTCCAAGTTGAAAAGGCTTTGCTGAACTTGCCGAGAGCGAATGTGTTTACGATATTGCCCTTGATATCAACGTTGTCGTAGTCTTTCGGGAAATGGTACGATGCGTGCAACTTGGAAAGAAGGTGTGTGGCCACATGTGAGTTCTCTTTATCCCTTATGTTCTCCTGGTTGATGTTGCCGAAGTCCCGCACAATGCATCCCAAGGCTAAGCCGTACCCTTTTGCATATTTGTCTGGCTCCGTAGGAATTCCATCTGGGTTCACCGCAGTAAATGTCAGTCGACCGCTAGGGAGCTTGTTTCGGCGCCTTAGCTTACGTTGACGCGTTGATCCGCCAGCAGATGTGGTCTCGTTACCACTTTCTTCGACAGCAGATGTGGCCTCGGGGCCACCTCCACCGCCAGCAGAAGTGGTCTCATGGCCACCTTCGCCGCCAGCAGTATTGGTCTCGTGGCCACCTCCGCCGCCAGCAGATGTGGTCTCTTCGCCACCTCCGCCGTCATGAGATGTGGTCTCTTCGCCACCTCCGACGTCACGAGATGTGGTCTCGGCATCGGAATTGTTCTCCACCACCCTATCATCATCGACATCATCGTCGACATCCATCTCGGCGGCGATTGACTTCCGAACCATCTTCAAATAACTATCATTCGGCTCCTTGTTGACTCCACCTCAAGAAGTCCCGGCCTCCATATTGTTAGCCATCTACGCGCACACACAAAAAATCGAAGTTAGTAAAACAACACTGTAAGGAAAAATTCACTTGGATGGTGATGAAAAATTCGGGTACTCCATATGTCATAATTTTAGCAAGTCATGTCAAATTTCACGAAAAAAATTCAGCATGACCTTTGCTAAAATTATGGAATATGGAGTACCCGAATTTACCGGAATGGAAATTAATCAACATTCCGGCAATCTCAAGGGTCTCTAGGGTACCTGCAAACATTTCATACATAGCCACAAGGACGCAATCGCAGCCACCATCACAAGCACAATAATCACCATTTTCAAGACTGCGTTCACAGCCACCATCACAAGCACAATAATCACCATTTTCAACTAAACAATCACCTAAAAACTAATTTTGACCTTCAAAATTTGGGCTAGACATTTTCACAAACACCTTGTGGGTGCTACATACAAGAAGGGGAGGGTGCGGCCGAACCTTGTGTTGGCGGGCAGAGCTGCGATGTAGGAGGAAACGGTGGTGCAGGGGTCGACGCGGGGCGCTCGGGCCGTACACGGGGGGGGGGGGCAGCGAGGTAGGAGATGGGGCAAGGGGCGGCGCAGGGGAGAGAAGGAGATGCGGGGCAGGGACGACGCGGGAGAGATCGAAGGAGTATGCGGCGGCGCTCGGGGGCGGCGCGGTAGGAGTCACCGGCGGCGGTGGCGACGTGGAGAATAGGGCGGCGCGGGAGTTGGGGAGAGAGATTGGGGCGACGCGGGAGAAGAGAGAAAGTGGAAATTTGGGGGCCGCGCGCGAGAAGAGAGAAAGGGGAAATTTGGAGAGGGAGGGCGCGGGCGAGGGCCACATGTAAGTGGCCGAAACATACCGCTGGCGGACGGAAAGGTCCATTTTTTTATTTTCTGTTTTTCTATTTTTCGTTTATTATTTCAAAAAAAATTTATCTCCCGCGACGTCCTGCGCTTTCACACCTTTCATCTCCTGCGCATTGGGGCACCGTTCATTGGAAGATGATCAGCCGCGTTTTAATGAGCTTTGGAAGATGACCGGTCAGCCCACCATTTTAATTGTGCATTGGAAGATGATCAGCCACGTTTTGATTGCTGCCCGACCGGTGGCCTCCCTCTCTGCCCACCGGCCTCCCTCTCCACCCTATATAAAAGGCCACTAATCCATGGCCTAAAGCACACACAAATCTCTCTCTCTAATCCTCTCTCTACTATTTCCAATGTAGCCACTCGCGCGCGTTCCTCTGTCTCGGTTGTACTACTTCGTCAAGGAGGATATGAGCTTCAGGGTATGGGTCACCCTCCGTGCATCACGCGTGGAGAGGTGGATCCGCGATGTGAAGAAGTTCTTCTCGACGCCGCACCGCTCAAGTGCGTTGGACTCGACTGCGAGTTCACCGACGCTCTCCAAGGTCGACATAGCGATCTTCCACCCGAGAAAAAGCAGCGCGCCGCCGTCCTTCAACTCTCGGTGGCGACCGAGACTCTTGTCTTCCATATCTGTAGGGCTGATCGGGTGCCACAGGTCCTCGTGGATTTCTTAGTGACAAGAACATCAAGCTACGGCGTGTCTATCCACAATGACTTGCGGATGCTGCGCTGCTACGGAATTAAAATTCCGTCCGCGGTCGACCTCCAGAGGGATAGGTGGAACCCAACCGGTAATATTACTCCGAGTCTCATTGCTCTCTCCAATGCTGTCATTGGGACAAAACTAGAGAATAAGAACAACAAGAAGAAGAAGGACAAGAACGACGACGATGACGAAGAAGAAGACCTCCGGATTCGCGGATGGGGCAACATTCCATTGAGCTACGATCAAGTCGAGTATGCCGCTCTTGACGCTCGCCTCGGCTTGGAGATTGCGCGGAAGTAGGATAATCTACGTGGTTATAATACCAATGGCGATCGTCTTAATGTCCTTGATGCGTAGATCTATATAGCGAGATGTGTGTGTGCCGTTGTGTCTTTTCTCTCATGTATCCTGTTACCTATAAATTAATGATCAAAATATTTGGATTCCTATCATTTTTCCGATCGATTTCATAAATATTAATTACTTTTTGAATTTCGATTTACCGATATAAAGATATGGATACCGGGAAGCCGAAAACGTGAAACCGGGAAGCCGGGAAAACGTGAAAACGGGAAGCCGGGAAAACGTGAAAACGGAAGCCGTGAAAACGTGAAACCGGGAAGCCAGGAAAACGTGGAAACGTACGTGAAACCGGGAAAATGTGAAATCGGGAAGCCGGGAAACACCGGGAAACCAGGAAACCGTGTGACGCCGGGAAGCGGGAAACCATTGTGTACTAGCAGTTGCTATGTGAAATGATAAACTTGATTTTTGACAAAAGTTTCACAAACATTCTGCACAAAAAGCACTATCATGTAGAAACATCTACAAGTTTCATTCGATCAAAATGACCAAGTTATGTTAATTCTCAACACATAGTTTGTGATAAAGTGCTCATATTCGACACATAGGTGTGTCTTTGTATAAGAAGCAATGATTCATAAGGAAAATTACAGATTATTTTTATAAATACATTTTCCTAGTTTATGTGGATTACAGTTAAGTTAGCGCTGGCGGACGCTTTAGTGCGCCCGCCAGCGGTACTAAACTAACCCCTGGCGGACGCTTTAGTGTGCCCGCCAGCGGTAATGTCACCTTTTTTTTTCTTAGGTTATCAGCTGAGGCAAGAACCGCTAGCGGGCCCGAATTAGCATCTGCCAGCGGTACGTTACGTACCGCTGGCGGGCAAGTAGTCTCTCCGCCAGCTGTAGTTTGCCCCGCTCCTTCCCAGATTCCTGCGACTACCGCTGGCGGGCAGAATTGGCGTCCGCCAGCGGTACGTCCAGAACCAGCGGCGGACTCGAAAAAGCGCCCGCCAGCGGTCGAAGCGCTGGCGGACGAAAATGCCGTCTGCCAGCAGTATGCTGGTGGCTATAAGCCTTTTCCTACTAGTGTAAGTTTTCAATACTATGCATACAAACTATCTAATGGGCCGAAACAAGGCTTTCGACAATGTGCGACAAAGCTTTGAAATTACAGATACCAAGCTTTTCACTAGACTACTCACCGTTTTGACAATAGATACATGAACCAACATGCAACTCCTCTGCCCAAAGCTTACTCAAAAACATATATGTATAAATCCTGACCAAACCAACGAGATTTGGTTTCGAATGTGTTGTTAGGCCATTGGGGGTAGGGACGAGAATGCATAAAAGTTGGGTACCCTGCAATAGACTACTTTCAAAATCATATACTCGGTGGCTTGGGAAGGCAAAAAGAAGCTCGCTCCCGCGTCGCCTCCCGCGGAGACGCCGGGGCGCCCCCATCTCCGCCACCAACCGCCCTCCCCCTCGCCTGCTCTCGCCGCCGCTGCCGCTGGCGTCTTGCCGCGGTGGCGACGGGCCGGCCGTTCTCCAGCGAGGGCGGTTCGGGAGGGGCTCTGGTGGCTGGCGGCGCGTCTGTGAGGGGCGGCGGCCGGGCAGAGGAAGCCGAGCCGGCGGGCTTGGGTGGAGGCGGCTGCTGCGCAGGTTGCTGACGGCGAGGCAAGGAGGAGGCAGCGCCGTCGCTGCGTCTGCGGTCGTGGCCAGGTTCGATGGGCTTGGCGGGCCGATCTGGGCCCGCCGGGCCCAAGCTGTGGCGGCGCGTGGGGAGGTCAGTCCCGGTCTTGTGGGCGTGGCGCGGGTGTTGGTGGTGCGCTGGGGCGGCGCGATGGTGCTGGGGTTATGGCGGCCTGGCCTCTCCTCGACGCGGAGGTCGCGAGGAGGCCGTGTCGGGGCCGGGCGCCTCGGAGGTCCATGGCGGGACGCAGGCTGGCCGGGGCGCGTGCGCTATTGGCGTGCGGCTCGTGTTGCGGTGGCTGCGGTGCCGCGGAGGAGTGTGGAAGCTGGTGGGCTAGTCGGTCTCGTGGTGGGCGGGTGGTGGACGGGTGCAAGATCGTCGAGCGAAAGCTCTGCTCCGGCTGTCGTCGGGCAGGCGGCAACGACGCCTTCTGGCGCCGTTTCTCTTCTTGAAGATGCCGTCGAGACGTGGTGCTCGCCTCCACCCGGACCACTCCGGGGGAAACCCTAGATCTTCCGGGATCGAGCGATGATGGCGCTCTGTGTCATGCTCCCCCTTCGGGGCATCGTTCTTGGAGTGGTGACCGGCTGGAGGGACATGTGGTTGCGGGAGGTGGTGTCGAGGCTGGTGTGGCGGCAGCATCTGTGACTGTCTTTTAGGCCGGGGCGGCGGCCCCGGAGGTTGGTACGATGTCCGTGGTCTGCGAGCAGTTCTCCCTGGGCAGCTTGGGCTGCGGGTGGCTGGTTCGTGCGGCGTCGTGGCTCGGTTTGCGAGCGGTGCTATGTCGGGACGGCGGTCCCGGAAGAGGGTGCTGGCGGCGAGGCTGTCGGGGCTGCTGGGGCAGCGGCAGCAGCGGTTGCCTTTTAGGCCGGGGCGGCGGCCCCGGATGCGGATACGACGGCCGTGGTCTGCGAGCGGCTTACCTGGTGCAGCGTGGGCTGTGGGTGGCCGCGTCGTGCGGCGTCGTGGCCCGGGTGTGGGCGGTGGCATGTCGGGGCGGCGGCCCCGGAAGGTGGTCCAGGTGGTTTGCACTGGGCGCGGCGGAGGGTTGGTTGTCGGGGCAGCGGCTCCTTGCTGGCCGTGGTGTGGGTGTTGTGTGGGCTTTGCCCCGTGGCGTTCGTTTTTGTTGGCTTTGGTGTTTGTTGTTTGGTTTTCGCCCGGTTTCTTCCATTAATAAACCGGGCACCTTCTGCTTAATTAATATAAGGGGCAAAGCTTTTGCCTCTCGTTTCAAAAAAAAAAAATCATATACTCAATCCCTTTTTATACAAGGTCACTGTCATATTTCATATACCACTCAACTAATAAATAACACGCTTAATTGTGTATAGAATCACTCTTGTTACATGCTAGTTTTATTTTTGGAACTGGGCACAAACCTTACCATTTTAATAAATAGAGAAGAAAAGAGATGATCGCTAATTCGTAGGAATTTGGCCAAAAACCGGAACAAACATCCTCGCAAACCGTCGCGAGGGAACACACAACCAACTTGACTACCAACACAAGCTAAACACACCGCGGAAAGCAGGGATACTTGCATGCTGCCCCTCCTTCTCTATGACTGAACACAAAATGTTTGCATTCATAAGCACCATCGACGAATCCCAGTCTTGTTGCTTCTTACCAATTCCCCCAATCCTCATTCGAAGCGCTTCGCCCCATGTTTAACGGGTTTAGATCTAAACTCGATAACTGGAGGGTTGGATGATTGGATCAGCTTCGTGATGCGCCAAAATGTGCTTCAATCTCATTCTCTCCTTATTTTTAGCAACAATGGACATGTCCCCTGGTTGCCATTAGCCGTGATAATTTTGTGTGTGTTCATTTCTTCCTTCTTTTCCCAAGGTGAGCATCATCCTCTTGGACTTCTTCTTTGTCCCTTGCAGCTGCCAACAACGCCGCTGTGAGCTCTTTGGCTTTGAAGATATTGAGTTGGCGATTCATTTCATCGCTATTACTACTCTAAACAACATTCCTATTGTTAGAAGTTTTTATCTAAACCGGCATTTCGATTAGAACTAAGAATATGCGAACTTGTTACATGAGATGCTATTTTTTTTTTTTTGAGTTTTAAAGGCAGTCGTTCTGCCGTCCGATTAGATAGAAAAAGAGTTTTTTGTACAGAGTTTTTTTTACTTATTACAAGAACGGGAGGCCTAAACCCCCGGAAGCGAGTCTCCCGGGTCAATCGAGTGCGCGTAAGCCCGCTGAGCTATCTCCTCTCTAACTAGAGCCACCACCGCGTCCGGAAGGAGTCCAACATTGCGGAAGACCCGTCGGTTTCTCTCCTTCCAAGTTCCCCACATGGCGTAGATGAGCGATCCACTTGCCTCCCGCCTCTTCTCCTTTGGCAGCCTCCGAAGAAGATCATCCCACCAGCTGTTGAGGTTGCGGCCCATGGGAGCATCGGCAATCCCAATGGTGCCGTTTGCCGCAAACACCTTCTCCCGGACTGCGGTCGCAAAAGGGCAATCGAGTAGAAGGTGTTGAGTCGTCTCCGGGTGAATCATGCAAAGCTTGCATATAGGGTCATGCGGCCATCCCCGGATTGCCAAATTGTCCGCAGTTAGCAACTTTCCATGGAGGGCTAGCCAAGCGAAGAACCGACACTTCGGCTCGGCGTGCGCACCCCAAAACTTGGGCGTCGAGAATGGGCGCAGGTTCCCAGAAATTGGCACTTATATGCCGACGCCGCCGTGTACTTCCCTGAAGCCGTCCATCTCCAAGTGATGGAGTCAGGGACGGGCTGCAGTACCACCACCTGCAACGCCGTCCACAAGGTGTAAAACTGCATCAGTTGCGGCTGCGTGGAGAGGCGAAAAAGGGATCTCATCCAGTTCAAATTTGTTAGCTCCTTCTGGACCGTTCTTGACTTGCGAGAGGCGATGGCGAATAGCTCCGGAAACTGCAGCTTGAGTGCACCACCCGGCATCCACCTATCATGCCAGAAAAGGCATTTGGCTCCATCACCGATGGTGATCTCCGTCGAAGCCCTAAAAAGCTCCCAGTCCGTCTTGTCGCACGGGAGTGCCATGCCGCTCCAAGGCCTGTCCGGCTCCGTCCATGCGTACCAGGGCCATCTCATCCTGAGCGCCCTCCCAAACTTTTCCAAGTCAAAAATGCCCAGGCCTCCTAAATTCTTTGGCCGGCATACAGTGCTCCAGTTCACTAGACTATGCGGCCTGGAGCCAGGAGTGGCCGTAGGCTTCATCCAAATGAAGCCACGCTGCAGCTTCTCTATCCTCCTTATAATCCATTTAGACAATTTGAAAACAGCCAAGTGGTAATTTGCCATAGCGGAGAGCACCGATCTGCATAACAGGACCTTGCCTGCACGCGTGAAGTGCCGCCCCCACCAGCCAGCTAGCCGAGCTCCAATTTTGTCAATGAGCAACTGAAAGTGAATCGCCTTCAAGCGCGAATGGTGCAACGGCAATCCCAAGTAGGTGCAAGGAAAAGCTCCACGCTTAGCCGGAAAATGCTCCAACGTCGCCAACACTTGCTCCTCAGTGCATCTGATCGGGAAAATCTCGGACTTAGCCATGTTCGTGCATAGCCCGCTGGCCCCAGCAAAAGCTCCAAGTATGCCGCTTGCCGCGATTAGATTATTCGCATCCGGTCCGACGAAAATCCCCGCGTCGTCAGCGTAGAGGGGGACAAGGAATCTGATTGGCCTAACCCGAATTGGACCCAGGATGCCCGCCTCCGAGGCAACGCGAAACAAATGGTGCAAGGGGTCGATTGCCAATATGAAGAGCATCGGCAAGAGCGGGTCCCCTTGCCTCAATCCGCGGGCATGTGCAATCGACGGCCCGGGCTTGCCGTTAAGCAAAACCCTCGAAGTGGATGTGGACAGCAAGAGACAGATCCACCTACGCCACCTGGGCCCAAATCCCAGCACCTCCAAGAGCTCGAGCAAGTAAGACCAGTTCACCGTGTCGAAAGCCTTCGTGATATCGAGCTTGAGGAAAAAGCCCGGCGTGTTCTCTCTGTGCATCTCCTTGATCAAGCCTTGCACATGCAAGAAGTTGTCGTGGATGCACCTCCGCTTGATGAATGCCGACTGACTCGGCGAGACAATTTTCGAGAGCATTGGGGCCAATCTACTGGACATCATCTTGGAGACTACCTTAGAGAAGCTGTGGATCAAACTAATTGGGCGGTAGTCCGAAATGACCCCCGCTTCCGCCTTCTTCGGTAGAAGAACAATATTTGCTTTGTTTAGCAGCCCCATATTTGTCCCGCCATGCTCCGTCATTGCCACAACAGCCGCGAACAGATCAACATCAATAATGCTCCAGCATGCACGGAAGAATAGACCATTGTAACCATCAGGACCTGGCGCCTTCTCAGCCGGCAGAGCAAAAATCGCAGCCTGTAATTCCTCCATGGAGAATGGTGCGTCAAGGTGCCCCAGCTCATGCTGCATGTATCCAAGGGCGCCCCAATTCAGTGAGGAGCTGCGCTCATGAGCAGTGCCAAGGAAGCTAGCAAAGTGAGCCCTGAGAGCCTCCTCCTTCTCATCATGAGTGACCGCAAGCCCACCCTCCGTGGTGAGGACCGGAATGAAGTTTTTCCGACGCCTCCCGTTTGCCCGAAGGTGAAACAGCCTTGTGTTGGCGTCTCCGAGCTTGACCGTCGAAATTCTTGCCCTTTGTCTAATCTTAATTTTGTTGATTGCCGAAATGCCCAGAATCTTGGATCTCAAGCTAGACCTCAGCCTCCTCTCTCCTACAGTAAGCATCCTGTTCTCCTGGGCAATGTCAAGTCTGCCGATGACCTCCCTAGCAATGGCAAGCTGCATCCTCAAATTCCCAAAACGCTTCTTGTTCCACCGCTTCAGCGCCTTGGCCGTTCTCTCTAGCTTAACGTGCAGCCTTCGGATGGGATCCAGAGATGTCACCTCGCCCTCCCAAGCCAGCTGTACCGTGTCCATGAATCCGTCCATGCGCACCCAAAAGGACTCGAACCGGAATGGGGAATATCGAGGGACATCCGCCTTCCCGACAAGGAGCAATGGGGCATGATCAGATAGCGAAGAGGGCAATGCTTGTAACAAGGCAGACGGAAAGGACACGTCCCAATCCTCAGAGCAAAAGAATCTGTCTATGCGTGTCATGGTAGGGGCTGCCTGCTCGTTCGACCATGTGAATTTGCGGCCGGAGAGTTTCAGCTCCCGAAGCCGCATCGCGTCGATCGCAGCCTTGAATCGTCCCATCAGTCTTCTATTCAGATTCCCGTTGTTCTTGTCCGCCGCCTTGTATATCAGGTTGAAGTCGCCGAAGATCAGCCACCTCGCCGGCCTTGTCGCTGCCAGAGCCCGCATCTCGGCAATGAACTCATTCTTCTGAGCCTCTCCTTGCGGACCGTAGACGCCAGTTGCTGTCCACGAGAACCCTCCTCCAGGGAAGTGATTGTTGCGGAGACTGAGTTCAGTGTGCAGCTAGCATTGGACAAGCTAAAATTCCTGTTCGACACCGCCAGGATGATCCCTCCCCTCGTGCCATCAGCTGGGAGGAAAGCAAAATCATCAGCAAACTCCATCCCCAAAGTTTCAATAATGCACTGTCTGTCCACCATCTGTAACTTGGACTCCTGGAGACACACAATCGTGGCAGCTGAATCACGAACCAAGCCATTGACAGCATCACGCCGAGCCTGGCAGTTCAGCCCGCGGATGTTGCCGCTAAACAGCCTAACATTGCTTGAATTCATCTTGGATCAGAACTCACAGCACCACTTACACAAGTCCAGCGTGTAGGCAACAGCCTGCCACGCACACACAGCAGCTTACCCACGGGGCACAATGGCAACAAACTGCCGCTCCCGCACCCAGCATGACACACACCA
Organism: Poa pratensis; assembly: GCA_947311845.1. Taxonomy (NCBI): domain Eukaryota; kingdom Viridiplantae; phylum Streptophyta; class Magnoliopsida; order Poales; family Poaceae; genus Poa; species Poa pratensis. The sequence goes on from CAMZMU010000035.1 coordinate 50,622,102, forward strand.
AAATGACAGCTCCAGACATGCGACTCGGCAACAGGCTGCCTCACCGCAGAGCAAACAAGCAACGCCCAGGCAGCAGAGATCAAACTAGCTGGCCCGAACGCTAACAGCAGCATGCAAAACATGGCACGCAGGCCCAGACCTGACCACGACACAAACACAGCTCGAAAAGGCCCCCTCGACGACTTAGGCCGGGTGCGACCAGCAGACAACTCGATCCTCTTCATCTAGTTCACCGCAAGCAGCCCAGGCTGCCCAACACCAGCTCCCACCGCGGGGATGCCAACCTTCTTCTTCTTGATCGCGAGGACGAGCTCCTCGATTGCCTGCACCGCCTGATCCGACAATGGCCCCTCGAAGAGGGCCAAGTAGGCCTGAAGGAGCCTGTCGCAGAATGGCGTTTCTGGCGGAAGCGAGCCAAGCCGCCGTGCCACAGCCTCCCTTGCTAGCGTCTCGATCGGAGTCCCATGCCCAGGCCGCGCCGCGATCCTAGCGCTGAGCCTAGGCATCTCGCTTGCTGCAGCAACCTGTGGGCGCACAGGAGTGCCCAGCACCGTGTCCAGGAGCTTGCAGGTAATGCTGTCGATGAAGGACCCCAGCGCGTCGACGTTCCCAGCCTGCAGCTCACCCGGCTGAACCTGCACATCAGACGCAACCACAGCCATATCTTCAGGTTGCACCCCAGCCAAAGCATCAGGTTGAGCCATAGCCAAGGGCTCTCCCAGCAGCGACCCTCCTTGTTGCGCTCCATCCTCCAGCAGCAGCAGAGGCTCCTCTCCGACGCCGGCCGCATCATCAACCCCGTCCTCCTGGCCGCAGCGAGACCCATCAGCATCAGGAGATGGCGGCGCGTCGCTCTTGTCGATCCCAGCCGAGCAGGTGTCCGCCAGGCATGGCGCGGCCAACGCCGGGCGTGCCGGCGTGCTGGAAGGTGGTCCAGGTGGTTTGCACTGGGCGCGGCGGAGGGTTGGTTGTCGGGGCAGCGGCTCCTTGCTGGCCGTGGTGTGGGTGTTGTGTGGGTTTTGCCCCGTGGCGTTCGTTGTTGTTGGCTTTGGTGTTTGTTGTTTGGTTTTCGCCCGGTTTCTTCCATTAATAAACTGGGCACCTTCTGCTTAATTAATATAACGGGCAAAGCTTTTGCCTCTCGTTTCAAAAAAAAAAAAATCATATACTCAATCCCTTTTTATACAAGGTCACTGTCATATTTCATATACCACTCAACTAATAAATAACACGCTTAATTGTGTATAGAATCACTCTTGTTACATGCTAGTTTTATTTTTGGAACTGGGCACAAACCTTACCATTTTAATAAATAGAGAAGAAAAGAGATGATCGCTAATTCGTAGGAATTTGGCCAAAAACCGGAACAAACATCCTCGCAAACCGTCGCGAGGGGACACACAACCAACTTGACTACCAACACAAGCTAAACACACCGCGGAAAGCAGGGATACTTGCATGCTGCCCCTCCTTCTCTATGACTGAACACGAAATGTTTGCATTCATAAGCACCATCGACGAATCCCAGTCTTGTTGCTTCTTACCAATTCCCCCAATCCTCATTCGAAGCGCTTCGCCCCATGTTTAACGGGTTTAGATCTAAACTCGATAACTGGCGGGTTGGATGATTGGATCAGCTTCGTGATGCGCCAAAATGTGCTTCAATCTCATTCTCTCCTTATTTTTAGCAACAATGGACATGTCCCCTGGTTGCCATTAGCCGTGATAATTTTTGTGTGTGTTCATTTCTTCCTTCTTTTCCCAAGGTGAGCATCATCCTCTTGGACTTCTTCTTTGTCCCTTGCAGCTGCCAACAACGCCGCTGTGAGCTCTTTGGCTTTGAAGATATTGAGTTGGCGATTCATTTCATCGCTGTTACTACTCTAAACAACATTCCTATTGTTAGAAGTTTTTATCTAAACCGGCATTTCGATTAGAACTAAGAATATGCGAACTTGTTACATGAGATGCTATTTTTTCTTGGAGTAAAACCCACCAAACATCACTGAGCTTGAGACCGTTACTCGCTGTTGCCATCGTACATGGCTGTACGCAATTTATACGAGGTCACTGGAGCCCGTATAGCGCTGTATTTGCTAATGTGGCATACAAGCAACACATTAGCTTTTTTCCTCAGCTTCCAGTTTTCTTTTAGCTTTTTTTCCTTGGGCGAAGATTTTATTCGCTCCAAAAGACACAACGAATGTATGAAAAAAAAATCTTTCCAGGAACGGATATAGCAGATGCACGTTTGAGATGGAGACGCCGACCTTGTCCCGCACGGACACAGTCTTCAGCCCAATAACAGGAGAAAATGACGGCGCGACTACGATCGTACTCCGCACACCGGTAGGCGTCAGAAGCGTTTCTCTTGGTTTTTGTGAGCCGTACTATGCGTCGAAAGCGTTGAAGCCCAACTACTTTTCTCCAACAAGGCAAATTAATTGGGTCCCGCCCCATCCAGCCAAGGAGAGCGGAGGAGGGATGGGAGGCCACACCACACCCGCCACCTGCCGCGCTTGCACCTACCTACCCCATGAATGTGCACCGGTGGTCCGCACCGGTGGTCCGCGCCGGCTGATGGGAGCCGGAGTAGACCGAGACAAGGATACGTCTCAGACAGACATCGGGTCAGGTAGTAGTAGTCGTCGTCGTGGAGGGAGCGCCCTGCAACAAACGCAGGTTGTTCGTTCGACCGTCGACGAGAGAGCGAAACAAGCTTCGAGTTCGGCACTGCATCGTCGTCTTCGTCGGGAGCGGAGGAACTCGGCGAGGTGGAAGGGTTAGTAAGCACTACTGTTACTGTTCTTTCCTTCTTCTTCTTCTTCTGAACTCTGAATGCGTCGTTGGTGGTATCGTTTACACGTCGGGAGTAGTACAGTACTACCTGGCCGGGGTTGGTCGTCGTGTTAAGCTGGTGATCTGTCTCTCTCATCTCGAAAACAACAGCATATGCCCACCTGCAATAGTACTGCTGTCCTAGCGAGTTCCACGGTTCTGGGATCTTAATTGGATCTCGTGCTCGTCGGATAATTGGATCACGTATCCTTGTTCCATGGTTATTTGGTTTAACGGTAGGAGTGAGTAAGTTTTTTTTTGTTTTGACAACAGAGTAGTAGAGCGAGCAGGAAGAAACGTCGCCGTCGCCGCCCGCCATGATGGTGTTGTTGGGGTTTAGTAGGAGTAGTTAGTTGACCCACCTCCCAACTAATTCCATCCATCCCCCCGCCCCGCTAAAACTGAATCCAATTCTCGCAGCACACTCACGCCTTCCAGACTCCCTCTCTACCCCTCCCTGCGCTGCCCGGGGTCAGTTGGAAGGCGCGCGCGGCGACGGCGAGCGAGATACCAGCGCCTAGTACCGGAGTACCGTCGTAGCTCCCGCTTGCCTCTCCGACCCCGCCTCTGCCCGCTGCTGCCGCGGTACGCAGTGGGTGGGGCGGGGGGAGGCGCGCATTTAAGGCCGGCCTCGTGGACCTGCCGCCGCGCGGCTCCGACGCGATCCCTTCCCGGATCTTGATCTGCCCGCCTCCTTCTTCCTGCGAGGCATTCCGTCGAACGGGCGGCACGCGCGCACGGTACGTACCCGCCCCGCCTTCTCTCTCTTGCAGCCCCTGCCCGGCTGCTGATTCTGCTCGCGCGCTGTCTCTGTATCTGGGTATGCGCGCGCCTCAAGTTCCAGTTCGTGAGGGCAATCTTACTCTCTCCAGCTTAGCGTCACTGTTCATAGATCGCTTCCGGTTCGTGGCTTCAACCTGCCTCAGTGGCGGGTGATCTCGTGCGAGCGGCCTGTGAGCGTGCGGAAGGAGATCATACCGGACTCTCTTTTTTCTTCTTCTTTGGGTTTCGGTTCAGTTGCGTGCCGGAATTTTTGCTGCCTGTCCCTCCCCGTTGCTCGCTCTCGTGCTTGGACTCGCCACTAGACTAGAGTGTCTGCGATCACATAGTCAACAGGTTTTTCACATGCTTAGAATAACGAATCACTATCTCTTAGGCCTCCCTGTCAGTGATTCTGCTAGATGGCTGTTTGACTGCTAATTTACTGCTTGAGGAGTTTCATTTTGTCTGTTTGCGAAAAGCTCCAGGAATTTCATGATCTGGCTAACCAGTACTGTTTTACCATTTTAACATCTGGTTCAGAAAAAGGAATACTCATGCTAGATGGCTGTTGATTACTAATTTACTGCTACTGCTGCTGAGGAGTTACATTTTTTTGTTTGTTTTCTTGATCTGGCTAAGCACAGTCATGTTTTTGTCTGTACCGTCTTAACATCTAGTTCAGAAAAAGGAAATATACCTGCGAAACTGAAGAGTATCTATGCAGTTGTTCGCTAGCCAGATTTGATCCGCTAACTGTTTTTTGTTGTGTGCTTGTCCAGTACTGAAGGCAGAGGGTGGCGACAATGGTGGCGGAACCCGGCCAGATAAACGGGACGCCCAACAGGATGTCTAGTTCCAGGCATCTGTCCTCGCCGTCCGAGGTCGATGAGTTCTGTAAGGCGCTCGGGGGCGATTCGCCGATCCACAGCGTGCTCGTCGCCAACAATGGAATGGCTGCGGTCAAGTTCATGCGTAGCATCCGCACGTGGGCCTTGGAGACGTTTGGGACGGAGAATGCGATTCTCCTGGTGGCCATGGCAACTCCAGAGGACCTCAAGATTAATGCGGAGCACATAAGAATCGCCGACCAGTTCATAGAAGTTCCTGGTGGAACAAATAATAACAATTATGCGAATGTACAGCTCATAGTGGAGGTTAGCACAATGCCCATTCTCCCGGTCCTTTTTACCAGCTTCTGGACTAGTTTTTGCCCATGTTCGTTAAGCTGGGTATTTGATGTTTGTACCTGTCACAGATAGCAGAGAGAACTCGGGTTTCTGCAGTTTGGCCTGGCTGGGGTCATGCTTCTGAGAACCCGGAACTTCCAGATGCGCTCAAGGAAAAGGGAATAATTTTTCTTGGGCCACCATCAGCCGCGATGGCTGCATTGGGTGATAAGATTGGTTCTTCTCTTATCGCGCAAGCAGCAGGAGTTCCTACTCTTCCATGGAGTGGATCACATGTATGCATTCTCCTATTTCTGTATAGTTTTGCTCCTGCTTTTTTTCACCAGTGCTATATTGCTTAAAATTTAATCCAAATGAGTTGTAGGTGAAAGTTCCAGAAGAAACCTGCCACTCGATACCTGAGGAGATCTATAAGAAAGCTTGTGTTACAACAACAGAGGAAGCAGTGGCTAGTTCTCAGGTGGTGGGGTATCCTGCAATGATCAAGGCATCATGGGGTGGTGGTGGTAAAGGAATAAGGAAGGTTGGTCTTGTTTCTAGTTCATCTCTACCACAAATATATGGAAATTCTGTGCTCACAAACAACACATGGAAATCTGCACTATCCATACAAAATGAAGCTATTAGTTTTCTAAATACATTGTTGATTAACCAAAGATGATTTTGATGTCATCCAAATGATTTTGTAGGTACATAACGATGATGAGGTGAGAGCCTTGTTTAAGCAAGTGCAAGGAGAAGTCCCCGGATCACCTATATTTATCATGAAGGTGGCATCTCAGGTGATAAGTGATAACAGCTTGATTTACTTTGCTTTTCCTTTATTTTGCTGTTGTATTTTTGTGGTATTTATGTTCACATGCTATCCATATAGATGCCAGGTAGGTAACGGTCTAAGAGTATACAATAATAAAGAACAACTTTTACTGCTGTCAGTATTCAGTGAGTGCTTGTGTACTGAATTACTGATGTATCTTATGTGTCTAAAAGCTTGCCTGTTTCTTGTTTCTTTGTAGAGCCGACATCTAGAGGTTCAGTTGCTCTGTGACAAACACGGCAATGTAGCAGCACTACACAGCCGAGACTGTAGTGTTCAAAGAAGGCACCAAAAGGTTAGTTATTCTCCCAAAGCATTGTGTTATCCAATATCAATTTCATTGGAATTAGTCTGTGACGAAAATTTATGTACTGAGTACTGGTAGAAGTTCTTCAGCTTTAGGGAAGTAAAACATCGTTGGACTATGTAGAAATCATGTACTGTTTGGCAAAGAGCAAATTAGCAAAACATCCCAGGAGCTATACAAAATTTAAGTCAAATAATTTTTAAATGGAAGCTTTTTATGTCTGTCAAATAGTTGAAACGTCTAATTACTGTATTACAAATTATTTCATAACTACTAAATTTAACTAGCCCAAGACAAAATGATGATAACAACAACATTGAGCTGACAAGTCTCGGCTAAACTGTTTTTTTTTTTTGTGAACCAATTTTTCACCATATACCTGTGCTACAGATTATTGAAGAGGGACCAATTACAGTTGCTCCTCCAGAAACGATTAAAGAGCTTGAGCAGGCAGCAAGGCGGCTTGCCAAATGTGTGCAATATCAGGGTGCTGCTACAGTAGAATATCTGTACAGCATGGAGACAGGCGAATATTATTTCCTGGAGCTTAATCCAAGGTTGCAGGTTGAACACCCTGTGACCGAATGGATCGCTGAAATAAACTTACCTGCATCTCAAGTTGCAGTAGGAATGGGCATACCCCTCTACAACATCCCAGGTAGGTCAGTTTTTCAATTTGACGGTTGCTGAGATTTTCTCTTTTCCTCCATACTAATCAATAAACGGATCATTGCAGAGATCAGACGCTTTTATGGAAAGGAACATGGGGGTGGCTACCATGCTTGGAAGGAAATATCAGCTGTTGCAACTAAATTTGATTTGGACGAAGCACAGTCTGTCAGGCCAAAAGGTCATTGTGTAGCAGTTAGAGTTACAAGCGAGGATCCAGATGATGGGTTTAAGCCTACTAGTGGGAGAGTGGAAGAGCTAAACTTTAAAAGTAAACCCAATGTTTGGGCCTATTTCTCCGTTAAGGCAAGTGTCCGTGCACCATGATTCTTTTATACCACATGTCAAGTCACAAAAACCACAACTTTTAATTTCCCTTGAGTTTTCATGCTTCTTGTGTCGATAAATTTCCTGGTTAAAAGTTATATCTTCTTGTGCCGCAACCTAACCTGAATCATCATTTTTCTTACTTTCAGTCTGGAGGAGCAATTCATGAATTTTCTGATTCTCAGTTTGGTAAGCGACATGCGTAATTTTTTGTTTCCTTGTTGTAACTCATGATGCATTTCTTAAACAGCATCAATTTTTCGCAGGTCATGTTTTTGCTTTTGGGGAATCTAGGTCGTTGGCAATAGCCAATATGGTACTTGGGCTAAAAGAGATCCAAATTCGTGGAGAGATACGCACCAATGTTGATTACACGGTGGATCTCTTGAAGGTAAAGATAACCCCATAGTAAATGTTCTCTGGTTACAATTATGAACATTTAGTCCTTTTGTGTAATTTGTGTTCAACTTTTCCATATGTTCAGACTGCAGAATACCGAGAAAATAAGATCCACACTGGTTGGCTAGACAGCAGAATAGCTATGCGTGTTAGAGCAGAGAGACCCCCATGGTACCTTTCAGTTGTTGGCGGAGCTCTATATGTATGATTTCTTTATCTACAGAACTGATTTCTTAGGTGGTTATGACTTATGAGCTTGCACACTAGATACCATTTCCATCCTCAATTACTGTATTTCTTATATTCCAGGAAGCATCAAGCAGGAGCTCGAGCGTTTTTACCGATTATGTCGGTTATCTCAGCAAAGGTCAAATACCACCGAAGGTATCATACTGTATTATGAATACTCTTACTGCTTATATTTATAATTTCTATGTATTAAAAAACTGTCTAACTGCTTTTCCTTTACAGCACATCTCTCTTGTCAATTTGACTGTAACACTTAATATAGAGGGGAGCAAATATACGGTAATTATCTGTTGTTTTCTCTTTAAGCTTATCCGTTTCACACCCATGTAGTCCTGTCGGTATCCTTCAGTGCTCATGATTATCTTCTTTTGTAGATCGAGACAGCAAGAGGTGGACCCCGTAGTTACAAATTAAGAATGAATGAATCAGAGATTGAAGCAGAGATACATTCGTTGCGAGATGGTGGGCTGTTAATGCAGGTAAATATATTACAAGTATATACACAAATATGATTTATCTATTTTTTTTTGTTTCGGAAGGGTCTGATCTATCTTCAATTGTAAAATCTCCAGTTGGATGGAAACAGTCATGTAATTTACGCAGAGACAGAGGCGGCTGGTACGCGCCTTCTAATCAATGGGAGAACATGCTTATTACAGGTGAAGATAGCTTCTCCTCTTGGTTTCTAACTATAAAATTTAGCACTGAGTTATTACTAGGCGGAGAGTACTTTATATGTCAAAGTTATGATAGATCTAGACAAAATTTACGCTATTGGGTCTGCAAGTTATGTTGCATCTTTCATGATCATGTGAGGGTCATAAAATCTGGAAATTTCTCTTTGCTGAAGGACAAGAGTATTAAGCTAGAATGAACAGAATAGAACTATTTGATGAAGGGTAGCATGTAATTATGTTACAACCTTGTCCTAGTTAATTTGAAATCAGGTAAGATATTAATAACATATATATATTTCATTTTCCTCGTCAAGTGCTCCTTTTGGCATCTGCTATCACCGTGTGTTGCATTTGCCTAATAGTCATGTCTTGGCAACTGCTTAGGATCCCCATTTGACAAAGACCTAAGATCTTATTAGAGAAGTCCTCACTAGGTGAATATTTAACTGAAGGACTACGTAATACATGGGTCGTTTCAACTGTAATTGTGACTGCTAATTGTATGAAAATAGAAATTAATCATGTCCTCTGAATGATAAATTGCAGAAAGAACATGATCCTTCCAAGTTGTTGGCTGATACACCGTGCAAACTTCTTCGGTATTTGGTCACGGATGGTTCTCATGTGGTTGCTGATACACCATATGCGGAAGTGGAGGTCATGAAGATGTGCATGCCGCTGTTACTACCAGCCTCTGGTGTCATTCACTTTGTCATGCCTGAGGGTCAGGCCATGAAGGTTCCTTTCTTCTCCCCCCTTGCTTGCATGTTTGCAGTGCTATGTGTACATTATTTCTGGCTATAGTACTTTATGCGTGTAATATGCATGCATCTTTTATATACCAGCTAAAATGGCTGTCATTGTGCAGGCAAGTGACCTGATAGCAAGGTTGGATCTTGATGACCCATCTTCTGTGAGGAAAGCTGAACCATTTCATGGCACCTTCCCAAAACTTGGACCTCCTACTGCTATTTCTGGCAAATTTCACCAAAAGTTTGCTACAAGTATGAATGCTGCGCGCATGATCCTTGCAGGATATGAACATAATATCAATCAAGTAAGCATAGCAAACTTTCAGACTATAGTTGTTCTTCCAATTTTGTTTCCCCTTGTCTATCTCGTTGCCATTGTCCTCGTCTACAGAGAGAAACTAACCTCTTAGTGACAAATTTTTTGTAATCAATTAGTTCCTGACTATATCTTCTCTTCAGGTTGTACAAGATTTGCTAAACTGCCTAGACAGCCCTGAGCTCCCTTTTCTACAGTGGCAAGAACTCATGTCCGTTTTGGCAACCCGGCTACCAAAAGATCTTAGGAATGAGGTGATTAAGTGTTCTAGTTGATTTTTTATTTTACATGCCATGTTTATTTCGATTTTTTCCAATTTGTCTGCACATGGAATGTATAACTAATTTTCTGTACTCAGTTGGATGGTAAGTACAAGGATTATGAGTTGAATGCTAGCTACGGGAAGAGCAAGGATTTCCCTGCCAAGTTGCTAAGGGGAGTCATTGAGGTCAGTTTGAGACTGTTACTTGGCATATTTTTTTTTTGGTATCATGTTGTTTCCTTACAAAATCATTACTGCAGGCAAATCTTGCATACTGTTCCGAGAAAGACAGGGTTGCTAATGAGAGGCTTGTAGAACCACTTATGAGCCTGGTCAAGTCATATGAGGGTGGAAGAGAAAGCAATGCCGTGGTGTTGTCAAGTCTCTGTTTGAGGAGTATTTGTCTGTTGAAGAACTGTTCAGTGATGACATTCAGGTACACTTCATTATTACTTGGAATGGGTCGATTAGTGCTGACTTTCTCACCGAAATGTGCTTAACTTTTGGGCATTTTTGCTTTTATATTTTCAGTCTGATGTGATAGAACGTCTACGACTTCAACATGCCAAAGACCTTGAGAAAGTCGTATATATTGTGTTCTCCCACCAGGTAATGTCTTTATTGTGCTATGTGTTGATTTACTTGTTATGCAAAAAATTTTGCTGACAATATGTGTTCCTTTGAAGGGCGTGAAAAACAAAAATGAATTACTACTACGGCTTATGGAACAAATGGTCTATCCAAATCCATCTGCGTACAGGGACCAGTTGATTCGCTTCTCTGCCCTGAACCATACAGCATACTCTAGGGTAAAATTGAGTTTCAGTGATCTGCATCTGTGTATTTGGCACATATGATGGTCTAGAGAAATAATAAAAATTAATTATATTTGATGCAGTTGGCTCTTAAAGCAAGCCAACTTCTTGAGCAAACCAAATTGAGTGAACTCCGCACAAGCATAGCAAGAAGCCTTTCAGAGCTAGAGATGTTTACTGAGGAAGGAGAGCGGGTTTCAACACCTAGGAGAAAGATGGCCATCAATGAAAGGATGGAAGATTTAGTATGTGCCCCGCTTGCAGTTGAAGACGCCCTTGTGGCTTTGTTTGATCACAGTGATCCTACTCTTCAGCGGAGAGTAGTTGAGACATACATACGCAGATTGTATCAGGTATCACTGAATTTACCATCTAAACTCTTTCTTGATACAGCTGGAACATTAAAAAACTTACGTTGGCTAACTCACAATCATATTCCAGCATTATCTTGTAAGGGGCAGTGTCCGGATGCAATGGCACAGGTCTGGTCTAATTGCTTTATGGGAATTTTCTGAAGAGCATATTGAACAAAGAAATGGGCAATCTGTGACACGTCTAAAGCCACAAGTAGAGGATCCCATTGGCAGGCGATGGGGTGTAATGGTTGTAATCAAGTCTCTTCAGCTTCTGCCAACTGCAATTGAAGCTGCATTAAAGGAGACTTCACATTACGGAGCAGGTGCTGGAAACGTCTCAAATGGTAATCCTAACCATAGCAATATGCTACATATTGCTTTGGTTGGTATCAGCAATCAGATGAGTACTCTTCAAGACAGGTTAGTTTACACTCTACTCTTTGTGATTCTTTGTTCTTGATGGAACATAAAATATCATAAGAGCGATTCTTGAACTGGTAGTGAATTTTTTAGTTACACTGTCCACTTTGTTTTCTCTTTTTAGTGGTGATGAGGATCAAGCACAAGAAAGGATCAACAAACTTTCCAAGATTTTGAAGGATACCACTATAACATCACATCTCAATGGTGCTGGTGTTAGGGTTGTCAGCTGCATTATCCAAAGAGATGAAGGGCGTCCTCCAATGCGCCATTCCTTCCAATGGTCATTTGACAAGCTATATTATGAGGAGGACCCGATGCTCCGCCATGTGGAACCTCCTTTGTCCACATTCCTTGAATTGGTATGCAGCTTTTGTTTTGGCTTATGTTCTCTTCAACAATACCAGTACATCGAATAACTTATCTGTAAATACAGGACAAAGTGAAACTAAAAGGTTACAATGAAAGGAAATACACCCCATCACGTGATCGCCAGTGGCACATTTACACACTGGTAAAGAACAGTGAAGATGCAAAATCAAATGACCAAAGGATGTTCCTTCGTACGATTGTTAGACAGCCAAGTGTAACCAATGGGTTTTTCTGTGGAAGTATTGACAATGAAGTAGGCCGTGCTCAAGCTTCATCGTCATTTACTTCTAAGAGCATACTTAGATCATTGAGGGCGGCGCTAGAAGAAATAGAGTTGCACGCTCATAATGAGGCCGTGGGGTCAGGCCATTCCCACATGTATCTGTGCATGTTGAGAGAACAACAGTTGTTTGATCTAATTCCATTTTCAAGGTCAGTCAAAATATACTTATTTCTCAACAAAATATATTGCATTAATGTGCTCATAGATGTTCACTTGGTGCTTCTCATTGTGTTAGGATGACAGATGAAGTTGGTCAAGATGAGGAGACGGCATGCACACTTTTGAAGCATATGGTTATGAATATATATGAACATGTTGGTGTCAGGATGCATCGCCTTTCTGTGTGCCAATGGGAAGTGAAGCTATGGTTAGATTGTGATGGGCAAGCTAATGGTGCTTGGAGAGTTGTAATTACCAATATAACTGGGCATACCTGCACTGTTGATGTAAGTTACCCTAGCTATTGCTGTATTTACTACTATGTGAACAATAGCATGCAAATATCATAAAGAATGCAACCCCTGATGGACAATGCCCCACAGATACTTACGCTCAGATTCTTTTGACTTTCAGATCTACCGAGAAGCAGAGGACTCCAATACGCATCAGCTTTTCTACCGCTCTGCCACACACACAGCTGGTCCTTTGCATGGCATTGCGTTGCATGAGCCATACAAACCTTTGGATAATATTGAAATGAAACGTTCCGCGGCTAGGAAAAACGAAACTACGTACTGCTATGATTTCCCATTGGTGAGTTGGTTGCATTTTACATTATTTTTTATCTAAAACATTAGTTCGCATGATTAACCTGATCAACTGAGATAGTTAATAATATACTCTGTCCACAGGCATTTGAAACAGCATTGAAGAAATCATGGAAATCTAGTGTTTCACATCTTGGAGAAGCTAACCACCATAATCAGCAGTATGCTGAAGTGACAGAGCTTATATTTGCTGATTCAACTGGATCATGGGGTACTCCTTTGGTTCCAGTTGAGCGTTCTCCATGTATCAATAATATCGGTATTGTTGCTTGGAACATGAAGCTCTCCACACCAGAATTTCCAGGTGGCCGGGAGATTATAGTTGTTGCAAATGACGTGACTTTTAAGGCTGGGTCTTTTGGTCCTAGAGAAGATGCATTCTTCGATGCTGCTACCAGTCTTGCTTGTGAGAGGAAAATTCCTCTAATCTACTTGTCAGCAACTGCTGGTGCTAGGATCGGTGTAGCAGAGGAAATAAAGTCGTGCTTCCATGTTGGATGGTCTGATGACCAGAGTCCTGAACGTGGTTTTCACTACATTTACCTCACTGAACAAGACTATTCACGTCTAAGCTCTTCAGTTATAGCCCATGAGCTGAAACTAGAGTGGAGAAACCAGATGGGTTGTTGATACCATTGTTGGGAAAGAGGACGGACTTGGTTGTGAGAATTTACATGGAAGTGGTGCCATTGCCAGTGCCTTTTCTAAGGCATATAGAGAGACCTTTACTCTGACATTTGTGACTGGACGAGCTGTTGGAATTGGGGCTTATCTTGCTCGGCTAGGAATGAGGTGTATACAACGTCTTGATCAATCAATTATTTTAACTGGGTATTCTGCCCTGAACAAACTTCTGGGGCGCGAGGTTTATAGCTCTCATATGCAACTGGGTGGCCCCAAAATTATGGCTACAAATGGAGTTGTGCATCTCACTGTGCCAGATGATCTTGAAGGTGTTTCTGCTATCTTGAAATGGCTAAGCTATGTTCCTGCCTATGTTGGCGGTCCTCTTCCTATTCTGAAACCTCTTGATCCACCAGATAGACCTGTGACATATTTCCCAGAGAATTCATGTGATGCCCGTGCAGCCATCAGTGGCATTCAGGACACTCAGGGCAAGTGGTTGGGTGGTATGTTTGACAGAGAAAGCTTCGTGGAAACATTAGAAGGATGGGCAAAAACTGTTATCACCGGAAGAGCAAAGCTGGGTGGGATTCCAGTTGGTGTCATAGCTGTGGAAACCCAGACAATGATGCAAGTAATCCCTGCTGACCCTGGTCAGCTTGATTCCGCAGAGCGTGTAGTCCCTCAAGCAGGACAGGTGTGGTTCCCAGATTCGGCCTCAAAAACAGCGCAGGCATTGCTGGATTTCAACCATGAAGGGCTCCCATTGTTCATACTTGCTAACTGGAGAGGCTTTTCTGGTGGCAAAGGGATCTGTTTGAAGGAATCCTTCAGGCTGGCTCTAATATTGTTGAGAACCTGAGGACATACAAGCAGCCTGCCTTTGTGTACATCCCAAAGGCTGGAGAGCTGCGTGGAGGCGCATGGGTTGGTGGACAGCAAGATCAATCCTGAGCACATTGAGATGTATGCCGAGAGGACTTCAAAAGGGAATGTCCTCGAGGCAGAGGGACTGATTGAGATTAAATTTAAGCCAAATGAGGTGGAAGAGGCTATGCGAAGGCTTGACCCTGAGCTGACCAGCCTTAATGCTAGACTCGAAGAGATGAGGAAATCAAATGCTAGCCTCCAGGAAACAGAGGCCATCAGGAGGAGTATGAACGGCCGGATAAAGAAGCTGATGCCCATATACACCCAGGTTGCCACACGTTTTGCTGAGCTGCACGACACCTCCTCCAGAATGACCGCAAAGGCGTGATCAGTAAGGTGGTTGACTGGGAGGAGTCTCGGAGCTTCTTCTACAGGAGGCTGCGAAGGAGGGTCACAGAGGACTCACTTGCCAAGGAAGTCAGAGAGGCCGCCGGTGAGCAGATGCCTCACAGAGCAGCACTGGAGTGTATCAAGCAGTGGTATCTGGCCTCCAGGGGTTCTGAAGAGGAGTGGAACGATGACGAAGCCTTCTTCGCCTGGAAAGACGACGCCAAGAACTACGAGGACCATCTCGAGGAGCTGAAGGCTGAAAGAGTATCTAGATGTTCTCGCATCTCGCTGAAAGCTCGGACGTCAAGGCCTTGCCGAACGGTCTCTCGCTCCTCCTTGGCAAAGTAAGTTCCGCCTCTTCTTTTTTCTTAAGTAATTGGCCAGGACTGATTTTTGCTTCTTCCTTTTTTCTTCTTCTGTTTGTTCTAAGCTCATCTGTTTGATGCGTTGTGCAGATGGACCCTTCGAAAAGGGAGCAGGTTATCGATGGCCTCAGGCAGCTTCTTGGTTGATCATGGGCCTTGACGCATCCAGCATAAACCTGCTTGGTGGACTACAACAGAAGCACAGACGACGGCGACGAGTCCTCGAAGTTTTACTTGCCTGGCGAGCTACAGGAGGATTGTAGGGAAGACTAAAACACGTTGTTTGTTTTGCACATAGGCACTTGGTGATGGCAATGTCAAGATCATATATTGTTGTTATACACGAAGCATAGGTTGTTTTCTTGCTCTGCTTGGATATTTGATTGTGGTTGTAGATTTGCCAGGCGCATCAAATGCGACCTCACTGCTCGTCTAGTTTATGCACTACTGAACATCTTGGCCTCTGTACAAGCTCTAAATCAGCACCGTTCGCCCAACACAATTGGTCGTGAAGGTGCAATATAACAAGGAGCGACCTTTGTGCACATAACACAATCATAAGAAGCTGCGAAGTTAATATCGAACGCACCATAGAGATTGGATCCCTGTAAACTTTCATATATCGCAAAACACAGCTAAAAGTCTCTAAATCACATCGGACCTGCATGCGACGGCGGAGAAAGAGAAGGCATGGGAGTTGTCTAGGAAGCTGTTGTGGCTGGTCGCTGCACAGTCGAGTCATAGGCGATTTCACCACCACATGGCAGACGTGGCTCCAAACTTAAAGGCCTAAGTTTTTAAGGACGGCGACATCGACTGTAAGTGAGGCATAGGTCCTCAAACTACTTCCAGTATTTTCTCAAGCGACGGGGGAGTATCCACTCAATCAGGTGGAAACACTAGATCAGGCAATGTTACGCATGTGCACAATTTTTGAGATGAGACAAAAAGATTTGCCATTTTCATTAATAAAGAAGAAGTTCGAGGTTTCAATAATAATGCCTAGGACCGGTCCTAGGACTTCCACAAAAGTCTACTCTTCCGAAATCAAATGATTCAAAAACTTAGCCCATGTCTTTCCTCACACTTTGTCCTCTTCTTTGATCTTCATGTTGATGACATTGGCGGGGGAGGCTTGATGGCGAAAGACCCTAACTTTCAGCACCTTCCAAATTCCCATGACAAGAATAATCAACGAGGCAATGGCTTTGCGCGGGCGACCCATTGTGAGGCAAAATTGTTCCACCAATCTTTAACACAAGTTTCACCAACCACACCGTTATAACCGGCTCAATGTCCAAATCCTGTTTTGCATCCTAAGTCAAGCAAAGATTTTGCATTTCGGAGGTTCCCAATTATTCCAAATCACTTGATTCATGTTGGTTGCCATAAGACCCTCAAATTGCATTTTGTAGGCCGTGGAAGCGGAATAAATGCCATATCTAGTGAACTTCCACCGAATGGAGTCTCGAGTGTCAGGAGCGAGGGTAATAGGAGAGAGCATCTCCCGAAAGGTGAAAAATTGCTCGACATGATCAACATCAATTCCATTTTGAAGATCAAGAAGGCAAACCCACGCATTATTCTTGCATTTCAAAAAAATGTTAAGAAATACCCTCGGAATAGGCCAATATTTTACAGAGATTTTTTTATCGAAGGAAAAATTGTTAAGAAATATCCTCAGAGGCGATAGGGATGCATGAGGGGAGCAGCGAGGCGGAGCCGTGGCCCCAACTCGCGTGCCAGGAGCCAGCTGCGAGTGGGACCGGCTCGCGGGCCCATTTCGGGCACCGGCTTGGTCTCCGCCTTCGCGTATTCCTTTGAATCCTAAAAACATCGGGACAAAAATATTTTGCGAAGCATATACCGAGGAGCTGCCGCCGCAGAAACCCTAGTCCGGGGTCCTAGAGTCTTGTTCCAGCACCCTGCCGGAGGGAAAAATTATCGCCGGAGGCATCTACACCACCATACTTTAGCTAGAAGGGAGTCCCATACTTATGGAGAGTGATAAAATTAATTTATGTGGTTGTAGATCATGGAAAAAGAGAGATGTTTGTGATAGTTATTTTATTCATGATGCTATTGAAAATTATCATGAGAGAGAATTGCAAAAAATTTCATGTTACTAAAACACCTCTCATTATGTTGAAAATTTTGAAGTTGCATTTGCAGTGCTATATCTTGTGCACTTGAAAAATTCATCTAATGCTATGCCCGTTTTATGACATGGATAAAATGGGGTGCTGAAATCAGAAATGAAGAAGCTACCGTACAGGCCTTGAAGACATGTTGTGAATGGTCATAGCTTTTGATGGAAGTTTGTTTAGTTAAGTTTCTACTCAATACCTACGTGTATGATTTCATTTTCATGTTTTTAAATTTGAAAGTACGACTTCCGCGGTTCACATGGAGTCGATATTAACCCCGAACGGTGGATCAAGGCCATCCTTGTCCCCGCACGGATCTCAAAGCAAAAAACCCTCGTCCTCGTGCTTGCCGCCCCCGTCTCCCACCTTCTGGAAACCGCAACGCACAGACGCACGGCTTTCAAATCCCCTCCTCCATTCCCGACCGGTGGCCACCACCCACCCACCGAATCCGATGCAGAAGAGCCAGGGACCCAAGTCCACGGCGCGCCGCCGCCCCCTCCGCCTCCTCTCCGCCAACCGGACGCCCCACCCGCCGCCGCCGCCCGGATCCACCCGCCGCAAGCCGACCCCCGCCGCCGCCGCCACGACCCCCTCCGTGCCAGCCGCCGCCGCTGCGACCCCCTCCGCGCCCGCCGCCACGGCCGAACCGGCGCTCGACCGCCTCCTCATCGCCAGCTCCGGTCTCGCCGGTCTCGTGTCCCAGGTAGATCCGCCCCTCCACCCTTCCCTTCGCTCGATGCCCTCCTATAGCCCTCCGTTTCGTTCTCGCCGTGTAGGGGTAGCCTGTAGGTTCGTTCGTGGTGTGAAATGGCGTGCGCACCGATGTCGTTTTTGTTTCGATCTGGGATTAGCAGTATCGATTACGTTCGGTTCGATGTCCGTTTGAACTGTGTCGGATGGGGTTTGACGGTTTGTTTGAGCCAGGTGTTCTCGGGTTACACTGTACTGACCGGCGCTCCGTATCGATTTGGAGCGGCGGATTGCTGGTGATGTCTGATGTCTGTAGCGACGGCCGGCGGATGTGTGCTAGCGTTTGTACAACGAAATGGTGGATTTGACAAATCTAAAGCTTAATTTATCTGTTGTAAGCCTGGAATGGTGTTCCTCATAGATAATACTGTACTACCGGCCGCCTCCGCATCGATTTGGGGCTGTGAATTACTGGTGATGTTGTCTGTAGCGACGGCTGGTGGTCGTGTACTAGTACCTGTACAACGAGATGGTAGGTTCGACAAATCTCCATCTTATCTTATCTGCTGCAAGTCTGGTTTGGTGTGCGACATAGAGTATTCTGTCTACGATTTCTGATTTGTCATTACTGGTCTGAACTGGTACTGGAAGGGAGAATGGTTTCTCCAAAGAAAACATAAGAGAGGTTATATATAGTGAAAGGACCATTAGTGACTTTAGACTTGCACTGCTACTGATTTGTCCTTTGAACTGATTAGCAGCTTGCTCTGATTACTTGGTCGGTTATGTAGTGTGTAGGTTTGTGCTTTTAGACATGAGCTTACCAATATGATGGTTCTTACAATGTTTGTTTTCCTGTGTTCCATGATTAGATCGATGAATTGGTCTCCAGTGCTCTGCATTGCCAGGCGATATCAAGAAGAGGGGAACAAGAGATTGAATCCTTCAGCGCATTCTTATCAGATACCAACGCTTCCTTGAAGGTAGGCACTGTCATCAAACCTTTCAGTTTTCTGAAGCAAATAGACACGAGCACAAGCCCCTCTATGTTTTAGCTCTCCTCATCACTGTTTTTGTTCTTCTTGCGCAGCAATGGTCTTCGAGGCTTAAGCAAGCGCTTGGAGCTTCTCCAGCCAGATCTGAGAATGCTCCAAAGCAACCCCTGGAGGTCTTTCCAAAATCTGCTGCAAAAGGGAATGGGCAATTGTTTCCCAGCAGCAGAAGCAGCAGCGGCAGTTTACCCCAAGCAGGCCCGACAACATCGCCTTCTCACAACCTGGTCCGCAGCAGCAGCAACTTACCTGAGACTGACCTGATTGTCTCGCCTTCGCCTCTTGTCTCATGGCGTACCGGGTCATGTATGGTTGAGAGTGGAAAGCAGTTGTTTCTCTTGACACCATTGCCAAAGACAAAAGCATGCTCGTCTAGGTGCCCAAGATCATCCAAGACGCAGCTGAAGGCAACCATTGCTGATGAGCTGAATCTTCCCAATTTACCTGTTTGGAAACTAACCATTGCTGATGACAATCGTCCTGATCTGGAGCGAAGTGTGAAAGCAAAGGAAGCAAGGGCTAGTGCAGCGACGCCTCAGCTTACCAAAGCAAAGCAAGTCTTATCAGACGACAGTTTTAGTTTCTCAATTCAGAAGAGCAGGACAGCACTGCCTAGTCCATGCCTGGCGACAGCATTGCGAGGTAAGAGACATGTGTTCTCTCCAATATCAGAGGGCTCAAGTAAGGATGGTATTATCAGTGCTGGACCAGCTGAGAGTGACAAACCTTCTGCTTCCTCCGATGAGATGTTGTCTGACGAAAAGGATCTGGCATCAAGGTATCCGGACTTGTATGGGTTTAATCTACCTACAGGAGATGTATGCCGAAGGAGAGAAACTGATGAGGCTCTTGATTGGTTCTTGTCACCCCTCAAAACCTGTGTATTAATGGATCCGAGTCCAACAGATGATAAGCCTATTCCAATTCCAGTTCCAGCAAAGGATAACGAATCCTTGATTGACAGTCCTTGGAAAGGCCTGGAAAGCAATAAACTGAATGGGAGACAGGAACTTTCAGATGACAATCCCATCCAAACTCCAGCGGTGTATAGCAAGGCCTTGCTTGGTACTCCCTGGAAAGGCTTGGAAAGCACTAACCTGAAGGGAAGGCATGCTGGTGAAACCACGCTCAAGAAGGAACTCTGGACTAGGTTTGAGGCGGTCTCGACCGATGATCTGCACTTTGACAAGTCAGTCTTCCAGAAGTCAGATGGAAGGCGTTTCATCGACATGCTTGAGGAGGAATCATGATTACAGAGTAAGCAGGACGACACCTGTAAGGTTCTTTTTGGCGGTGGCCGTTTTGTCTATAATGCTACATCATGTATGTGAGTTGCCAAAGCCAAACTACTGCAGTAATCAATGGATCAGCAATGGGTTCCAAAGTCGAGATGTGCCACACCTTTTTGCAGAAATGCATTTTGTATTTATGTTGTTCTTCATTGTCTGATGTCAAAGTGCACACTCCTCCAGATTTCCGTGAACATGTACAAAATGCTGGTACAATGCTGGCCTGAAACTATAGGTGGTACATGGATGATGCAGGGGCTAACGTTTTATCTGCTATGGAGTATAGATAGAGGCTTGGATGATTTATGTGCTTATATCATTTTGAAATGCCATAGAGATTTAAATCTGTTGCTACAGGAATGTTTGATCCCTGTGTCTTATTTTCACAGGACAGCTTAAAATTTTAAAAGAATTATGCTAGTTAGTTTCAAATAATGAAATAAATATGAGTACCATACTGTTGAATCCACAGGATGATATATCTCTACAGTAATATCTTGAAACTAACAAGAGGTACGGGGATGATGTAAGAGTACGGTAATGATGTTTATATGCTACATCAAGTATCACATTTTGAGCGATCAATTTTTTTCTTACATGACAATAAATGACACTACTGTCATTTATCATATTTACCCGTTTCAATCTAGCATCAGTAAGGCATTATTGGAAGAAATGAAACACACACCTAGAGATTCAGCATTCATGTATGTGCAATTCTAGCATCCACAGTGAAGTTCAGAGACCATGTACACATATCCCCGAAAGATACACAAGAGAGATTACTACGATAGTACTACTCCAACAAGAACAAGAAAAGGGAAAGGTACAGACATGTGTAAAAATGAACGAGTGCCTAGGAGGAACTAGACACTACTTTTAATATAGCAGGAGCTGAGGATCGAACCGTACAGACATGTGTAGAGTTTCAGCATTCATCTATGCGCACAATATTCACTATGACGTGCTTTGGACGCTCTTCTAGCATGGTCAGCGCACATATATGGCCCAGCCTAATTTCCTTGAGGCTTGTGAGCACTAAGATCCCAGCCTAATTTCCTTGAGGCTTGCGAGAACTGATATCCCGGAGATTTCATTCAGCTTGTTGCAGCCATCAATTTGTAGCAGCTCGAGCATAGGCATTGCGCATTCTTCAAACAGCACCGATTCGAGGTAATTCAAGTTCACAAGCTCCAGCACCACGAGACTCTGGAAAGGCGAATTTTGAAAATGGAGCCGTTTCCCCATGATTGAATTACGCTTGAGGCGTAGAACTGCAAGATTTGGTAGCACCCCAATGGCTTCTATGGCATCTTGCTCCAAACAGCTATACTCTAGCACCAATTTGCAGAGATTCTGAAGCTGATGGATCCAATCTGTTACCCTGGCTAGCTTGCCGTACAGCTTGAAGCTCTCAAGCCAGCTTGGTGGCGACAAAGCCTCACCCAGACAACCATCTAAGTCACCCTGCTCTGCTGGAAATTCATACCCTCTCACTGAAAGAGATCGAAGATGATAGTGACCAGCAATGGCAGACCAGAACTCCATGCTGTTTTTTCTGCTGATACCAAGTACTGCAAGCTTACGCAATTCAGTAAGCTCTCTTAACTCTTCTACAGTGGCATTTCCCTCGTCACAAGTAACGTTTGCACCACCTAGTGTGTGCAGGGCCTTCAGTCGACCAATCCCTCGAGGAACTTTAGAACCAAAGTTAGAGCCGAACTCCATGTGAAAGCAGCACAGATTGTGTAGAGTACGCCCGTTCAAACCACCACCTAAAACTTCTGATAAAAGAGAACGTTTTAACTTGTGGTAAAAGAATCCACATGAGAGATCACAATTTCTTCTTCTTCTTCTTCTTCTTCTTTCTACTTTAAGTAATTCTAAATAACGATCCATATAATGACGGCACACATAAAGTAGGTCATCCTCTCTCTTGACATGACCTCTTCTACCCATAAATGGCGCACGAAGGCTCTGTAGGTTCCCAAGATTGGTGAATGTTGTTGGCCACTCATATATTCGTGTACCTCTAACATCCAGTGTTTGGAGGTGACTCAAATTCCCCAAAGAATTAGGCAGACATAAAATATTGAAACTGATGACGGGACAATGGGGCGATCGCAAAAAAATACGTACGCGTCCACTTCATAGAGACAGATAGTATAATTTAAATGCGTAAGTGCATAAATGAATAAAGCTATCAAACATTGCAGGTACTTTATTTCCAGAACTCTTACATATACATAAAAGATCTGTTAATTACATCTCCGGAGAGAAAACCCCTGATTAAGAATTCCAACTTTCTAATATAAAGGATTACAACATATGAGCGCTACAAAGTGTAGGAAAGAAAACTACAAAATGTAGAAAACTAAAGTCCTCCTCGTTGTCGTCAACGTCGGCGTATTCGGGGAGCCATGAAGTATATCTATGCTAATATATAGGTAGCATGATGTTCATCATAGCACGTACATGACTTGCCTATTTCTTACCTAGTTCATTAACCATTCGAAATTTGTCTATAAGTAGTGTTTTATCTTATTGGTGATATGAGCATTTTTAATGGTTAATTAGCTGGTTTAGCAAGTATATGTGCAATATGGTATAACTCGTTTCATGAGTTAATTTTATCATGCAAGTGATTTCCATATGCATGCATGGAGTGGATAAAATATCTTGTTCAATTTGTAGCAACGTATATAGCATTGCATTAAGCCAACATGCATAGGCTATAATATATATGGATGTTAAGGATGCACTACGTTATGTTTAGTGCAAGTAACATAGGTTATGCACACACCTATATGAGAGGGATGCATGGTTTGATTTTAATCTATATGAGAGATTGTCCTATGACATGTGGGTTTATTGCCTACATGCGGTTGCATATTTTAGTTCATGCCTAGTTTTGAGTATGCTTACACCTATATGGGATATATGGCATGATTTTAATCTATATAGGATTATCTTATGACATGTAGATTGATTTCCTATATGCACTTGTATTTTTGTTCTCATATTTAATTTACGGATACATACACCTATATGGAGTGCATGACTTAATGACCAAACTAAGCGCATGATTTTAGTAACATATGAATTTAACGCAACCTGGTTTATGTCAATGTGAACGAACCTGGGGCGTGATTTTAGTAACATGTGCATTATGAGCAACTTGGTTTGTGTCAATGTGACCAAACCAAGAGCCAAATTTTAGTGTCTTTAGAGCCAAATGGGCACGGTTTTGATGATGATGATATATATATATATATTTTGAGCAACTTGGTTCATGTCAATGTGACCAAACCAAGGGCATGATTTTGGGAACATATATATTTAGACCACTTGGTTTGTGTCGATGTCACCAAACCAAAGGGGTATGATTTGATGTTATGTATATTTTGGGCAACTTGGTTCATGTCGATATGACCAAACCAAGAGCATGATTTTTTGGAAACATATGCATTTAGACCACTTGGTTTGTGTCGATGTGACCAAACCAAAGGGGCATGATTTTGATGATGATATATATATTTTGAACATCTTGGTTCATGTCAATGTGACCAAACCAAGAGCATGACTTTGAAAACATATGCATTTAGACCACTTGGTTTGTGTCAATGTAACCAAACCAAGAGGCATGATTTTGATTATGTGTATATTTTGAGCAACTTGGTTCATGTCGATGTGACCAAACCAAGAGCGTGATTTTGGAAACATATGCATTTAGGGCAAATTTCATGATCAAGAGAATAGCAACTAACATATAACATAAGCTCTTAGGAAGAGCAAATTCCTTAGTTTGTGTCGATGTGACCACACTAAAGATTAGATGAAGCTCCATGGCGTGTGTCAATGTGACCAGCCAGGCAGCGATGCGAAGATCATGTTCTCACCTTCTTCCGATGTCCTCCGGCGCTTCTTCTTGCGTATGCGAAGGCGGCGTACCGGACTCGTGGATGTCGAATGGCCGGCCGGCAGACACCAAACAGCCAACGCGTGGTAGCGTGAGTGTTTAGCAGCTGACGACTAGCAACGCCGACGACGAGCGGCTGGCAGCGTGTATGCAGATGGGCGGCGCGGCGAGAGAGAGTGATGGGTGAATGATCGGCGATGGGCGGCGATGGACTGATGGATGAATGATTCGTGATTAGCGATCATTGGGCAGCAGCAGCAGTGATGGACTGAAGCGGTGGGATTCTCGGCCAAGTTTGCAGGTATGCCACAGTCAGTATTTATGGAGGGAAGTACAGGCGCTAAGCCGTGCAAGAGATCGTGGGAGTATTTTTTTTTTGAAAGATCCAGCAATTGCTGGCTTTTCGATTAATAGTAGGTAGAATATGTACAAGCTGCCCTTAGGCAAAGGAATAACCGAAAAGAAGATAAGAGAAAAAAATCCACGAAACAAAGGCCACAAAACTACTTCCGAGGCCGCCGCCCCGGCATCCACCATCTAGACCACAGATCAAGCCCACACGACCTTCGCGACCCCGACGCCCGACGAGGGACAAGACTCCCAAGCGACGCCTCCAAGAAGGTATGCCAAGAAGCGGTGGGATTCTCGGCCAAGTTTGCAGGTATGCCACAGTCAGTATTAATGGAGGGAAGTACAAGCCGTGCAGGAGATTGTGGGAGTATGGCCACGTTCTTCTGATCGTGCAGGACGTGGGCATGGAGGAAACTTGACCATGTAGTTTTCTGTATGGCCAGATTGATCAGCGTGCATGGCCGATGCATGTAGGCCTGCAGCCAGTGCATGTCTCGTGTGCTGACTGACATGGCCTGATTAGTTTTGGTGATTAATTAAAGGCTACGTATTACGTACTTGGTGGGCTTTGGCCACCAATCCCTGCTAAGTAAGTAATTAGATGGGCTTTAGTTCTTTGCACAAGCATGGAGGAGGCTTCGGCATGCATGTAGGCCATAGACTGAGTGATTAATTAGTCGGTAATCTCGCCGCCTAATCCTGCGCGTAGCTGGTGCATTCGGCTACCATACAAGCTAGCTGCCTAGCTGCAAGTATTAATTTTATGTTTACTGTATAATTCCTTGGATGAAATGTGTTGCACATATTTTGCCGTTTCTATGCGACTGTATTTTATTGGGTTGTTGGGACAATGTCGATATTTTGTCTCGCGATCGAATATAATATTTATTCCGCAGTTGAGTTTCTCCCGCGTGATTATATTTTCGATAAAGGGGTATGAAGATATCAATTACTATCGAGTTTTATGCGTCGAATAATTTATTCCCTTTTTATCATGAGGCAAATCCGCCTTTCTAAGATTTATCAAATGATTTAATCATTTTGTCATATTTCGGATTATCCTTTATATTTGAAGACAAAATCAGTGTCAACAGAAACATCCTAGCAGAGAAAGGTACTTGAGGTGGTGGAGCTGCCCGACACAATCAAGATGATGGTCCCTCAACCCTAGTGTGTCTTCCAAATCAAGCACTCGGAGGAACCTCATATCCTCGGAGATAAAAAAGGGTCTCCACTCTCCGAACACGGTCAATGACCGTACGCGAGACAATTCCAAAACACTCGGCAATGCATCTCCATCCCTTTTCCAGTTGCTGCCTATGACAAGATGGCGTACTGGATCTTGTGTGCTGCTCAAACATCCATCCTCCAATGTGAAGACAAGGTTTTCCTCTCTCGCCTTTGAGATGCATATTTCCCGGATCATATCATGAAGTTGGCAATAATGAATTTTTTCATGGTGATTATTTACTTCTTCCCCTGGCAGGATCATACTCCTACCCAAAAGCTCGTCAAAGTACCTTTGACCGAGTTGCTCTGCAGTAATGCCATGCATATCTCGTGAGTAACCCTCTGCAATCCACCGCCTCACTAGGCGATCCAACCTAATTTTCTGATCTTCTTGAAATATTGACAGGTACAAAAAAGCAGACTTGAGATAATATGGCAGACCATCGTAGCTCCTCATAAGAACTGTCTTTATTGTCCTAAGTTCAGGATTGATCTCTAGTTCAGCACTGATACGATCATTCATCCTCCTCCATTCTGTAGCAGTTCTTGGCTTAGTGGCTAGAAATCCACCAATAGTTGATATTGCAAGAGGAAGTCCATCACACTTCTTTAGTATAATCCTTGCTTGCTCCATCATAGCCGGGACAAAATCAACTTTTTCAGTGTTTTCCTTGGACACCTACAATGAATATAAATTTAAAACGTTAAGTACTTAGATTACAGAATAACTGTTGCTAAATTAAGTATAAATACTAGACTTGTTTGTGCTAGCTTTCAGCTTGTGGCTTCTAGAAGCCTAACTAAGGTAAAGCTGTTGCCAAAATAATATTTGGAACTCAGATAAAACGAATCATATTTCAAATTTTAAAAAGTTGTCAAGAAATATCAGAACCTAACTATTGAGTGCTATTTGGACACAAACTTTCGTGATTCTGTTTGTACATGAATTGCAAGTTTAAAAAACAACGTTAAAGTCTGTTACAGACTTAGAGCAATCCTTTTGCACCACTTTTTCCTGCACCGGGTACAACGATGATGCATGTCTTTCCCACGATATTCTGGAGCGCATTAGTACTCTATATTCTATTTTTTGTAAGTTATGTACATTTCTTCTGAATTTGAAAACGTATCTTTTAGATGAAAGTTTAAAAGGGCCTGGATTTAAACTAATAAAGCTCTGAACGGCTGGTGGCGGTACTGGGTGGCCCTCTCTGCCCTCCCCTGTCCCTGGATTCGTGCGTGGCATGGCGGGTCTGGTGCAGCCGTGCGCTGCCAAGATCTGGCGGGCTCCGGCGGCAGGTCAATCTGCCATGCGCCTGGTGCACGCATCCGGTTTTGGCTGGGTGGAGGTCGCTCTGGGTGGCCGCTTCGCTGGCCAGCGTGGTGCTGGGCGGCACGTTGTTGCTGCCGGCGGTGTGCTGGCCCCTCGGGGCCGCCGGTGTTCTCTCTGCAGTGGCTGCGTTCATTTGAACCTATCTTGTAGAGGCTGCAAAACCTCAAGCCAAACATTGAATATATTCAAGTGGGGATTAACTCCCCCCGGTGACCATTAAAAAATAATAATGAAAATCAGCTGAGGATAAGTGATCCAGAAGAGATTTCCAATCTCGAAACGAAAACCAAAAGCACCACTTGAGGCAGGGCAGAGAGGAGGGAAGGGAAGGAGGTGGCTCTCAGCAAACCAAGGGGAGGGGCTTGGATGCGGCGGAAGGCTAAGGTTTCGCCCGCTCGGTCGCCTCGCGAGGGGAGCCCTTTTTCGGCCTCGTGTCGCTATTCGTAAATGTATTTCCAAAATGGAATTGGTATAGAGCTCACTTGTGCCTAGGAAGCAAAAAAAAACATATGTAGACAACGATGTTGGCATATGTCACAAGCTTAATTTAGCTTCCGATGAACCAGGAATTCCTAGATAAGGTGAAGACATCCTATTATCCCGACATATTTAGTTTTTGATCTTATTGAAAATGCAGAAAAGGAAACTACCATATGATCTGGTAACTATGAAATATCCAAGTAGCTTTTGGATTCTTGACCTCAAATTTTCATCCGGCTAAATAGAAAATGAGTCTGTCCTCTATCTGGAATGGTGTGGACATTTTCCTATTTGCAATATTTCTGTATGTACAAGACAATTAAGGCGTGAGCATTAATTTCTTCCAAGACGACATGACCTTTAAACTTATAAATGTCGCATTGAGATAAATGTAAAATATAGTTAATACAATATTATGTGAAGCAAAACTCATACTCCCTCCATTCCATTGAATAAGGCGCCCTCGTTTTACGTGTTTTTTCTTTGACCAAGAATTACTCCAAATATATAAATATTATTGGTATAAAATTAGCATCATTAGAAAGTGTTTTTCAATATGAGTCCAACGATACTAATTATATAGAATATAATCAAGATACATTTGCTCAATTTTTCGGTCAAAGATCGTCTTGGAATGCGTGTGCGCCTTATCCCTTATTCATAGAAACGGATGTAGTATGAAAAAGAAGAAAGGATAGTCGTTACTAAAGTACCTTCTTTTTGAAGAGGTCAAGAGCAGCAGCATGTTTAAGACCTTCAAGACTGTACATGTTCTCTTTTGCTATTGAACAATGTCCGGCAATGTTTTTTTCTCTTGTGGTTACTATGATCCTTCCAGCATTATCCAAACATCCTTTGATCAAATTCCATTCAAAAGTGGATGATATATCATCAATAACAACAAGACACTTTTGTGTTTTTAGAAGCCAATCTAACTCCATCTTCAATTCTTTAATTTTCATCAGTGCTATGTCTTTGTTTTTCTCTCTAATTGATGTTGCTCCAGTAGTATCTTCTTGAATATTTTTCTGAAGCTGCAAAGCCAAATCTCTAAGGAGTACTTCAGGGTTAAAAGGACGCAATGCGGTGGCCCACGCATGCTTCCAGACAACAAGCTCTTGGCTTCGGTAGACGCTTCGGACAAGAGTGGTTTTTCCCAGACCACCCATTCCCCAAACTGAGATCACCTTTTGATTGTTGTCCAGTTGACCAACTAATTTGATGACAAAAGATTTCTCTGTTTCTCGCCCAGTGAGCACTCCGTTAACCAGTGCAAGCGTCCTGCTGCGATTAAAAATCTTTATAGCGGCTGAATTACATACTTTGTCTTCACCTGCATTCTTTGATAGTTCATCTTCCGGATGTATTTCACTGCTGGGCATTGGTGCGACCTTCTTAGTAGTAGTAGTAGTAGTAGTAGTAATAACTTTGTTTACGTCAGAAATGGTCTGAACATAACTGGATGCATGCACAGCCTGAACAAAGAGCGTATCTGTGAGAATTTTTCTACTTGTACACTACACATTTTCACATCTAGACTTCCTACTTGTGATTTAAATATGAAATACAAGAGGTCACATCTGAACCGGTTGTTTTTAATTTTGAAACTTCGAATCAGCTTACTTTAACCCATTGGCCCTATCCCAAGTGTCTTGAGTTGACTCAGAAAAACATGTGGCGTCACTTATGCACCTCGTCATCTTGCCATGTCAGAATTTTATTTAAAAAAAGAAAACCTGGGAAAATTATGTTTGAATAAATCTGAAAGTGCAACTCTAAAAAAATTAGGGAAATAAAAATTTGGTAAATAATTGAAGATTTCAAGGTTCCAAACTAAACATCACAACAAAAAACACAGTTTCAGCGTTCAAGGTTGAAAATTAAAATTTTGCAATAGTGGATAATCCTTAGTGGCGCGCTGCATCGACGCCCGGGTGTAGTGAAAAATGAGCAAGGGTCTTCGCATTTGACTCGACGAGTGCGGAGGGTAAGGAAGTTAGCCGAGCCTAGGAGGATCCGCTTAGGTAGCTGGAACGTAGGGTCCCTGACGGGCAAGTTACGGGAGTTAGTTGATACGGCGATAAGGAGGCGTGTTGATGTCCTATGCGTCCAAGAGACCAAATGGAAGGGACAGAAGGCGAAGGAGGTGGAGGATACCGGCTTTAAGCTGTGGTACACGGGGACAACCTCAAACAAAAATGGGGTAGGCATCTTGATCAACAAGAGCCTCAAGGATGGAGTAGTGGACGTCAAGAGGCAAGGAGACCGGATTATCCTAGTCAAGCTGGTTGTTGGGGACTTAGTTCTCAATGTTATCAGCGCGTATGCCCCGCAAGTAGGCCACAACGAGAGCACCAAGAGAGAGTTCTGGGAAGGTCTCGAGGACTTGGTTAGGAGAGTACCTACTGGTGAGAAGCTCTTCATAGGAGGAGACCTCAATGGCCATGTGGGTACATCTAACACAGGTTTTGAAGGGGTGCATGGGGGCTTTGGCTATGGCATCAGGAACCAAGAAGGGGAGGATGTCTTAAGCTTCGCCCTAGCCTACGACATGGTCGTAGCTAACACCCTCTTTAGAAAGAGAGAATCCCACCTAGTGACTTTCAGTAGTGGCCAACACTCTAGCCAGATTGATTTTGTCCTCTCTCGAAGAGAAGATAGACGCGCTTGCCTTGATTGTAAGGCGATACCTGGAGAGAGTGTTGTCCATCAACATAAGCTGGTGGTGGCTGACTTCCGTTTTTGGATTCGTGTCCAGCGGGATAAGCGCCCAAAAGTTGCTAGAACAAAGTGGTGGAAGTTAAAGGGAGAGGCAGCTCAAGCTTTTAAGGAGAGGGTTTTTAAGGAGGGCCCTTGGGAGGAAGGAGGCGATGCAAACAGTATGTGGATGAGGATGGCGACTTGCATTCGGAAGATTGCATCAGAGGAGTTTGGGGTGACCAGGGGAAGTAGAAGGGATGCTAAGGATACCTGGTGGTGGAACGTTGAGGTCCAGAAGGCTATTAAGGAGAAGAAGGACTGTTTCAGACGCCTATACCTGGACAGGAGCGCAACCAACATGGAGATATACAAGGGGGCAAAGAAGGCCGCAAAGCGAGCGGTGAGCGAGGCAAGGGGTCGGGCGTATGAGGACCTCTACCAGCGTCTAAACACGAAGGAAGGCGAAAGAGACATCTATAAGATGGCGAAGACGAGAGAAAGGAAGACGAGGGATGTCAACCAAGTCAAATGCATAAAGGACGGAGCGGATCAACTCCTCGTGAAGGACGAAGAGATCAAGCGTAGATGGCGAGAGTACTTCGACGACCTGTTCAATGGAGAGAATGAGAGCTCTACCATTGAGCTAGACGATTCCTCCGATGATACCAGCCGACGCTTTGTGCGGCGTATCCAGGAGGCTGAGGTTAGGGAGACTTTGAAGAGGATGAAAGGAGGCAAGGCAATGGGCCCTGATGGTATCCCCATCGAGGTGTGGAGAGGCCTTGGAGACATAGCGATAGTATGGCTAACTAAACTTTTCAACCTCATTTTTCGGTCAAACAAGATGCCCGAAGAATGGAGGCGGAGTACATTAGTGCCAATCTTCAAGAACAAGGGGGATGTTCAAAGTTGCACTAATTACCGTGGAATCAAGTTGATGAGCCATACAATGAAGCTATGGGAGAGAGTCATTGAGCACCGTTTAAGAAGATTGACAAGCGTGACCAAAAATCAATTTGGTTTCATGCCTGGGAGGTCTACCATGGAAGCCATCTTCTTGGTACGACAACTTATGGAGAGATACAGGGAGAAGAAGAAGGATCTTCATATGGTGTTCATTGACTTGGAGAAGGCGTATGATAAGATACCACGGAATGTCATGTGGTGGGCCTTGGAGAAACACAAAGTCCCAACAAAGTACATTACCCTCATTAAGGATATGTATGATAATGTTGTGACAAGTGTTCGAACAAGTGATGGCGACACCGATGACTTTCCAATTAAAATAGGACTGCACCAGGGGTCAGCTTTGAGCCCTTATCTCTTTACTTTGGTGATGGATGAGGTCACAGGGGATATACAAGGAGATATCCCATGGTGTATGCTCTTTGCGGATGATGTGGTGCTAATTGACGATAGTCGGGCGGGGGTTAATAGAAAGTTAGAGCTGTGGAGGCGGACTCTAGAATCGAAAGGTTTTAGGCTTAGTAGAACCAAAACTGAGTACATGAGGTGCAGTTTCAGTACTACTAGGCACGAGGAGGAAGAGGTTAGGCTTGATGGACAGGTGGTACCTGAGAAAGACACCTTCCGATATTTGGGGTCTATGCTCCAGAAGGATGGTGATATCGATGAAGATGTGAGTCATCGAATCAAAGCTGGTTGGATGAAGTGGCGCCAAGCTTCTGGCGTCCTCTGTGATAGGAAAGTGCCACAAAAGCTAAAAGGCAAGTTCTATAGGACGGCGATTCGACCTGCGATGTTGTATGGCGCAGAATGTTGGCCGACCAAGAGACGACATATCCAACAGTTAGGTGTAGCGGAGATGCGCATGTTGAGATGGATATGTGGCCACACAAGAAAGGACCGGGTTAGGAATGATGATATACGTGAGAGAGTTGGGGTAGCACCAATTGAAGAGAAGGTTGTCCAACACCGTCTAAGATGGTTTGGTCATATAGAACGTAGGCCTCCGGAAGCGCCATTGCATACCGGACGGATAAAGCGGGATGAGAATGTTAAGAGGGGTCGTGGTAGGCCAAACTTGACATGGGAGGAGTCTGTTAAGAGAGATCTGAAGGATTGGAATATCACCAAAGAACTAGCCATGGATAGGGCTGCGTGGAAGTTAGCTATCCATGTGCCAGAACCATGACCTGGTTTCGAGATCTTATGGGTTTCAACTCTAGCCTACCCCAACTTGTTTGGGAAAAAAGTCTTTGTTGTTGTTGTTTGTAGTGGAGGCTTAAAAGTGAACTTCTTTATTTAAATGCTGCGGATTTTCAAGTGCATGCTTTTGAATAGTCATGGCTATGATGTACCATGAATTAAATCATGCTTTTAGATTTGACATATACATGTTTGGGGTTAATAATATGTTTTTATTAAATGAATGGCCAAGTTGTGTTTCAAAGACCGTACCAATATCAAAATGAAGCATTTAGAGGAGCAGAAAGACACCAAGTTCCTTAGAGGTAAGAATAGTATTTCATCTTGGCTGTTATGTAAGTTATGTACTTATAGCAAGCTGTTACTAATGTGATTAGCTCTCCCTCCCTTTGCTTATTACTTATGCGTACTTTTACCTTTATGACTCTAGGATACTGTAACTTAATTGGTAGCTTTTGTGCATTCTAAAAATAAATTGCTTAGGCAAAATGTTGAAATTCGATATCAGCCCTATACAATCATGAATAGCATCCTACATACAAACATGTAATAGTAGGTACGAGGCACATAATCACAAGAAAATAAGTTCATGCTAATTCGGATGTGGCTTCAACTTTCTCAACTGAATACGCCAATATGTTTGCATATCAAATTGACTGGGTAAATTTCAGGCGCCCATAGTGTGCATCCGTGTGAATATAAGAGGAACACACAGTACGGACATTTGTAGAAGCCCATATAATTCATACATGTAATTCAAGAAACGAATTTCAATCAGCTGGAGTAATCCCACCTGTTTCTCCTCTATGTCTGTAAGCCTTGCTTCACTGGTCATGTTGTGCTCCTCTGTATTCTGCAATTAGATGTGGAATGAAAAGAAGAATATATCATCTATACAGCAAAAGAAATAAATTTATAACATCAGATATAACAGAAAAAAGATTTACCTTCTTGTGAAAAAGATAAATAGTTTGATCACATGACAACTGCTTGAGCTCCGTCACTTGGTACGGTTTCTCTGTGCACAAGCTTGTGATTTCACCATTTTGCGTCGAGACAATGATTCTACTTTGTTTCTTGTTGTTGGGAAAGTACATTTTGATGGAATGCCACTCTTCTATTGTGGATAGGCCATTTAGCACAATCAGGTAGCTATTGCTACACAATTGTGCGTTGAACACACCGATTAAATCACTTCGATCCATCTTCTTCATCTTTGCAAAAATATTAGCCCTTAGGGCTTCGCTTTCTTGCTTTCCAACCTCATCGTGGGAATTTTCATAGAACTGCCTCACCAGGATCCGGAGGAACTCTTGTGGATTGAAAGGATACATCAGCCTAACCCAAGCACAGAATCGAAACTTTTTTAATACCTCTGGATGGTCATAAACCTCCTGGATGGCAGACATCTTCCCATGATCACCGCTTGTTCCCCACAAGGCGATCACCCTAAGATCCTCCTCTTCGCTAGTGATCAGCTGGTGGAGGTTCACCTCTGATTTTTCCTGCTCCAGGGTTGCAAGAGTTGCTTCGCTGATGCCAAGCATTGTCGCGCTAGCAATATTGGCCTGTTTCTCGGCTGCGGTAGCCTTGAAGGCAGAGCTATCCTTGCGGTCATTCGCGAGGCGGTAGCGCAGGTTCCTGTTGCTCACGTCCTCCACCTTGGTTCTCAGCTCCTTCACTTCAGTGGCAATGCGGCGTCGATCGCATGGGCTCCGGGGGATGCACCCCCAGAACGGCTTCTTCTCCGAGTGGAGGCCAAAATCCATGAGACTATCCTCCACTTTGTAGGCCAGGTCACGGATCTGCTTCACCCAGGCCATGAACACCTTGTCATGGCCAGTGTCCTCGTCAGCCATCTCCAGGAACGACTGCATCATCTGCAGCTCGTCCATAATAAAGTCCACGTCGCGATCGACGCCTAGCTGCAGCGCGATCTCCTCCGCCGCCTTGGACTTGGCGTAGCCCAGCGCGCCATCAAGCACGGCCTTGCCCACGCTCACCGCTGTCACCTCCATGACTTCTTTCTTGCCGTCGGCGTGATCGATATGGAGGTGTTTGTTGGTGCTGATGGTGGATGTGCGTCTAGCAGATGACACGGGCTGTGGATTAATAAGGGGAATGTCCATTCGGGTTACAAGCCTTATGCCAAATTGGCCATTTTCTTCTTTGTCTTCATCAAAGATTCGTGGCACCATGACGTGCGCTAGGCTGCTGGAATATTAACAAAGTAATTTAATTGGATGGCCGGCTGGCCCTGATTAAACAAACAAGTATGCTCCTTGATCACAGCGACACAGGTCACACAGCAACTGACTCGAGGACAGGAGGTTTAATCTTTTATTGCTGGGGGCAAGCAAGCTCTAAACTCTGAAGCCTACTTCCTTAGAATCTGAAAACAAATGAAGATGCGTCGAAGATTGAAGAACGCTGATTAGCTACTGTTTTTATTCGGGAAAAGGTATAGATACTCTATTTTCTCCTGACGTACGTTAGGTGCCTCTTCCACGGTCGAAAGGTACGTTATCGACCGGTTTAATTAAACCTAGAAGGCCACCCTATCCGACATGCATCGCGTGCGCAGATTCATTGCAGATTTCTATGGATGTAAGAAGACTGACTGCACAAGTCTTAGTATAATGCTGATGATTAGAAAACATCAATAATTAGTCGGTAGGTAGGTAAAGCCTTGAGGTGGTTCGCATTGACGTGCATCCAGCTAGCATTTTGTCTTTGAGAAGAATTGTCCACATGGCTAAACCCAGCTCATGTTGCCTTTGAGATTGGTTCAGGTGGGTGCGTAACAGGAGGTCAGGACCTGATTATCTTAAACATACTGCAAATGCAAGCTGGGTCTATTTTTAGCTCAGACGTCAATGTAGATTGGAGCGTCCAAAGTCCATTCATCGGTCGAGCACAAAGGTGGTGGCGACAGAAATTACAAATTAGTGGAAAATTACTAGTGGTACGCACATAGATTTGTGGACAGAATTAGTACTAATTGGACTTTGCACATAGATATGTTAAGGAGTAGGTACGGAACAAAAAAATTCGGCAGGGGAGCTAAAGGGACTTTTGGTTGTTTCAAACCCTATTTCGTTCCACGCCACGAAAACTAATTCCAAAATCGAGTTTAATGTTACTCCATTGCTTCTTCTCCTCTGACGCCACAAGAAGTCGTCCCCAAATCTAATCTATCGGCACTCACTTGATGTAACAAAAATAGCCAAATTGAAGGGGCGAGCATGGTCGTGGCTAATTGGGATGGAACTGTGGGAGCCAGAGATCGAGGTGGGATGGTACTGTGCGATTGCTTACCGAGAGAGAAACTTCGACTTATTCGTCGTCGTTGTAGATGCAGCCCAGCATGGCCTCCTATGGACCTGCAGCAACACAAGCTGTGGCTCCACTCCCCCGCCACGCTCAGAATACACCGACGCCTGCAGCTTGCTCGAGCCACGTCACTGCTTGCCGTCGGGGACAAGGACACACACCCGAGGTATTCGACATCTATGGATTGGGTCATTGGGTGGAGTGGTACGAACAGATGATGCATCGATGACGAGTTGACGACGACGGCGGCTGAACGGGGCGCCGCGTCTCTCCCTCCTCCCCCACCAACCTCGCCTCCCATTGGTAGCACACCGCTCGCTTCGTCTCCGTCGGCGGCGAGCTACCCACGCATCGACGGCCGCGGCCGCGTGGGGTCGCCTTGTCAGCCCTCTATATGCAGTTACAGTACTACTGACGAAGTGTCGAATTCTTCAGTTAGTGGATTACTAGTAAGTTACAGGTTCAGGTGGATCCAACGGCGCTCATGAGCTTCAGTCATTGCCTCAACGGTCCAGATGTCTTCAGCTCTGTTTACCTTTGTTATAACTGATACTACACCGCTGGAGTATGAAGCGAGGATTTGTGTCCATCTGATACACGCCAAGGTCAAGGAGGACACCCGATGCGATGCAGTTGGCGTACGTACTCCGTCCTGGCTCGGATTGGCGACGCCATTGGCCAGCAGCATCCGAGCTAGAGTGAGCTCTGTTTTTGAAAGAAAAAAAATGCTTGTTTGAATTTCCAAGAAAATCCGCGAATATGTATATGGGTATGGGTTCTATTTCTGTGCAAAGTTTCGGTAAAAAAGGGCGCTCTATTTTGGGCTAAACAACTTGTGACGTGAGTACTCTGTGTGTATATTTGGTGGTATATTTTGTAGTACATTTAGATATACATATATAATACTCCCTCTGATCCATATTGTTGCTGAATCAGATATATCTAGCACTAAAATATATCTAGATACATCTTATTTATCGACATTTAATATGAATTGAAGGAAGTACCTATTTTTTGAAAAGAATGAAAGTATGTGTGCTCATGTACAACTAACACTTTCCTTGATGTTACCTGCTATCGAGTATATATATGGGTATAGTCAATGATGCATCTTATGAGCATACAAAATCACGATTCAAAATTCTTTACATTCTCGGCGATACAAAAATGACAAAATCATCTATATTTTGGAGATTTTAAATTATGTATACTGAGAACCACGTATTTTTCATTATTTAGCTCAGAATATTAATTATTTCAAACTGAATTGAGGGATACATCATTAACAACATGCATGATTTTTTTCATATTTAAAATACTTAAAGATGTGTTTAAAAAAAAATAAGGGATCACTCAGTACGCAGAAATCTCCACTCATCAATTTTATGCAATTTTGACATGACACAAGAATGGTAACTATGTTCCATTCAAATTTACCATGGTCAATTTAAGAGCAACAAGCCCGTCTAGCTGAGTTGGTAGAGCGCAAGGCTCTTAACCTTGTGGTCGTGGGTTGTTCGAGCCCCACGGTGGGCGAATGCATAATTTTTTTAACACTGGACAGAATCACAGAAGTGATTATATATTTATATATAGTCCCACCATTTCGTTTTACGGTTGTCATTACACAGAAAAAAAAAAGCCGGCTCAATGCACTCATTTGAATGATACTACTTTTTTCTTTGTTATTTACATCAACAATGAAGAATTAACTATGAACAGATTTCGTGGGCGCAAAAAATAGTACTCTACAAGCCTCCCCCCTAGTGGCATCCTCATCTGCCATACCCAACAGGCCAACACTATCGAGTGCCTGGTGCCTAAATGAGCTTGAGCACTGCTATGCATACGACGATTCCCATACGATTTCTGTACGACGTTGCGTGCAAGCCTTCTGTTTATCAGGCCACATCAAGCGCATCCGCTGGATACTCCATCGTACAGGAATCGTACCTGCAAGTGTCAGGATGCACAGCACTTCCGAATGAGCTTCCATCACAAAGCATCAATCGCCCAGGTCACAGGCTTCGGCACCCGTCTCCGCAAGTTTGATTTCTTCTCCTTTTTCCGCTTCGCCAAAGGCTTCTTGGAAGGGGGAGCTTTCCTGCTACCTGGTCTAAGTTTCCGTGGCTGTTCGACAGAGATCGAGGCACATTCCTACGAGCGGCTATCATTTGCTCTAGCAGCTCCCTGTGGTATGCCTGGTGAAATGTCAACGGCAAAAGAGTTACTTGTAAGCTTAACAACTGAGCTGTGAGCATGTGCTGTGCCTGGTACTCGTACGCTTAACAAGTGAACATGTGCAGTGGGTGCCTGTGGGCTGTAGAACGCCCAGAATA
Organism: Poa pratensis; assembly: GCA_947311845.1. NCBI lineage: Eukaryota > Viridiplantae > Streptophyta > Magnoliopsida > Poales > Poaceae > Poa > Poa pratensis. The sequence goes on from CAMZMU010000035.1 coordinate 50,659,961, forward strand.
TAGTCCACTTGCAAAGAAGTTGAGCTGTGCAGCAAGCGCCAGGTAGTTGCTTAGTGTGCATGCAAGAAGTGCTTTGGGGAACAAAAATTAGATTGGAGAAGATGAAATACCAGGACAACAAAGTTGCGTCTTTCGCAGTCCAGGAACATCTGAGGCATCCAGCCAACTTTAGCCCTTATTTTGTCCCGGACAGTGCTGAAACTAATTTGATCCCTGGCGGTGAAACGGTCAACTTCATTGAACCAAAGACATGTGAAGAGATTCGAGATGGGGACGTGTTCTCTGATGATCACACAGCCTTCCGGGACATCTGCACCCAATGCAAAAGGGAAAAGGTTAATGCCTGAGAACAAAACTGAACTGCCCATGAATCATGATGTACACTCTGATGAGTTCACTGACCACTTGTGATAGGAAGCTTGGCTGTAGAATAATGTGTTAGGCCCTCATTTCGGTAAAACTCTATTTGGTCATCAATTGATGCATTGTCATACTTTCCAGCGGCTTTATTAGCTTCCGCTTCTTCAAACACATCAAAACGCCTGTAGTGCCGAGATATCGCAAAACTAGCATTCTTTCTCCACAGAAACCTGATTGGTAGAATAAACGTCAGGCTCAACATTACAGGTGACAAGAGTCCAGAGACAAAATTTTGACATATGCACTTTTGATATAATAATAATGATAAATCCAGTCATTCTCTAACCCACAGATTCAAATATGGTGCAGGCGTAAATTTGACACAACACTAACTATTTGCCAGATATTTTCCATGTGAATACTCTCACCAAGCAACAGCACATAATAAATCAAACTCTTGACATCAAGCATACCTCTCAAGCAGTAAATAAGGATCCACAACAAGCTGAAGCTTTGCATCTATCCAAACTGAAAATCTCACATTTGGAAATAGCCTATGGAGCAGAAGCTTGGGAATCTGCACCAATGAAGTATTTGGTCATTCAACATGCTCATAACAATGCATAGATACAGATAACAATGTCAGTGAGCATTAATTGCTTGATTTCTTCAATTGAACTACTAAAGTCGTTGGAACTAAGAAGTCCTAGAAGAATTGTCAGTTAGACATCTGGACAGAACTACTAGAAACCCTTAATCGGCGGACAAACTCACAACCTCTTGCAAGATGAAAAGTGTTTTCAACTACCGAGCTATAGGCTATAGCATGGCCCCGAAACTGAAATGAGGTAAAGGTGTAAAGAGCCAAGCGAAGGTCAAACAACATTTCATTAGATTCTATATTTCTGATAAACTGGTTAGAATACAAGACATCCAAAGATGGATACCGAAGAGTATGTTTTGCACAGTAGCTTCTCAACAAGTTTGCCACACATACAGACCGTATCAGCTTACACATGTTCTTTGTTTATGGAGTTAATATTGGATTTCGATATTTAATTTTATCTTGAACTGCACCTGATATGTAGATTCTGTGACTGCATTTTCAAGTAGAAAGTGCATACAAAGGTTACAGTTCATAAGAAGGCACCTTCCCCGTACGCCTGGGATCTTCATATGGGAGGTTTCGGACAACCACTAGCCTCCATATGCCAACTTTATTATCTTTGTACAGTGAACTAGAATTCTTGACATAAGCCATTGTTTCTTCGTCTACAAACATATAGAAACATGCGTTTGCCTTTGACAATTCACTGACATTTCTTGGATGTTGAATCATATCATAATTCCCTGGGCAAGGGTATAAAATTGTGAGCAGACAATTGAATGCAATCGAAGTTATGACTACTCGTAAACAGTTCTAGTTACCGAAAATGGCGGAAGCTACGACGAGCCCATAGCATTGCTCCATTTCTAGCAGATCATCATCATTGATGTCAAATCCGGTACCTTGGCCTGGTTTCTTTCCTCTAACAAATCTGACAAAACAGTAAAACCAATTTCAATCAGTATTCACATTTCCAAGTTCAAAGATCAATATTTTGGAGAACCTTAGGAATTAATCTGAAATTCTGAAAGAGCAGAGGAATATAACATACCCACAGTGGACACTCATCGAACTGGTAATGTCAAAAGATTTATTTCTCTGTTCCAGAGATAGATACCCTCCAAATACAGAGCCTTGATTTGAGAAATTTGCAGTAGTGGTGTCTTCTGAGAAGTAATCCAAGTTTTTAAGGACAGGAGACGGCGAAGCTTGTAGAGGCATCAGAGCAAATGCCTGATCTACCGAGACATAGCACACAGGGCATGCTACGGGGGGAATGAAAAGAGATCAAACAATAAGATACATGTTCAGGACAAAAGAATTTTAAATTGCTAACTAGAAAAGATGCAAAGAACTAGCTTACGTCGAGGTCCGGTTCGTTTCTTATCAAACAGGGTAGGAGGAACTGCGAAACCATCACAAGGATGATTTGTCAAGTTTTCAAATGAAAGTTGAAGCTGATTAGGATTGTCCATTTTGGTGACATCACTAGCAGAGTATTGTTCCTTGGACGTTGTCACAGGCCTTGATGTGCTGGGGTAGACAGAATTCCCAATAGCTTTCGTGACTTCGTAGTTGCTAGCAATGATAATTGAAGAAGTACTGTCATCTGAAACAACATACAAACAAAACAATACAATAAAGGTCAGTGGCCACAGTTTGAACAACGTCTACTTTATTATAAAGCAACATTTGTTTTGATACATTGACTCTTGGGCACAATGCATGTTCAAATATTTCCTAAGAAAGAAGACGCATTAGCTGCAGGTGCCGGTATTGGCTTTGATCAGCAAACGAGTTTGATATTTGGACACAAATTCGATTACTAGGTGGTGAGGTTATGTAAGACTGGAGCTGCAAACAAAGCTCAGCAGAGCTAAACCCTGCCATCTGAAATCTTTCGGACCTCAGACAACAATTAGAACCATGAACACTGAATTGGTCAGCAGCAACAGCGTCAAACAATAGAGAGTAAGAGGACTACGACGTGGGAAGGGTCACACAATCTGCACGGACAAGATACTACTACTGTTTAGACCATCTCCAACTCCCAAAACCAATTCCAATTCTCATCAACGCCAGCTGCGTGACCTGAACACTCCACAGAGTTTATTCCGACAGAGGAAGTACTACCTAACGGTTCCCATTCCGACAGGACATGACCAGAGAGTGAAGCGCGCTGCGGGCAGGAACAGAGCAAAGGAGCAGAGAGGGATTGGTACCTTTGACGACGGCGAAGAGGGAGCATAGTAGCGCGGCGGAGGCGACGGCGAGCAGCAGCAGCAGCCCCGCCCCGCGTCGGCCGACGAGGCGCAGCGCGCGGTGCAGCAGCTGCAGGCGCTCCTTCTCCCCGCCGCCGCCTCGCCAGCCCCAGCCCCTGGCGGGCCCCGCCTTCCTCCCGCCGCCGGGGACGGCGGCGGCCGCGGCGGGCAGGGAGCCGCAGCTCCCCGTGCGCAGCCCCAGCGACGCGGCGCCGCTCATCGCCTCCTCCGCCCCTCCTCCCGCCGCATCCCGATCGCCAGATCACGCGCCCGGCCGCCAATCCGAGCCACCGAGATCCGTCGGACGCCTCGGCAAAGCCGCCCGCCCGCGCGCAGAGGGACCGGGAGGCCACTTAACGCGCGCACGCGCGAGCGCGGGTGGGTGGGGATTAGGAGCGCGGCGCGGCGCGGCGGCGACGGGGCGGATTGCCGGTTGGGAATTGGAGGTAGGTGTGTGTCCGCGAGCGCGCATGTGATCCTGGGCTTGGAAGGAAGCGAGCGAGTGGGATGGGCAGGCAGACCAGACGAGCCAGCCGAGTCGAGACGACGCGCTCTAACAAGACGGTTCCTCCCTCCTTCCTTCGCACTGGCCACTGGCGCTTGCGGTGGTCTCGTCGTCTCCACTGCTGGCCAAACGCGGAGGCGGACGGTGAAACGCCACCGACGTCGACCCGGAAGGCTTCGGCGACGACGAGGTGGAGGTGGAGGTGGAGGTGGAGGAGGGCCGGATCTGGTGTCAGTATCACCTGCCGTCGGTTGAGAAAAGTATCGTTTGTAGTTGTGGCGTGGCGGTGTCGTATTTTTTGCCAAATCTGGCCCTTTGGCCGAATTAATCTCGTATCTGGCCCTTCTGAGAAACTATTCTCAGATCTGGCCCCCGAGGTCGGCGCCAACGAGGATGGCGCCGACCTGCCAAATCTGGCCCTTTGGCCGAACTAATCTCGTATCTGGCCCTTCTGAGAAACTATTCTCAGATCTGGCCCCCGAGGTCGGCGCCAACGAGGATGGCGCCGACCTTGTACAGGTCGGCGCCAGGAAAAAAATTGGCCGAGCTAGGTCGGCGCCAAGTGGGTTGGCGCCGAACCCATGAATTTTCAAAACGATGCAAAATGTTGGCGCCGACCTGTACAACTTCGGCGCCATGTCCATTGGCGCCGACCCGAGGGGTCAGATCCGAGAATAGTTTCTCAGAGGGGCCAGATACGAGATTAGTTCGGCCAAAGGGCCAGATTTGGCAAAAAATACGGCGGTGTCACGCTTGCCATTTGGCGGTCGAGGTGGGTACTTAGCACGGGTGGGAGCTGGACGGACGCTTCATGCAAAAGCGAAAGTGTTTTAGGCACAAGTGAACGGATCCCTTTTTCGTAGCTTTTTGAATGGATCCTGTCTGTCCGAAATGACGTTTTATCAGCCATGCACGATGCTAAGTATAGTGAAGAATAGAACCTGTGACGTTTTATCAATCTATCCACCTGAGTTTTTCCTATGCATTAGCGAACTCTCAGAGATGAAGAGAGAGAGAGAAGTTAGCCGCAACCGATCATCGGAGGAAGCTGGCTTACCATTCATCAGCTATCAATAACTACTGACATGTTGCTGCTGTATTGTTGTATTCTGCTGGGATGTGCAGAGACAGGAAGCTAAGCTTTTATAAGCTATTAAGGGAGACACTTTTTTTTTGAAAGCTATTAAGGGAGACACTTTATTGTCATCTGACTTGGGATGGAACCCTGCAGGCGACTTATTCCATCCATCTTGCTCTCGTAAAAGGTGGGTGGTCAACCAGGTAAGAAAGGACTAGGGAGGGATTGAGAGAAAGCTTTCACAGTGAAAAATGAAAAAAAAAATATCTAGGTGAATTTCATACCTCATGACCAGGAAAGATTAATTAGAACTTTGAGTTCTGCTCAAATTTTGTGTTGTGTCCATCATGTGAATTTCATTTATATGTTCTTGTGTTTACTGGAGTCAGTTGTGGGATCAGTGCATCATTGTCTAGGTTTGTTGTGAAGGCTGGCGTTTGGATTTTGGCTTTGTTTTGATTCACTTGTGTTGAACTTCTCTCTAGTGTTGACATTCTAAAGTTTTGTTTTGTTTACCATGAGGCCGACATTCGTTGATGCCAGATTGGTTGCCAAAACTATAACTCGCTCTCCACTAAGGTGATGTGTTGCGGGAAGATTATCTGGTCATGTGATAAGGCTCCTAAGCATGACATGTTGGTAAATTTAGTGTAAGTGTTCGATCCTCTGATAATTTGTCAGGTACTCCCTCCGTTTTTTAATATAAGATGTTTTAGGTGTTGTACATATTGTCTAGATTCATACTAAAGTGAGTGAACAAGCACACTAATACATGTCTACATACATTTGTGTACATGTGCATGTTAACAAATGCTAAAACATCTTATAATATTAAAAAACGGAGGGAGTAGATACTTGGGCTTCTTAGAAAGTTTTATGGTTGTAACTTAGTGGGATAATTCTATTTATTTGCTAACTTAAAGGCTGTAGTACATAAAATATTCTCTCGTGAATTGTGGGATAATAATTCCAAATTGTTTTTTTGTGCTTCTTTTGAGACTATTCTTTGCTGGGCCCCATAACTTCCGAGTTAGAGCCGATCTAAGCCCATCTCGAAGCCTGGCCCAGTTTGACATTGAGTCAGACCCGATCTAAGCCTGTCTAGATGCCTGGCCTAGCTTGGCATTAGTGCTCTGATTTTGTCCATAATAAACCGCTTGGGAAAAAAAGACAGACATGTCTGAACTTTTAGAAAGGTAGACACAGAGAGAATTAATCCTTCCAACATCAATCGTCACATGACAAACATTTCGCTCAGTTCATCGTAATTTGAGTTCTTATTCCGACCATCTACAACAAAGATAAGCTTACCGCCGGGAAGGAAGCACCACCACCATTGTAGAGGACCGCAGGAGCCATCCGCCGCTCTGCGCCTACGGCGACTCCGGCGTCGACCAGAAGTTTGGGGCGAGGCGGTGGCAGGATCTGATCGCGTTTCTTCAGAGTGCTCAGGGTGCGTTGTGCAATTTGCAGGGGTCCTTTTGTATTTCCTTTCTTTTCTTGGACTTTTTTGTAAGTTGTACTGTGTGCTCTGTTTTATGAATCGGATCCTTTCCTCAAAAAAAAAAAAAAAAAAAAAGATAAGATAAGCTTACAAGTTACAACACCACTACTGCAAGACACTGAAAAACCAACACGACAGCACTACATTTCCCAGATACTTAAATCATCTCCGACAGTTAACTAATCCTATCCGTCCCTTTATTCAAAGTACGATCGAGCTCTGGATGGATGGACGGATCATCACTCATCGATCAGTAGCACTTGTTGGCGTACTTGGGCTGGAAGAGGAAGTTGCCGACGGAGTAGAGCGCCCGCAGGCCGTCGCCGAGTTTGAGGAAGCGCTCGAACTTGAGCGGCAGCCCCTTGCCGGCGCCCGGGTATCCCGGCACGGCCACGCCGCACACGCTCGCCGGCGAGGCCGTCACGTACACCTTGCACTCGTCGATGGTGAAGGCGGCCAGCCGCGACGACTCGATGAGGAAGTAGCCGCCCTTCCCCGTCACTCCCTTCTCGGATTTCATTCGCTTCGGGCCATGCCGGCACTGCAGTTCCACCACCGCGTCTGCAAACACACACACAGACAGTTTTATAATTTATACATGCATGCCATGTGAGTGTCAAAAAATTGAATCTGATGAGGGCTAGCTAGGGGCCGGCCGATAGTTAACCTTTGAGCGGGGAGGCGTTCATGGCGGCGTTGTAGCCGCTGTACTTGCAGCTCTTGCACCACACCATGCCCTGCACGCCAATGCTGAAGCTCACCTTGCCCTGAGGCGGGGGCAGGCCCATGGCGGAGGCGCTGCCGCCTCCGCCCAGCAGAGAGAGGAGTACGGCGGAGAGGGAGAGCACGAGGCACTTGGCTAGCAGAGCGACCATCTTGTTGGATGTTCCGCGAGCAAGCTAGCTGCTAGCTCGAAAGGTTGTTCAGTACGGCCAAGCAGCTATTGGTTAGGACGATATCTAGCACGTAGCTGAGCTAGGAAGTACTAGGATACGTTGCCAAGACATGACGCGAGAGGGGTTGCAATTTATAGCAGCAATAGTAGACTCCAGTTGAATCCATATGATGTATAGTTAAGTCGTTTCGTGACCGAGGTTCTTGCATTGGATCAGCACAGATCGCTTGATCGTCCAAGTTGGCCTGCAAGTTGCGCTGAAAATATGATCAGGGCTCGTCGATCGGGGACTGGATCCAGGGCACTGGAGTGCATCGCAAGCGAGCTACGCTTCGTGAAGAGCAGCGGGTGCTCATTGCTCTGCGGATAATCTAGAGGCGCCGTTGCACTCTTCAAGGTGACTTAGCATTAAGCGTAAACTTCGTGTAGAATCAACTAATTAATTAATTAAATTCGCGTACCATTGATTACTTGGCAGATTTTAGGCTCAGTACCAGTGAGAAGTGAGCCACTGTCCTGTAGTTACACTTTACCTTCGCCTATGCCCACTCTAGCTAAGCTTAACTAACACCATCCGGATCACGAGCTAGGTAGCAAACCGAGGTGGCATGTGATGAATAAGAGAAACTTGAAACGCTCCATCATGCGTAGCGTTCAAGGCATGTTGGATCCATTTCAATCGGGAACGTAGCTTCTATTCTTAACTGGCGATGCGGTTCAAGGGTACTCCCTCCGTTTACAATTACATTGCATTCTGGGTTTAGTCAAAATTAAACTTTGTAAATTTTGATCAAATATAGAGTAAAAATATCAACATTTACAATATAATTTTAATATTATTAGAATCATCGTAAACTATAGTTTTATATTATATACATTGGATATTATAAATATTAATATTTTCATATATACGTGTCAAACTTTTAAAAGTTTGACTTTGAAAAATTCTAGAACACAAAGTAAATAAAAACGAAGGGTGTATTTGCTTAGAATAACGCAAGACAAATAGTTAAAGACACGAATGGTGCCAGCCAGGCTGCCACTCCGGCGAGGACAGGAAAAAGAGAAGCGCCAGGGAAATTATTTATGGGTTAAAGAGCCAGCTCGTGTGTTGATAGGACAGTTGTTAATGTTGTTATTAGTTGTTGTGTGTCTTAGATATTGATTTTTTCTTTTTATTCTCATTAATTTGACTATATGCATTCTCGATGTCTCGAATTGATTATAATATTGAGTTTGTATAGAGGCGAGATGTACTGTTATCTTCTTGATATAAATCATATGAGTTTATAAAAAAAAAGGAGCATCTCGTCGACAGAAGCCGACTGTCCTGCGTCTCTAGATAAGCTCAACGTTCATGTCTCCTTACATTTTTTTGTAGAGAATCATGTCACCATGCATGTGCATGAGCTCCTTTTTCCTTTTGAGATAGTGCATGAGCTCCTAAGAGCATCTCCAACAGCGGTGCTTAAAAAGCCGCGCGCCGAATAAACCGCCAATATAGCGCGCGCGCGGCCGAATCCAGTCCTCCAACGGCAGCGCAATAACCCCGCGCGCGCGAAAAAGCGTCCCGCGCGCTGGACGAAGCGGTACATTTCGCATCATATTTGGGGCGTCCAGTCCAGCGCGTAGGGCGAAAGGGGAAAAGCGCGCGAGCCACCAACCGCCGTCCTGAAATCTCCCGCCGCCCTCGCCCCGCCTGCGCCCCTCTCGCACCGCCGCCGGCGAATTTCCGGCGATGGACGGCCGCTCCGACATTCCCCCGACCCCTCCCTACAGCCGCGACCCCTCGGCCGCCGGCGCCGCCGCAAACCCTAGCGCAGGATTGACCACCTCCGCCACCGGCGCCGCACCAACTATGTCCATCGGTCTCGCGCGTGGCCTCTTCATGCCGCCGCGGGCGAATTCCGTCGGCGTTCCTCAGCCGCCCGCTGCGCAGCAGCGCAAATCCGTCCCCAAGCGGCCGTTGGCGGCGGCGAAGGGGAAGAAGGTGGACGGTGCTCTGAAGCGCGCGAAGAAGCCTTCGTCAGTGCCGCCGTCAGCGCCACAAGCTGCGCCTCCACCCCCCCCCCCCCTCCCCCGCAACCCGAAGCGCCGGAGGCCGATGCGCACATGGTGTTCGATGGAATGCCCACAAGGTATAGTTTTTTCTTCTTCTTTGTTGTTCTTTGTTAACAAATGTGTATAGATGTATAGTTTGATTAATTATTTTCTTCAACCTTATAGTACCAATGATGATGAATATTTGACAACTATGGGTGTTGACTCTCATAGTTCTCATTGGTCTCAAACCAATGAAATACATGACAATGATCATGAATATGAAGACATGGATGAGGACGGTGAAGGTTTGGTGGATGCACCAAAAGGAGGAAGGTTGGGCAACTACACCGTGCAAGAAGACGTTTTGCTATGCAATGCATGGTTGAATGTGTCTATGGATACCGCCGTTGCGTCGGCCCAAACTATGAACACATATTGGGATAGGATGATGTTGTACTTTAAAACACACAACAAGAGTGGAATTGACCGTAGCAATAGATCTCTTCGGTCCCGGTGGTCGTTGATAAACACCGATTGCAAAAGTGGACGGCGGCAATGTCGGCGGTTGATTCCCTAAACCCAAGTGGCACAAATGATGTAGATAGGGTAAGTGGCATTTCCTTGTGTGACAACTTCATTGCTCTCTTCTATTTTTATGTTCTATAATAACTTGTTCTCTTCTATGTGTAGCTCAATATTGCACAAAACTTGTTCCGTGGAGAGGATAAGAAGACCAAGAAAGGCAAGGTTAAGAAAGCGAAAGCATTTGTTTTGAGCCATTGCTACGAGGTGTTGAAGGATGAAGAGAAATGGAAGAAGCGTGATCTCTTGGATGCGGTTAACTTTCCAAACATTGATGCGGTGTTGGTAGATGATGAGGAGGGATCAAGCGATGGCGCCAACCCCAAGAGGAGCCCTACGCCAAACTCGGTTGCCTACTCCAATCCAAGAAGACCAACGGGAGCTAAAGCCACAAAAGAGAAGAAAAAGAAAGGAGGAGGAGGAGATGATGACCTAAAGAAGCATATGGAGGAAATGGTGAAAGCAAGAAAGGAAGCGGTCGAGGAGAGGAAGTTGGCAAGGAACAAGGCTGAGGAGACCGAGGCTAGGAAGGTGGGGGCCGAGGAGAGGAGAATAGCGTTGGAGGAGAGGAAAATCGAAATGGAGGAGCAAGCTAGGATCATGGAATATGAGAAGTACCTCTTCTTCATGGACACATCGCACTTCAATGATAAGCAAAAGGAGTACCGCAATCTATGCCGTGACCAACTCATGATCAAAAAGAAAATGATGGGCATGATGGGAGGCATGGGAGGAGTTGGTGCCTCCATGGGAGGCATGGGAGGAGTTGGAGCTTTCATGGGAGGCATGGGAGGCATGGGAGGAGTTGGTGCTTCCATGGGAGGCATGGGACGAGTTGGTACTTCCATAGGAGGCATGGGAGGCTTTGGTGGTACCATGGGAGGCATGGGCGCCATGAGTTTTGGGTCTCTCTTGGGAGGCGTAGGCGGCATGGGAGCATATGGAGGCATGGGCGCCATGGGAGGGATGAGTGCACCTCCGGTTGGCATGGGAGCATATGGAGGTATGGTAGAGATGAGTGCACCGCCGGGTTCCATGGGAGCATGTATGGGTGGAGGCAATGCTTCCGTTGTGCCTCCTGTGCCTTCGGATGGTGCATTTGGAGATAGTGGGAACACCGTTCGAGTTGAGGATGGGGAGGATGGGGCGTTTGAAGAGGATGGGGACGATGAAGAGGAGGAGCAAAATGAAGAGAAAATTGATTCAGCATGATTGTTGATGTTTCATTTGTTTGTGTTGAACTATGTTGTCATGAACTTGTTTGTGTTTTCGTGAATTTGAACTATGCTATGTTGCTCAAGTCATGATTTTACCTGGTGAAGCGCGACAGCGCCGCGCCAATTTATAGCGCGGCTGCTAAAGCGAAACATGCGCCCAGCGCGCGAAACGGCTATTTTGACGCTGCAAAAAAATTATACCGCGCCGGCGCGTTGGGCGCCTGTTGGAGATGCTCTAAATTGTAGGAAGCCGTAATACTGGTACAGGCCCTGCTAAACAAGCATGGTCGGGCCGGTCTGATGATCTGATGTAGAAGCGAGGAATTGACATGGCCAACTTTCTTAACGGAGCGACGACCAACAGCCCATTGGCCGGAAAAGAGAGATGACGACCGTTACTCCTGGTTCTAAAAAAAACCACCGTTACTCCTCCCCTAAAAAACCACGGTCCACGGCTACCCTGGAAGCCGATTCATCATTCATGTTGTAGTCGGCTGATTTTCTATCATGGTGTAATATACGAAGTACATACAGTGTCTTTAGTTTGAACAATTGAGAACAACACGACCCCACTAAAATTTGGCTAGGAAATATGTTGTCAACGGTTTTGGTTGAGCATATTTTAGCCAATGCTGCCAAACAAGAAAAAAAACTAGAGTGCGAGAGCACGTGCATGCCAAAATATAGGCAACCATCCAAACATGAGCAAAAATGGTTGTATCCGAAAAATTGCTATGGTTGATTTTCACAATCATCCAAACATACCCTAGGTATTTTTTTATCGTGACATATAACGATTGTACTTCTTCCATAATTTGTGCATATTTCTTCACATAAAAGCCACATGCCTTAAGTCCCACCACATCTTCCTAACATTGTTTTGTTTCCAAAAAGGGAGTCCCTCACGTTCGACGTCTTTGTCCGATACTGGTATGAAGACGTGGCTAAATCCTTTCTTTTAATTACTCTTTTGGTGGGACAAGGAAGGGCACCGATGCATTTATGATGCATGTGTGAGTACGTATCGTATAAAAATCGGATAAAAAACACCGTACGTATAGCACTGCTCTATTTAGAACTGTCGAGTACAACGTAAAGATGCACATGCACACAATCTAAACACACATACTCACATGTACTAAACACAAAGTCACAATTGACACCTCACTAACAACCGATAGATGCATGCATTTGCCATAGTTCCAGCATTACGGCAAACCAATACAAACAGATCTTTGGATGTGAGTCTGGTCCTCTACCTTTTAAATATCTTGGGGTTCCGATTCATTATAGGAAACTTCGGAATTCCGAATGGTACCCAGTTGAGAGTCGTTTCGAAGGCAAGCTAGGATGTTGAAAGGGTAAGATGTTATCATATGGAGATCGACTAGTTATTGTTAATTCGGTTTTAACAAGTTTGCCGATGTTCATGCTGTCTTTTTAGAAATACCAAAAGGGGTACGAAAAAGACTAGACTTTTATAGATCTTGCTTTTTTTGGCAGAGCAACGAGAGCAAAAAGAAATATAGATTAACAAAATGGAACATCATTTGTAGACCGAAGGACCAGGGTGGTTTAGGAGTTGAAGTGCTCGAACTAAAGAACAAATGTTTACTCAGTAAGTGGTTATTTAAACTTTTAAATGAATAAGGGGTTTGGCAGGAATTGCTGCAAAACAAATATCTTCATAGTAAAACTTTGTCTCAAGTGGAAGCACAATCTAATGACTCTCCATTCTGGAAAGGTCTTATGCGTGTAAAGGAAGATTTCTTTAGTAGAGGATCTTTCCGAGTTGGCAATGGGGAAACTACCAGGTTTTGGGAAGATACTTGGCTTGGCAAGACACCATTGAAAGATCAATATCCATTACTCTATAACATTGTGCAACAACAAAATGTTTCGGTTCATGATGTGTTTCACAATACCCCTCCTTTGAACATTGGCTTTCGTAGGGCACTAGTAGGGAACAAGTGGGACATGTTGTCTCATTTATGTATTAGATTAATGGATATTACCCTCAATGATGTTCCAGATAGTTTTCATTGGAACTTGACACAAAATGACACTTTTACAGTTAAATCTATGTATGAAAACATGATGAATGGACATACTAGATTTTTGCAAACATACTTATGGAAACTGAAAATTTCACTTAAAATTAAGATTTTTATGTGGTTCCTTCACAAAAAAGTAGTCCTGACTAAGGACAACTTGGCAAAAAGAAATTGGAAAGGTGACTCTCATTGTTCTTTTTGTGGGAACAATGAATCGGTTGAACATCTATTTATTTCCTGCCCTTTTGCAAAACTTGTATGACGTGTTATTTTTTGTACTTACAATAATCCTCCTCCTACCAATGTCACTAATATGTTTGGGAATTGGTTGAATGGGATGGATACAAAGACCAAGGATAGGATTCGCATCGGCGTTTCAGCTATTTGTTGGTCTATTTGGAATTGTAGGAACAATCTTGTTTTTAACAGGAAAGAAAATTTTCATGTCTTACAGGTTATCCATATGGCGGCGCACTGGATCCAGCTTTGGACTTTCTTGCTGCCTTCGGACCAGCGAGACCTTATGGTGGCTGGATGTGCGCGACTCCTGTTGGTGGCACAGGATTTTTTCTCCCGGCATACGTGGCAGCATATTAGTAGACTTTTGTAGTCTTTTATTTCTGTTATTTGTGTCGGTTAAGCTGCGCCTTGATCTTGCGTGATTTCTGGTTTGTAAACCTTGAATAATTGCTATTTGAGACTTTGTAATAATCAGCTGTGTGCATCACTCGATGCAGAGGCTGAGAGTAATAAAATTCGCTTTTCTAAAAAAAAAACATTACGGCAAACCCGTGTCAAATATATAGCGGATTTGGGGCGCTCTAGCCAAAACAAATCTTGGGAATGTCGCCTCGACCTAAATAATATTATGCTTTATTTATATTCCTTTCTAGGTACAACTTGTTTTCTTTAGGTGAATTATTTACATGGATTTACTTTGCTTTGTTAGGTTTCATTAGATCAATAGTCTACGTGAAGAATCAACACACTCAAATCACGTGCAGATATATCACATTGCATTTTGGTCACTGAACAATCCTGCAGTGTACATATCACTAAATATTGTCGTGAGAGACAAAGTGGGTGACTTAATTTTATTTCTCTTAGTTTTAAAATAATTGAAGCTCTCAGTTTGTACTAAGTCAAACTACTTTATCATTTTCTTGTATGTACCAGTAAGATAAGTAAATTGGGAGTGGCGTTTGGCCCCCAGATGCATAGGCAACATTTATTTTAAAATGCATTTTGGATATCAAAATAATTGAAAAAACGTTCTCGCATAGATCTTAACATTCTATGTGTTCACAAAGTCGCTTCACAAAAACCGACATTTTTTGTGTCTTCTGAAAAAAGACAAAATTTAGTGCTAGAATAAGACTTTTCACTAGACTGTTTTGTCTTTTTACACTGAACACAAAAAAGATCATTTTTCGGTGAAACAACTTTGTGAACACATATAATGTGAAAATGCATCTGCGAAATTTTACTTCCTATTTTTTTCACATTTTAAAGTACCGTGCATATGCACTCGGGTGGCATAGTGGATTTTACAAGTAAATTTTCTAATTTTCTAGGTATAAAAAAGAGGTGTGGAAGCACAAGAAACTGTTGAATATAAATGGAAATAAATGTAGCCCTAGTTTTTTTTTCCATATATGGTAAAATCTTTGGCGCGATAAGAATGGGTAAAGTTTGACGCGGTTTATAGAAGATTATTATATCTTGATCTACAACACCAGCTCTGTTTTATAGAAGTTTGACCAAGTATTTTCATAACATATAGATTTAATGTTGTACATATTGACAGATTTTCTTTAAATCCAGTCAAACGTAGACAAATTTAACTTCAAACAACCCTATAACTTCAATTATTTTGGAAGGGGCTGAGTAATTAGCAACACAAATGATATGATATCCTGAAAAATGTGTTTCTATTTCTAAGTCAAATAACTTAGAAATTATCGTTTCTTAGGCCGAGACTTGATTCTTTTTTTATTCATTTGAAATTGACAAGTTGCATAGTCTAGAAATTGTTTGTAACTCGGATCAACTTAAAAATGATTGTTTCAAGCGAACTAGAAATGCAAAATCCATCCGGAGTGAGCGTGAAAAGAAGAAGCGAAAGGATGAGCAAACTCATTAACTCGTCGACAAAACAACAAACAGACAGAGGGAAACGTTACAGAGATTGACGAGCGAACCGCTCAAAACGACCAACATCACACTACGATCGATCATTCTACTATATATAATAGATGGAAGAATCGCTGCTTCCTCGTGCAGCCACGTCGCGCGCAAACCCTGGCCGTCCGATCGCCGCAATCAACGGCCCAGATTAGTCCACGTCACTACATCCACGCGGTTACTATTCATTCCCAATTTTCTACCAATAGGAGGCCGCCACGCGTCCCGGTCACCCCCGGTTTCAGCCCGTCCCGCCGGTCACCGTGCCACTTTTGCATAAAAGCAAAAACGAGCCCGCAACCCGCGGTCCAAAAATTTAACTCTGTGAGGGACCTCTCTGCAAATCCGTCGAAACTCAAGGTCATTTTTGCACAATAACCCCTCCTCCTCTCTCTCCCCGAGCGCCTCCGAGGTCGCTGTCGGCGCCGCCGCCCAGCCCCGCCGCTCCGTTCATCTCCGCTCAAATCGAAGGCAAGGAGGAGCTCCGCCGCGTCCTCCTCTCTATCCTCGCCGGCGGGAGCGTCCCGAGACGGCCGGAATCGCCGGGATTCCTCGCCGCTGCCCTCCGCCTCCGCCGCCGGCAAATGGGTCGCCGCGGGCGGTTCCGGCGACCAAATGGTCGGCCGCGCCGCCCGTTCGGCTCGCCCGCACGTCCTCTGGCAGATCCGCGCCTCCACGCCCTCGCGCGAGTGCGCCGCCGCGCCGCGCGAGCTCGACGGTGCCGCAGCAGCATCGGCCGTTCCGCCGCCCGCTGACGTCAAGGGCTGACGTCAGTGCGGTACGGCTGACATACGGGGCCCACATGTAAGGCAAAGCCCGCGCTTAATCCCCTATACTAAATAAGGTCTCACTAATAGATTTTAAAATACCTCAAACTTTAAATACATTAATTACAATAATGCAACATAAATACACACATACAAAATGCATACATCGAAAATCAAACAATCTTTCTTCCAAATTTGGAAATATAGTTCAGCTATTCACATACTTCACATCTTCAGTTTTATGAATCACAGCAATGCAAACCACGTGAAAAAAATACAGAAAATATATTCCAAAAAAAAAATCTCCAAAATATCTGATTTCTTTCTAAGTTCGAACATAGATTCCAAAATTCCACAAGAACTAAGCCATTTTAATTAAGTCACTACAATCCCGCAAATCGTACATACAAAATGAAAAAAAAAACCCCAAACGACCATTTATTCAAATTTAATCCTTAAAAAAACTAAAAAAAATCAAATCCACGGGCGCGGCGAAGCCCTTGCTTAATCCCCCTAGTCAAACTAGTAAAATACTACGGAGACCTAGCTACGTAGGCGACAACAATCTCTGTTTATTATTGCCTCCGACTACGTACGTCCCACGACACTCCTGCATTAATTGCAGCATCCATCTCATGCTTCATCAGGCACAAGTGTCTCTGTCAGTAGTGGCCCCGTGGTGGGCACTTGCGGCCCTTGCCCGGCGCGTACATGAGCTCGCTCTTGGCGCGGTACACGGCGCCCTTCTTCGCCTCCTCCCTCTCGAGGATGATCCCGAGCGAGGCGTCGGCCGGCTCGAACGGCGCGTCGCAGCGCGCCGTCGGCGACGTGCGGAGGTACACCCTGCAGCTCTCCCGGCTGAACATGTCCACGTCGTACACCATCACCAGGAAGTAGCCGATCTTGTCCGTCACCGTGCTCGTCTGGTTCAGCACCCTGTACCCGCCGCGGCCGCCCTTCTCGCCGCCGCCGTAGCACACCAACTTCGCCGTCGCGTCTGCATTCATATTCATTTGCATATACGAACGAGCATAAGAAAAATAAAAAGGTTTTTTTCATCGGGATTATTAATTGTCGGAGGACGACGTACTGGGGAGAGGCGAGGCGTCCAGTCCGGCGTCATAGCCGCGGAGCTTGCAGGACTTGCAGTAGATGCGGCCCTCGACGATGATCACCGCTGGGGTCTTCTTGGCCGGCGATGGCGGCGGCGCCCGGGAGTACGACGGAGCTGGAGCGACGTGCTTGTAGGAATCCGGCTCGTCCATGGTCGACGCATGGGAAGGGAGCATGGCGACCATGAGGAGCACGGCCACCGCTGCCATAACAGGGCCACGGATCTTGATCATGGAAACCATGTTCCCGACCGTAATGTCTTGCGCTCTGCTTGCTTGGAAGTGGTCGAATTGAGATGTGTTATCCGCAGTGACATGAGCTAATTTATAGAGTGGCCGGGAGATTGATCGATCCATCGGCTAGCTAGGGCTCCCGTCTACTGTTTGACCAATTGCTTCGTGATCAAACAAGTGATCGAGCTAGCTGCCAGATGAGATTCGATTTTGCAGTTAATGCCTTTGTTGTCTTACGAGTTATGAACAGTGGCTATGCGGTAGGGTTCTAAGAGCATCTCTAGCAGTACCCGCAAATGGCCGAAACCCGCAAAATAACCGCCCGATGCGGATTCGAATCCTTAAAAACGCGAAGAGCAGAACCATCAAAACTCCCCGACCCGCAAAAGTTTTTTAGGGGCCCCGCGAATCCGCCCCTCGGAACGTCAAATTCGGAGATTTAACCGCCGAACCGTGGGGCGCCTGCATAGCGTCAAAACTGTTGGCGGGCCGGACTTTTCACCACGCGCCTCAGCCCCATCTCGCCGCCGCCTCCGCCGCCAGCGCCGCCGCCAGCGATTCGACCCTTTTCCCGGCCGCATCTGCAGGCGCCCCGTCGCACGCGACAGCCCCCCGCCGCGGACGTACCCTACCGCCGGTTTCCGGCTCGCCCCGCCCGTGGAGAACCCTCTCCGGCCAAATCTGCGCCGCCGCCGATCTGTCGGTGAGTCCATCTCCGCTCGATTCTGTTGTGTTTTCGGACGGAGTACTCCGGTAGTGATATGCGGTACCCGTTTCAGATGGAGTTGAGCCCGGAGGAGGAGTTTTTGCTGTCCGATTCGTCCTCCTCCGACGACTCCGACGTGGAGACGCTGTTTGAAAGCCGGCGGCAGCAAATGGTGGTCGCCGTCCTCGCCGTCAAGGAGTTCGATGACCGGTACGCGAAGCAGCGGCAAGGATCGAAGGTTGGCCGCCTTTGCATACCACGGAACCGCTTCTACGGCAACCAGCTGCTCATGCGGGATTACTTCGCCGAAATACCGACGTACCCGGCTCACATCTTCCGGAGAAGGTATCGTATGCGCCGTTCTCTTTTCGTGAAGATAGTAGAACCTTGCGAGGCGAATTGTCCCTATTTTACGCGTCGACGGAATGTCGCAGGTTTGTTGGGATTCAGCGCATATCAGAAGATCTCCGCTGCAATGAGAGTCATTGCATATGGCATCCCGGCTGACTACGCCGACGAGTATCTTCGTATTGGTGAAGATACTACGATCGAGTCCGTTCGTATGTTCGCCAAAACGATTATAAAAGTCTATGGAAAGATTTATCTTCGGGCACCGAACGAAGAAGATACGGTGAAGCTGATGGCGATGAATGAGGCGCGAGGTTGGCCGGACATGCTAGGTAGTATAGATTGTATGCATTGGACTTGGAAAAACTGTCCAAAGGCATGGCATGGACAATATTGTGGCAGGGGAGGTGATGCAACAATTGTGCTTGAGGCCGTTGCGTCCGAGAATCTATGGATTTGGCATTGCTTCTTTGGTTTGCCGGGCACATTGAATGATATCAATGTGTTGCAACGGTCTCATCTACTACAAGAAAACTATGAAAAACATCATGACTTGTTGTGTGATTCTTCACAACATGATCATAGAGGATGAAAGGGACTTGGACTTGGAGTTGTCCTATGACAATGTTGGTAGCCGCGTGAAGCCTGCTAGAAACCCAGATCGCATCAGAGCTTTTCTTCAGACTTACCGTGAGATAGAGGATGCGGACGCACACACCCAGCTACAGAAAGACCTAGTTGAACACGCCTGGCAGCGGCATGGGCAGTAGCAATTTGTTAAATTCCTTTCAAGCATGTTTGATTCAAACAATATTTTTATTCTACAACATTTCTTGTACTGAATTATTGTTTAATTCGTGTGATTCAAACTTTTATTGTAATACATTATTGATGAGGATTCATAATATCCTACTATTGTAATATGAATCTTTATAATTTAGGTCTAATTTATTTATCATTCCATTTTTATGATATTCTGCCGATCTTGCAGTTTTGCATATGCAGTTTCAGAACGCCGCGCGGCGGAGCAGAACCCGCAAAGCAGAACCGCGAAACAGAGCAGAAAACCGCGAGTTGCGCGAACTGCAAAACTGTTTTGCGGGTTGGCCAATTGCGGGTACTGCTAGAGATGCTCTAAACAAACAAATGCAGAGCTGTGAGCTGCAAGTTTGCAGGCATGGAAGCTCCCACCCTGGGTGAATGCCGCCATGTTTTTGACGCCTGCGATTCTGCTAAGGTTGAATCGGTTGAAAAGGATAGAACTGAACATGGGTCTTTGACAGAGTTTGATCCGTTTACTGAATCTTAACGTTCACATGTCATTTTAATGTACTCCTACTACGTCGGGTACTACACTACTGCTAGCTGGTACTAAACAAATGCAGAGCAGTGAGCGCAAATTTTCAGGTATTCATGGAAGCAACCCTGGGTGAATCCTGCCATGTTTTTGACACCTGCAATTCTGCTAAGGTTCAATCGGTTGAAAATAATTGAACTGAACATGGCGTGTTTGTGTACTTGGAGTCTATAACAGCGTTTGACCCTTTTACTGAATCTTAACGGCTATGCGTCATTATTTTACTGTACTCCTAGTTAGCTGACACTACACTATTACTACGTCGGATTTGGATTAGCCTGAAAGGGTTAGCTACATAGGTTATCCACAGAGGTAAACCTCGAGCCCCCAAGGAGGCCTCACAGAGCTCAGCCCACGTCGGCCGTCGGATCGAAGAATTCACAGCGCGATCTGGGCCGTCCATTTTCCTGTGTGACTTATTCTACTGCCCGCATCTCTCACTGACAGCGGGTCCAGACATCGCCGGTCCCGCTCGGTCCCGCTACACAGGGAGAGAGTACGTTTTGCGGTGCAATCTCCTTTCGACACAGTACTTTCATGCGCCGTGGTGGTGTGCGTTTCTACACTGCTGGGATTCAACCCTAGCCGCCAGGATCCAATCGTCGCACGCGTCTCCTCCCCAATCCGCTTCTGCGCCTCCTCCCCCAAATCCTCTTCGTTCTCCCCATGCGGCCATGCCGCCGCGACCACCGCCACCTTCCTTCTCCTCCACCATGCGGCCCTCCGCCGCAGTGCCGCGCCGCTGCTCCGCTCTCCTCGAAGCCCCTTCTTCCCCATGCGGCCCTCCAGATCGGCGCTCGAAAAGAAGGTGCACGGGGGCGTTGCTCAGCCACACGGACGTCGAGCCGAGCCGAGTCGCCTCTGCCAGCCCTGCCCTTCTCCGCCCACCGTGCTCTACACGACGGCGAGCTTGGGCTGCGGTGTCCGGCCTGAAGCGGCGCCTCGACGACGCGGAGCTCCAGGCCTCCAAGCGCGCGCGGGAGGGGGCCGAGGCCCACCGTGCTCTACACGACGGCGAGCTTGGGCTGCGGTGTCCGGCCTGAAGCGGCGCCTCGACGACGCGGAGCTCCAGGCCTCCAAGCGCGCGCGGGAGGGGGCCGAGGCGGAGCTGAGACGGCTGCAGGCCTCCATCGCCGCCACGACGGCCCAGGTGCTCCAGGTCGGTCTCTCCTCGCCTTCCTCCCTCGCATCGCACTGACCCAAATCGATCGGCGAAATCATCTCCCGCCTGATTTTGGCTCCACGTGCGTGCTTTGGTGCGTGCAGGCGACGAACTCGCACCTCCAGGAGGAGGTCACGAGGGTGGGCTCAGAGCTGCAACAGCTTAAGGTCAGGAATCTCGAACGAAAATCGCAGCATATTATATTACGCTCTCCGCTTGCCTGCTGCTTTGATCTGACTGACACGCGCTTGCTGTGTGTTTGCTGTTTTGTCTGTGGCGTTTGATGTGATGTACGGCCCTGAAGAGCAAGAATGCCAGTGAGAGGTGAGTAGGATGAACTCTCTGTATTGCGCTGTTTCTGTTGTGCTGCCCCGGTAGGATAACATTTCTGGTTGCAACTGAATTATAGCACATGACGTGAGCCTGGGTTCGTTGTTTCAGAAGCGAGTTCATCAGCCAGATGCTTGAAATGAATGCAAGTCTAAGGTGTGTGCTCTAATCTTGTTTGCCTGCCACGACTCCATGTCGTTTCCTGCATATGAAATCAATCAGCTGTAGCTGCTGCTGCTGCATCTCTTGGTTGCTTTGGTATCGTAAAGGACTATAGTCATTGGCTGGCATAGTACTGCACTTATGTCTGTTCAAACTACAGTGAGGGCTCCAATGGGGATATGTGTCGATCTGTAAAATTACAGTGATGTATGACGAACAAAGCGGTGGAGATGCTTTAATAAAGAAACTTGCGGTAAGGGCAAGCATGTGAAAATGTGATATTTCGTCGCCTCCTAATTTTAAATCTTTGTTACATTATTAAGATCCTTTACAACCATATAAAGATCCTTTACAACCATATAAAGGTGGAAATCAACTTGTGTAGAGGAACACTGCTAAGTTATTTTTAATTCTTCGAAATAATCTAACCGAATCACCTCTCTACTTTTTCGTGTTTGTGCCCATTTGGTATTTGCTTACCACGCAAGCTGAAACTTATGTCGAAAGTTTGTTCTTTTCTAATTATCTTGAGGTAAACTATATTCCTCCTTTGCAGGCAGTTTCAACAGATGCCTTCGGTAGAAATAGCAGGGAAGTGCTCTGAACTGTCAGCAGATGGTTAGCAAGGGAAGGCAACAGACAGTAATCAAGGCAAGGCAACAGATGGTAAGTAATGCAACTTTCTTTTCCTGAAATCCCTTAAGAAAAGGTTCCTGTAAATTTGCAACTTCCATTTTGTTTCTGTTTCATTGCTTATACATAATTATTTATTTCCTTTTCTAGCAATAGACTATGGATATTCTACTTCTGTATGTTCAGCATTAATATTGTCTGTACCCAAGCTTGCTATTTTTGGTCGGGTCAGTCTGGTGTGTGTGTTGTGGCATAGAAGACTAAGATCGCACATAATAAGGTGTTGGCTGATAACTCTTTAATTATATTTCTCCGTGATAATATAAACTTGTGATTGAAGATAAAAAAAGCTTCAAAATGTTTTTATTCTGTCTGTGTATATACTTCTGAACCTAAATTGCGTTTTCAAATGCAAGTTACTGCATACTTTGCTCTTCTGTGACAATTTTGTTAACTGTTTCTCTGCAGTATTTAAAGGCATGAGTTGCATCACACTGCTCCCATTTTCTTTTATGATTTGCCATTAGTGTATTTTGCTCTGTATGAGAATAATGTCTTACTTTTTGGTCAGACACACTGAGTACATTCATCTTACTACTGATTAAATAGGCATGTTGAGCCAAGAAATACATGCTATTTGTTTCTACTCACGTTTGTTCTCATGTTGGTATTCAGGCCTTACATCACAAGATTTCGCTACGCCTCCACTTACAACGAGGGTAAGTTAATCAGGGCTTTCTTTAAAATTTCTAATTATTTGGAGAAATACCATCCAAGCATTATTTGTAAGCATTGTGATTTAGAGTTTTTAATTGCGCAATACTTCCTTTGTGGCTCCTGCTCCCTGGCACTGCCTCCTTCCCGACGCTCAACAGGAGGTTCATGCGCTGGCACTCGGGCTGTCCTTGGCGCTCATCAGGAGGAGCCCGAGATGCCGCCACACTATGTTGGACGGCGAGCACGAGCCTACAGAAAACTGCACCAGAACGAAGGTGAAAACACATCTTCCCTTTATTCCTTATTCCTGTTGAATATATTGTTACTTAGTTCATTTCTGATAGGATTCGTGTGGAGCTTGCAGCCTGTACATTAGATACTTTGTCTACTGTATTATTTTGAGTTTCAGTTTGCAAATCAGCCTACAACTTGCACTACTAGAACATTTAGGTATATGCAAACTATTGGTTTTATTATTGTGCTTTCTTTGGAACTGAAAGTAGCTTGCATTTGTATATTATTAACTTATGCCGACCAGCCATGTTTTCAGGTGGAACCACCGGAAGCTCCCGACAAAGAAGAGCATGGGCTTGCACACTGAGGGTGATGCTACTGACATACGGTGAGAGCCGCTGTACTGACATACGGTGAGAGCCGCCGTCGGTTCACTGTGCCTTGCATTACACGGCGTGTCGGCCACAAGGAATAGCATGTGGGAAGCAGGACGTCAGCCTTTGAGTTGCCTATCATCTTTGGGATCGACAAGATGTCACCCCAAGCTGTTTCTGCACCACAGCTATACCAAATGGTTCTATTGTTCTACCTGCCTCCTTCCTCCATGGTAGATATTTCAGTAGGCTAGCATACTGCAGGAACAGGACTCACGCTAGCAGCTTCAACACATGAGTGGTAATATAAGAAGGGTCATTTGAAGACTGAGCACATTTACCACTCAATGGTGCTTCCATTGCACTTCCTAGGACAACTTTTCCTATAATAGGTAACTGAATAAAAGGTGTAATCTGTTTAGAAGCATGGATTATTTAAGAATCAGCCTTAGATCTTTCAGTTATTTGAATCTGATAATTATTCCTTATAAAAACCACATGTTTATTTACATTTCAGGCTATTGTCTTGAGGACAGATGAAAAGAGTGTCTTGCATGAGTTGTAGCTCTGAATTTCCATGTAAGGATTCTCTCAATTATTTATACATATATACTTCTAATGGAGATAGAAGAAGGTGCTTGTGGAATTGATTTTTGGTTTAGCATTCAATCTTTTTCTAGGAGGATTTTATTTTGTTATGCACCTAGAAAGTAATAATTTTATTACAAACTAGGTCCCACATATGTATCTGTGCTGCAACTTATTGTGATTGTTTTCAATTCATATAGATATTCTAGGCATTTTATTTTTGTGTTTGTCTTTATCAGTGCAATTTTTAGTGATTTTTCGAATTATGCATAGCCTTACTAATTTTGGTTTCGCTGTCATGCCGCACCTCTGCTTTGGTGGTGTTGTTTTTGTTTAGGCACATTTTTTTTTTTGCTGTTTGCAAGGGTAATCCTGTTGTTTGTTATTTTTACCTTTTGACATTGCAAGACCATGAGATGATCGATGCCATTGATTTTAATCTCTTGACTGAAACCTTTCAGGATAATCATGTGTCCTTGAATTCTTGGTCTGGAGTTATTCAGATCCAGTATAAAATATTCTGTTATTATAGTACTTGCTCTACATCCTGATCATAGGCTACTTCCATGTATATCAATTGTGTTATTATGGTTAGAGTCTACAACTCTTTCTGTTGGTCTAATCTGGAAGATGTATGTGCCAAATCATCGACTATTGTTTTTAGTGAGTTACCAGGTCACTGTACTTCTTACTCTGTCTTTTGTTCTAATGTAGTGATATACATTGCTTCTGCTAAAATTATAAAAAGGAGAACCATAAGAAGTCCCTATTACAGTAATAGAGAAGAAGGTCGTTTGATGCTGCGTGCACTTGGTTATTTTTTAAGTGACATACTTATGGTGAAGGCTTAGTGCTCACAACAGCAACTTTGAATTTTTCCTGGCCTCCTATGCTTCAGGTATCATCAAATAGTCATTTTGCTTAAGATTTTTCTTAGTAGTGTGTCTACACCATGCCTCAAAATAGCTTGCATTACCTTTTTGTTCTTCAACTTCTCCTGCTGCTTAGATTGTTACTAGCAAATGCAAAGTGTATTTTCAGGACCTCTTTATGCCATGCTAAATTTATAATGTATAAAACAGGCGCCGCAGCCACCCTAGCTATCATGCCGCGACAGTTTAGATGTTACAATGGTGAAATGATTTCCAGTGACAAATGCTAACTTTCCTTTTTCATTTGTGTTATGGGCTTGAAAAGGACACTTGCTTTTATGACGAATCTCACGTGCCTTTAGCTTCACAAGACATTTTTATGTCATGTTAAAACCTATTTCTAGATTTGACCTCATATTACATGACAACTTAGGAAAGTGGCCAGAGGTTAATACACATATTTGGCAAATGGTTCATACCTTTTCTATATGTGTTGGTAGGCAAAAAACTTAATCATCTTGCTGCATAATGTCATCTGATTACTCCCTAGGCTGTTGCTATTTTTGCTACTGCTTTCTTCCAGCCTAGCATTTTGTATTGTAGATGCTTTTTCCATGTTTGTAACCATATTACATTGGAATGGCATCGTTTGATTCCTTTTCGGACAAAAGAAAACCTTAATAAAAGATTTTGTGCTAGCGAGGCTCTACGCGCTTCATGTTCTCTATATATGTATATCAATGCTCACCCCTTTGTGAGAACATGCTCCTTATGGTCGGTGATTACTTCATCATATGCGGGTGTGCAACTACTTTTTTACATTCATTGGGACCTTATGTATTGTTTAGCTGAGTATAAGTTAGTATGGTTGATAGTTATATCCCGCTTCAGCTATTGTTCAAATACAAGAATCTATTACTCTGAGGATGCCCTTGCTCTTTTCATGGCTTACAATTGGGATCCCTTTGTCGTTGTTCAAGTGCTGCTAACAGTTTTTCATCGATTTGTATTGCATGTCTTCAGATCATATAGACATATACTATGAGAAATACATATTGTAGTCAAGTTTTAAAGTAGGTTGTTTTATTGTTCCTTTTAAGTTAGAGCATTCATCTTTAGACCATGTTCCTTCTATTGTCTGTGTACAATGTTTTGAATGTACCTTATTTGCTACTTATGCCGGATATATTGTCATGTTGCATTTCGAAACATGGAAGTATCCATATTTTCTTATATTTATCATATACTAGAGTTCTTATTTTTTTATTACAACGAAGCACAGCTTAAACATGTTTAATTTCTTAACTCAACATGTTCCTTGAAACTTTAATATTAATGAGAAGGTCTTGCTACTTTCTGATTTTTGTAGTTAAGCTCAAGATCGACCCACTTTCTGATGATGATCACCTATACTGAAAGACCTATTTATCCTGAACTGAAAGCATACCAGATTGAACAGATAAAAGAAGAGTAATCTAATCAGTCTGCTTGCAGTTGATTTTTTTCCAATAGTTCTCGGTATTCTTATAGAAGGCAGCCGTTGAAGTTTTGAGTACTCACCAAGGTTGTTGGCTGTGGGAAAAAAACTATATTTATGATGATTACTTACCAACCATTAGAAGTCTGAAAGGTGGGTAGTGAGCACCTATCTATCTTGAAGACTCTAATGGGTGTAAAGTTTATGTATGAAACAGCATTGTGCTTTGCTCTTATAAACTAAAATATCACTACTATGTAGACTATCGTGTCATATTAAAAATGTTTGTCATAGCGTTTTGCAAATCGAAAACCAGTGTCAACGGCGGGTGGCGCGCGGCAAGCCGCGCCAGGGAATCTAGTTCATGTTATCGGGGAGCGTTGCCCGGAGGATTCTGCGGAACGGAGACCTTTGTTTCTACTCGTCCTCGTTCCCTGAAAAACGAAAATTACTTGTTTTTGGGCTGGGAATGTGTGTGGAGTTGCTGCTAAGGCAAGCAACCTGGCCTCCTGTCTTCCCCGATTCCAGGTATCGATTGCAGCGAAAGAAGCTTCAGAGCAAAATGTGTTTCACCTTTCCTATATTGGCAGAAGTTCGTACTATGTTTTTACAGCAGTTTACTTCACTCTGTTTTTCTACTATACCCTTTTTTTTCAGACCAAGTTTGCTTCACTGTGTTTGCACTCGGCCCCTCGCAGCCGAAAGCCCGTCTCGCAGGACACGGACAACACGGCTGTTGCGTGCGGTTTACAGCGCACCATGCTGCAGGCCGAAGCGGCCCACACATTGTCTTTGGCCCAGTATCTGAATGTAGTATGCATCACAGATCTTTGTTGAGTATTTTAATGCAACGCAACATTTTTTGATCGCAACCAACATACACAAAATTCCACAACCTCTTCTCTTATACTAAGTAAGGCATATATTTTTAGTAAAAAATTCAACATAGTGTACCTTTGACCAGGGACGGAGCCAGCTTTGAGTATTGGAGGGGGCAGAATCAAGTTGGAGGGGGCGAATTAGCTTAGAACTACTAATTATAAGCATGCTTATAAGGGAGTATATGAAGGAAATCAATTTGTTGGGGGTGGCTTAGCCCCTGCTCGTCCCCCCTTCCTCCGTCCCTGCCTTTGACCTATTTTATTAATAAAATATGAACGTTTCGAATATCAAATTAACATCAATAGACTCACCATATTATATATTTTCATTGTACGTTTATCAAATTTTATAAATGTTCATATTTTTATATACAATATTGGTCAAAGTTAGAGTCTGCTGACTTTTGACTAAAAATTATATGCATTACTTTACCAAACGGAGGTAGTATATGAGTAAGATAGTGATCCCATCAATCCATTAAAGTTTTTTTTTTTTGGTTGAGAAGCTTTCCATTGATCTTCATATCATGCACAAGCCAAATCCATGGAAAAGTTTGAAGTGATGCGTAGGGACAGGCAACATATTTTAACACTCCTCAAGTTTAGCCTATTTTAGGCTTTGAACGGGGTTCAACGTAGTAGACCGTACAATTTTAGTTTTGATACTGCGCTGGCATAATGTTAAACTTGAAACCTCTTGGTTCTGATACCAAGTTGACTTTATGCACCTGCCAACTCAGTCACAAATACGAGGTGATGGAAAGAGCCGGACAATATATTCCAGCAAAACTAAAATATCAAAACGAGTATATAACCTGTTTCGTTATGATTTGATGTTTTGAACCAACATTCTTCCACTAGGAAGACGTGGGTGCTTTCAGTTTAGGTAGCCTATTTGCTGCAAAAAAGAAAGATGAATTCTTTTGCACTCCGTTGGTGCTATTGCACTTGGTCGCGACCTATCAAATGTTCATGCATGCTAGCTTCTATGGAGAACCCAACAAAATATTGCCACATCTGTACGCCGACGGAACAGCGTCCACGCTGTTGCTATCAAAACCTGACGTTCACCTCCCGATCGGGTAACATATATTCCTTTAACGAATAATCTACAGTTCCATATCGATCGAGTGCGCTCTCGTACACGCAAGCCGCAGCACTAGATTGAGGCAAGGGTCCCTCAAATTATTTGCTGGTCCCCAATTTTATCATGCAAGCGGAAACACGGAATTGTTGGAAAGGAACTGCACCACTCGAAGCCAAGAAATCTCTTGGACGCAAACATTTTTCTTCACAAACAACGTTAGATTGGTAATAGCGCAGTATGGTGTTGCTAAGAACTGAAGGTTTATTCACCTACCAAGCCTCCGAATAAACGGATGCACATATTACAAATTAAAGCATCAGGTGATAACAAAACCAAGCAGAAGAACTGAAAAATTGTAGAGGAAAGTAAATAAAGTAGATCCCTGCACATGATTTATAACTGTCGCCTATGAGTTTTTATGTTTGTTTGTTTCAAATCGGAGGCAAAATATTTGCATCATCTTAGTAATTAATTAAGAAGAATAGTATTTCCAACTTAGTTATTGGAAAAAACGGACGAAAACCGCTACAAATGCACCATTATCGTCATGAAACACAACCATATTAGGCACCACCGGCCGACCTGCCCACCCACAGGAAGCACACACACGAGAAAAAAAACCACCGTCGAGATTGACATCAACTGTCATCGTCATGACTCCTGCTCCGGCCAGCGAACCTGACTCATCGATGAAGCCCTCCCTACATAACTGACGCCAAAACCATGCCGGCCGCCCACCCGAGAGACCCGGTAGCTCTGACTCCATCTGTGTGCAATGGCCTCTGGCAGGGGCGTAGACAGGCCCCAGGCCACCATGGCCTTCGCCTGGGGCGTGAGCCTGAAACCCAGCCTAATTTGTCGCCACAGAACAGCACTGCAGCATACTGTAGCTACAGTACAGGGAGGGTGTCCCGGGGCGTATGCTTATCCTGGCTACGCCACTGGCCTCTGGTGCTTGGCGCCCATTTTGTGATTTTCACATTTTGGGAAGTGTAGATCGCTTGAATACTATTAGAAAGAAATAAAACTAAAAAGGCCTAAGTACTTGATATTTTGTCCTTTTAATCGAACTAAACTAACTATGTGTCTACTTTGTAGTACTTTATTTCCATCATCGGTTCGACATAGGAATTATACTCCGTCTGCACACATGTTTCTTCGCAAGAGCTGTTTAGACCACAATATTTGTCTCAAAAGGCTATCACTGAAGCTAGCATCTTCACTAAGGGCTCGCTTGGATTGGCGTGACAGATTACGGAGGAGAATGTGTTGCCCCCCCCCCCCCCCCCCCCCCCCCCCCCCCCCCCCCCCCCCCCCCCCCCGCGCCGGGACACCTCAACCGGTCCGTGAAATATACCTGTCGTCTGTTTTATTTTACGCTGAACCAAGTGAGCCCTAAGTATCGAATGGGTTATATATGGTTTGTAAGATATGGTTAGAAACTTAGAATGATAGATCAAGATTCACTTACGAGAATCCTATGTGGGGTTTTTAGGAAAATAATAATAATAATAATAATAATAATAATAATAAGCTTACATAAGGTTTACCAACAAAATTATTGTATCACATAACTAATAAAACTATTTTTCGGTGCTGGTTGGATTTTAATCCATTTGCTCTGTTTCATACATTATTCATGAGCGAGTAATAGCCATACACTATAACACAATATTCGAAGCTTCATTTTAATAAATAAAATAAACCTAAATAATTAATTAATTAAACAAGAGTTTTACATCTCCTGTGCCACAAACTCTCACTCACAGACGTCCAAGGACGTTCCGAAGCAATACTATATCCACGGTGTTCAATCCATTTATTTCTCGATGAATCCGGTCATCCTGAGGACGAGGTTCCTGACGTTCCGGAGGTCCCGCCCTTTGAGCGTTCTCCCTTTCCCGGCGCACATGGAGTACGCCGCCGTCGACCTTACGTCGAGCCTCCTCCGCCGTTCAGCCAGGACGTGCGGCGGCAGGGCCCTCTTCGCGTCGTTGGTACAGCCGAAGTCGCTGTCGTCGCCGCCGCCGCTCCCGTCCGTGAACGGCTGGTCGGATGCCGTCCAGGAGCGAGACCGCCGCTTCCGACGAGGCACGGCGACCGGGGCAGACAGCTCCGGCGGCGACGACTCCTTTGTCATGAATTCGTCGAAGTTGGCGCCGTCGTCGTCGTCGACGCTGTCACGGCCGTGCTCGTACTGTTGAGGCCACAGGACGTCTGCCTCTTGGAGTTCCTGATCCATGGCCTCCCCGGCCGTGTATCCGGGAAGGCAAGAGCTCGGCCGTCATGGCGAGCGGGATATATAGCGGCAGGTACGTTGTGCGGTGGAAGGAAGAGGAAGCTGTGGCGTGTCTTGGTGAGCAAGCAGAGTTTCTTGGGGAGTTGGCAACTGGAGTAGTGGCGGTTTCGGACAAACTAGCTGGACGGAACGAAGGAATGGGTTGATGTGGAGTGCGGTGCACCCTATGCTGAGCCGGCACGTGGACGTGCACAGTGCTAGTACATATGTGCACGCTCGCTCCAGACCTCGGAGACTCGGAATTGTTCGAAGTCGTGTACGTGCTTACTTTTTTTTGCAAGGAGTGTACGTATTCCCGTACGTATTTTAAGCGGCTGTGTACGGTATATGTGTACGTGTGTTGTCGTACCGATCAGAACGTCAGAACGTACAGGAAGTGAGTTTTTTTTTGTGCACGAGATGAGTTTTAGTGTGCGGTGCTCTTCTAAGTAAGTTTGATCAGTTTGACCGATGATCTCAACAGAATTTTCACACGGCAAGATAAGTAGTTTACGACATTAAATTTGTGCTAATCTCTTTGATACCGATGTCCAGATTACCCTGGGTTTTGTGTTTAGTCAAAGTTAAACTTTATAAATATTCACTAAATATATAGGAAAAATCATTAACATCTACTCACTCCGTCCATAAAAGGATGTCTCAATTTTTCCTAAATTTACATGTATCTACAAATTAAAGTATGTCTAGATACATGCAAATTTAGACAAAACTTTTTTTTTTTGCATGGTAATTTAGACAAAACCGAGACATCCTTTTATGGATAGAGAGAGTATTATACCAAATGCATATACTATGGAAATATATTTTTTAATGGTTATAATCATATATTTTTTACATTGTACATGTTGATATTTTTTGCTATAGGCTTGGTCAGAATTTAGAAATTTTGACTTTGACTAACCCATAACGCAGGATAGTTCGAGTAGTAACAAATCTGTACATAGGACTACCTCAATCCCCCCTCACAATTACATTACGTTTCGTGTTTAGTCGAAATCAAACTTTGAAAATTTGGACCACAACCAAATATAGAAAAAGTTGATATTTTTAGTGTACACTTGCTCAAACTTTTAAAAGTTTGATTTTGAAAAAATCCAGAACCCGAAGTAAATAAAAACAGAGCGAGTAATATAGTTTTGGGGGGTCGCTTTGGTAACATTCATCGTTGAAGCGTACAAGCAAGTTCTCGACAAATTTATGCATCACTACAGGAATGGCCACCTGTGACGACGGCCGCAGCCCGTCGGCAAAGAACCCAATGCCGTCGGCACACACCTATGCGACGGCCGCCGCCGGCACAGGGTGGTCGGCATAGGGCCCCGTAGGCACAGGCCACCTGGCCGTCGGCACAGAAAGAAAACCGTCGGCACAGCTTTTCCCGACGGCCAGAGACGCACCATCGGCACCTAGTTTGTCGGCACAGCGGCGGGTGGGGCCCACATTGGCCGGGCGAGGTGGAGGGGCCTGTGCCGATGGCGGGCCGTCGGCACAGCGTCGCCACGTGGACGCAGCTGGGCGCTCCAGGGAGGTGCCTGTGCCGACGGCAGTCCCGTCGGCAAAGGTATGACCATTTGGTCACATTAAGGGGTCTGTGCCGACGGCATTGCCGTCGGCACAGGCTTGCCCAGAATTTTTGATCCAGCGGCTCGTTTTTTGCAGAAAAAATAGCAGAAAAAAATAATCAAAAATCACGACAAATTCACAACAAACAAGATCACACAATGGCTCCATATATCATCAAGTAGATACACACATAGGACCATCATCAAGTAGATACATACATAGCTAGATGTCTAGACGTCCAAAGCCCTACATCTATTGCGCCGATGGCGACGGGGTGAACCCATATCTCCCGGCTGATAATAGGTGAGCGTCGGATCGGCGCAACAGAAGCACCGGAAGAAGGCGAAGCACCAGGAGAAGCTGAAGCACCGGGAGAAGGACCACCAGAAGCGATTTCCTTGCCCTGGCTCATATTGTTCAATCAACTGCATTGAGAAAGAGAAAACAAGTAAGCATCAAGACATAATAAAATGTAGACACTAAGCATAAAGACATATGCAATGAAGAAGCATGTCGAAAAATAAATACTTAAGAATAAAAGATATAATAACATGTAGATACCAAGCATAAAGACGTAATGCAATTAAGAAGCATGTTGGAAAATAATTACTAAAGCATAAAGACATTATATACCGTCACCTATCGTCATCACTCTCCTCATCAGGGTGTTGGTTCTCATTCTCACTATCACTATCACTATCACGTGAGTAGTAGGGCGGAAGCTCATCGCCAGGCTCGTCATCGTCGTCATTTTCCGCATGAAACTTCGAGAGCACATCTATGTCCTTCAGATCCACCACTGACTCACCACGAGTGTGTGCATTGTTCTCGAGGTCCTCGAGACCACCTATTTGTAAGTCAAAGTGCCCGAAGTCCTCTTGCTCTTGATAGAAAATTCCCTCGTATGTTTTAGGGTCAATGTTGTTGTAATCGTCGTCGGAGGGCCTGGGTAGCTTACCATGTGGGGATACCCGAAACACGACTTCCCAACCCTTGAGGTTCTCTTTCTAGCATGGATAGGGAAAATAATAAACTTGCTTGGCTTGGTGAGCCACAATATAGACATCGGCTCCGGTATAGGTGGTTGAAGGCTTAACTTCAACTAACCCAATGGAAGGCTCACTTCTCTGTCCACCATGTGGTCCAGTGCATGGGTCGAACCAGTGGCACTTGAACACAACGAGCTTGAGTTCTATGTTCGTACGATTGAACGTCAGATCGTATACGTTTTGTAACCTTCCATAGTAATCTACGTAATTGGCTCCATCGGCTCCTCTGGATCCTTTGGTGAAGACCCCAGTATTTACAGTTTTTGCTCCAGGACGATTATTCGGGTGATACTTTGTATGGAAGCGGAACCCATTCACATCATACTTCTCATACTTAATGACGGTACGGTTAAATCCTTGGGAAACACATCTCAGCTCATTTGTCATCTCAACGTTGGGATCAGCTCCCTACAAGTACGGTTCAAATTGTTTTGTGCATTAGTTACGTGTAATAAGAGGGACAAGTCACATATTGCAAGGTAAGAGGGACACGTTAGAAATTACTTTTCCCATGAACCAAGGCAATTTTTTTCCTCCGTGAGCACCCTCTTTCAGAAGAGTGTCCAGCTCCGCGGGATCGGGATCCACCGTTCCCAACCAGTATTCATCTTGGAATTGTCTAAAAGGAGAAAATACGCATTAGACCGAAACTGAGTTACTAGTTGCAAAGTAATTTGTTCACCATTTACCTCATGAAATCGAGTACTTCCGTCATGTTTATAAGCACATAGAGCATTATGCAATCCTTCTCTTCCTTGGTCAATTTACATTTTTCACCGACACCGGCCTTGCCACCGGGACATTGGAAGAGGAGGAGCTTGGGGTCATTCTTGGGCTCGTCGACATTGTACCGAGTGACCGGGTTATGCATAGTGGCAACTTCATCGGAACAAAGAAGCCTGGCGGAAAGATCATCTCTAACTTGTATAGCAACTCCGGCACAAGATCACGCAGCTTCGGAATAATCAGGGGACATATCTGTTTCGCACAGAGCGTGCGGAAGAAATGGCTCAACTCCACAAGCACTCGCCAGATACTATCGGGGAGATACCCTCGAAGCATCACCGGCATCAACCGCTCAATCCATATGTGATAGTCGTGACTCTTGAGCCTAGTGACTTTTCCTGTAAGAAGATTGACTCCATTACTTATATTGGAACAGTAACCATCAGGGAACATCACGGCGATGTTTTTGAGCCACTTGAATGCCTCCTTCTTTTGGATATTATCAAGGCAGTAGTCGGCATTTAGCTTAAACCAATTTTTTTGACGAGGGTTAGGAGGCTTCATGTGTAATCTCTCCCTATCACAGAGCTTCTGAACATCAACTCTAGCCTTCACATTGTCCTTTGTCTTCTTAGGAATGTTCAGGACTGTGTGAAAGATCATCTCTTCAACATTCTTTTCGGTGTGCATCACATCGATGTTATGGGGAAGTTCGAGGTCCTTGTAATACTCTAGCTACGTTAAGCCTGCCACATGAGTCCAGTTGTGCGTTACACCATACCCTCAAATTTTCGGATAGATCCCTCAGCAGGCACGAGAGCACGTAGCTCGGCATCAACTTTTGCACCATCGAACTTCGGTATCGCTTTTTCTTCACGCACAACTATGCCCTTCGTGAAGTTTTTTTGGGCCTTCTCGATAAGGATGCCTTCCTTCGAGGAACTGTCGATGCTTGTCAAACGCGACATACTTGCGACCTGACTTTAGCCAAAGGAACTCAAGTTGGTTCCTGCACACTGGGCATGGCCATTTACCAGCTGTACACCATTCGCAGAATAGGGCATACCCGGGTAGGTCGTGCATGGAATAGTGGAACCAAATTTTCATCGAGAAGATGGACAATCCTGCATATTTATAAATTTGTAACCCTTTCGGATGGGATCTGACTCGGGTTACGCGACTGACTTGGTGATCTAGACCAAAATAAACCTATGCAGCAAGAGAGGCGAAAGATTTATACCCTCGAAGCGTGATCGGTGGCCGGAGAAGGTCGAGGACGTGCTCCGGAAGAGGGCGACAAAACAAAGGGCACCGAGGCGGCCCCTCCTCAGCTGGAG
Source organism: Poa pratensis (assembly GCA_947311845.1). Classification (NCBI taxonomy): domain Eukaryota; kingdom Viridiplantae; phylum Streptophyta; class Magnoliopsida; order Poales; family Poaceae; genus Poa; species Poa pratensis. The sequence goes on from CAMZMU010000035.1 coordinate 50,695,266, forward strand.
AAGCCGCGACGACGCGTGGGACCGACAGTGCTGGCTGGCGGGAAGCTACGTCATGTAAAAAGTACAAACAATCGAAATATATAAGTAAATATCCCTCCATTTTACCTAATAATTAAACATAAAATAGAATAAACCAGAGAATGATGTAACCATATTAGCTAAACATAACACATATAGACAAGTAGCACAATAATACATAGGTAGCATGTATGATAAGTCTAGCAGTACAACAGGTAGCAAGATAAGTCTAGTAGTACGACAGGTAGGATGATATACATCCTAAACTCGACTCGCGCCGGTGTCAGTGGCGTCGTCCAAGCGGTCCCAACAAGAGGACATGCTGCTGCTAGAGTCCTCGCCCTGCTGCTGCGTGCCGGAGGGGCCAGCCTCGCCCTGCCCGCGCTGCTGCCGGCTCTCGCTGAAGACCTGGTACTGGACCGCCATCACCTGGGGATCAAGGAGGAGATCCTTGACCAAGGGGTCATCCTCCTCACGTTGGTGGCGCGCCCTGAGCAGCCTCTCTGCCTGCCGGTGCTCCCTCTCCTCGGCCTTCATCGATCCTCATGCCATCTGGCGCTAACATATGCGCCACGCTCCGCTCATCCTCAAAGTTGAGGATCGCTCTCGCCCCAAAGTGCTGGACCGTCGCGCAGTCGTAGGCGCGGGCCGCCTGCCACGGGCACCTGAAAGTACCAAGCTGGATCTTCCTGTGATCCACTGTGATCTGAGCTGCCCAAGTCGGGATCTTCGTGGGTCTCCGATGAACACCACGAAACTTTCGCTCCGGCTCCGACATGGTACTTAGTTAAGTAAAAGCATTTGATACATGGGTTAGTCAAGGTAGCATAGATAAAAAAAAGGCCTACGTGATTTCTTACCCTCGAAGCGTGATTAGCGAGGTGGTCACGAAAGAACGGCAACCTCCGGGAGAGCGACGGAATCGGATCAGCGAGGTGGTCACGACGGGGCCTAGTGTACAAAATGAACAAAGGTTAGCAATTATTGTTCTTACACAAATTCTCAAGTTTGCCTAGTAGCTAAACAACCGAAAATTAATGCAAAACATGATTTTTTTTGTCCTAATCTAACTATATTGCTTAACTAACATGGTTTATAATCTGCAACAAATAGTAAACTAAAGAACAAAAAAGAAAAAGAGAGGAAATGTGGCTTACCGAGCTGCAGGGAGTAGCCATGGGCGCTCCTGCGAGGGGGAGATGCTGCTCCGACGGCGGGGCGTGCTCCTTGTCGGGATCTGAGGCGGCCGAGTAGCAGGGGAGCAGTGGAGGATGTCGTGGAGACGGGAGGAAGCAGCGGGCGTCGGGGTGGAGGGTGGGCGGCGTCACGGTGGAGGGTGGACGTCGGGGTGGACGGTGGACGGAGGAGGCGTGGAGGAGGTGGGATGGCCAGAGCGGAGCGGCGGCGCACGGGTGGGGGAGAGACGCGACGGAGTGGAGGAGGCCGGCGAGCGGTGGTGCGGTGACGGGCTGCGGAGGCGCTCGGGGTGGGTCGGGGGCGCCGGCGACGGAGGGAAAAAACTCGGGGTGGGTCGGGGGGCGCCGGCGACGGAGGGGAAGAGCTCGGGCGCGTGGTCGATTTGGGGAAGAAACTGTAGACCGCGCGCCCTGGCCACCCAAAGTAGATAAGAGGAGCCTATGCCGACGGCTTTGCCGTCGGCATAGGTATTTTTTATTTTTCCTATTATTAGCTATTTTATTAACATTTTAAATATTATAATTTATTCCATTATAACTGAATACAGTTTTATTATAATTTATTGTATTATATGGTAGGGCCACACGCAAATTATTCCGGCGCTCCGATTATCCTTTTCCAGCCAAACCCTAGTCTGGTGGGCCCGCATATCTACCCCGAACTTTTTTCCGTACAATGGTTGATCTTGGACATTTACAACACACAACACACTTGTATACATATGGTATGGCACAACCTAGGTTTTGGTTGGGGTTCCGACGCTCCGGGGCCCCGCTTCGGCGAAACCTTGAATCCGCTGGAAAAACCCTAACGTTTTCGTCTACCCCCATAGACGTGCGTCGAAAGGGGGTAGGCCAGTGGACTTTTTTGCCTGGTTGTGTTAGGTTAGGCCATTGGCACATGGGAAACCAACTTTTAAAACAAGTTTTTACAAGATTGCCCCCGTTTCGTCCGAAGTGGGAGTTTTCACCTCTAAGTGCAGAAACTCACTAGAGAGAAAGTGAAGTCAGTGAAGCCGGTCACACCCTGGAGTAGGATATTGCACATTTACAACACACAACACACTTGTATACATATGGTATGGCACAACCTAGGTTTTGGTTGGGGTTCCGACGCTCCGGGGCCCCGCTTCGGCGAAACCCTGAATCCGCTGGAAAAACCCTAACGTTTTCGTCTACCCCCATAGACGTGCATCGAAAGGGGGTAGGCCAGTGGACTTTTTTGCCTGGTTGTGTTAGGTTAGGCCATAGGCACATGGGAAACCAACTTTTATCACAAGTTTTCACAAGATTGCCCCCGTTTCGTTCGAAGTGGGAGTTTTCATCTCTAAGTGCAGAAACTCACTAGAGAGAAAGTGAAGTCGGTGAAGCCGGTCACACCCCGGAGTAGGATATTGCACATTTACAACACACAACACACTTGTATACATATGGTATGGCACAACCTAGGTTTTGGTTGGGGTTCCGACGCTCCGGGGCCCCGCTTCGGCGAAACCCTGAATCCGCTGGAAAAACCCTAACGTTTTCGTCTACCCCCATAGACGTGCGTCGAAAGGGGGTAGGCCAGTGGACTTTTTTGCCTGGTTGTGTTAGGTTAGGCCATAGGCAAATGGGAAACCAACTTTTATCACAAGTTTTTACAAGATTGCCCCCGTTTCGTCCGAAGTGGGAGTTTTCACCTCTAAGTGCAGAAACTCACTAGAGAGAAAGTGAAGTCGGTGAAGCCGGTCACACCCCGGAGTAGGATATTGCACATTTACAACACACAACACACTTGTATACATATGGTATGGCACAACCTAGGTTTTGGTTGGGGTTCCGACGCTCCGGGGCCCCGCTTCGGCGAAACCCTGAATCCGCTGGAAAAACCCTAACGTTTTCGTCTACCCCCATAGACGTGCGTCGAAAGGGGGTAGGCCAGTGGACTTTTTTGCCTGGTTGTGTTAGGTTAGGCCATAGGCAAATGGGAAACCAACTTTTATCACAAGTTTTTACAAGATTGCCCCGTTTCGTCCGAAGTGGGAGTTTTCACCTCTAAGTGCAGAAACTCACTAGAGAGAAAGTGAAGTCGGTGAAGCCGGTCACACCCCGGAGTAGGATATTGCACATTTACAACACACAACACACTTGTATACATATGGTAGGGCACAACCTAGGTTTTGGTTGGGGTTCCGACGCTCCGGGGCCCCGCTTCGGCGAAACCCTGAATCCGGTGGAAAAACCCTAACGTTTTCGTCTACCCCCATAGACATGCGTCGAAAGGGGGTAGGCCAGTTGTGGCGCCCCGACCCGACTGCTATACATTGATACTGTGTCCCCGGCTATTCGATACCACCGGACACACTATCAAAGCATAGTAGGGAGATCAAGACTTGTGGAACAACTGGCACATCACAGACTCTACGACACAAAACATATAGTTCAACTCTTATAATAGAGAAAGATAGCAAATGACAACCAGAGGTCACAGACCCAACATTACAACAAGCGGAAGCAAATTAGGTTGTTCTAAACAACAAGAACCAAATTATGGCCTAAGAGGCCTACAGATAAACATCCAGCGCCAGTTGTTCCGGGATGTCCAAGCTGCCACCTGGGAACCCCAGACTACTCGTCGACGTCCACAAAGAACCCACCTTCGAGGTCGGTGAAGTCCTCCTCTGAAACAAAACAAACGACGTTGAGTTCGACGAACTCGCAAGATTATATATAGAGCATTAGCATAATGAGGCTTTCGAAGTTATATGGCTGTTTTGCATAAAGCTGATTTTATTTATGAAGACATAACTCAATGGCATCGACTATTCAGAGTATTTTCAAAAGGGGGTAAGAAGTACTCTCTTCTTTGATCACCTTCTCAAAGTCAACCATCATCAACCACTGTACCTGTTCATCAAAGATACCTCCCCGAATCACCCTCGAGGAAGCTCACCTTGCAATCTTGAAGTGGTACCTTTAGTACCCAGGTTTTAATCATTCCGTTCAAGTTATTCTATGATCTTATCGTCCTTTCCCAAGTTGTCCTTAACCGTGGACACGGCTTTTTGAAAAGATTTACCCTGCAGGGGTGTACAAATGTTTGCCACGCGTACCGTCCGGCCCATTACCTGCGCATTAGCTCTCTTCCTAAGAAAGCCGGCTGGGTGGGAGCGGTGTCAACTTCTCCCTTCGTTAAGGACTTTCCAGGATCATCAGTGGCGGCAGGACACGAGATCACCACACCCTGCCCCACGGCACTCATTTTCCTAACACCACCATCCTCATCCCAGTTCATACCACCATCATCACGCACGTGCAAATGGAAGCCCGAACTAAGGACCCTGGCTAGCCCCGCCCGAGTTATTTAGTCTATGAGGGTTCCTGCACTGCGAATGCATATGCCTCACGCATGGTTGCACGCTCAGTCTTGGTTCGGGAGGTAAAGACCTCGCACCTAGGCGGCGAGAACGAGACAAAGCACCACAACCACAGTGGCCTCTCATCCCCACCTTTTAGCATCTTATTACCTGTTACCACAATTCTCCACATCATCTGAACATTTCACACCTGTTTCCAACATGAAATATCCATCGGACGGATAACATTTGCCTAAGCATGGCTAAGCATCAACATAGCATAGTTTAGTATCTCCGGCCAACAATACAACCCTATGGATAGTAGGAGGGGAAACAGGTAATGGCATCGGGAACTTAATGCAACTATAGAATACTCTAATCCAATAAAATTGACATTTAGAACCGCATGCAATATTATAGTGGAGAAAATATTTGCGGAAACATAGGATAAGATATGCTCAGAGGGGGGATTACGCTTGCCTTGATCAATGTGCTGGTAGTACGGCTCCTCGGGGTATTGTGGAGTAACCCCGGCTGCTTGATCTATCGAAGTACAAAACATCGGAAGAAAACAATTCAATCACCACACATATGCTTAACAAATTCAATGCGCAAACATGTGATGATATGACATTTTGAATGCATTGAACTTAATATAGCAAGGTCTACCAATTTACATGAGGTACGGAATTTATTATTCAACAAGAGAGAAAATAGCTACACAATGTTTTTAATGTTTTCCTGTGCTCTAAAATAAAGTAAACATGCATGAAAGGATGCCACTAGTTAGTCCATAAATTATGAGCATTTTGGTATATAACACACCATTTTTATGATGCACCGATAAAAGTTATTACATTTTAAAATTCCCCTTTTTAATTATGCCATTTTTCCCAAACTATTCAAGTAACGAATCAAATTGAATAGTTGGGATTGCAAGGAGGTGAAAATTATGCATGATCTTTATTTTGGTGGTTAGTTCACAAATTCTCGGACATTCTTGGTATATCGAACACATTTTTCAGATTAACCAAGTAAAAGTTAGTACATTTATAAATCCCCTTTTAGATGTGTCCTCTCAAGTTATTTATAACACAACACAAACATTTCTCAAATTAGAAGGACAAGTATTTGAAACAGAGAACTTTTCCTGTACTGAATAAATTCGGAAAATCCGAATTGTTTTGAACTCGGATTATCCGATTCGATACAAGGTTCAGAAAATGGCTAAGGACTGAGGAAAAACGGTACTGACATAAATCGGAGAATCCGATCGGTACCTAGCTCGGATAATCAGATCAGCTCCGATGGTTGAGAAATTCACTAAAGGACCTAATCCATTCCTGTACTGGCATTACCCGGATTATCCGGTTGTGCCAGCGTCGGAAATTCCGAGCGGCACGGTTGCGCACGGCGGCGTGCTGCAGCCAGCGAACCACAGCGAGAGAGGGAGGGAGACGAGGGCCAGAGGTGCGTGGTGCTCACCCTCGACTCCTAGGGAAGGCGGCGCGGTTGGGGAAGCAACGACGGCGGCAATTTCGTCCGGCGACGCGGCGGCGGGTCGGCGGGAAAACGAGCGGCGCGGTCGATTCCGGCCAGCCCGGCTCGATTCCATTGGGGGAGAGGAAGAACACGGCGCGGGGAAGCGATTGGTGGTCTTCACACTTCTTGGGGCTGCTTCAATCAACGACACCGTGGCGGCGGAGCTGGGCGTCCATGGCGGCTCAGTGGGGGGAAGAAGAGGAGAGGAACGGGGAAGATTAGGTCGGGAATGGAGGGGTAGGGCAAGTGGGGGCTCGTGGAGACGTGCTCTCCTTGCAGGGGAGTGGGCAGAGGGGGCCCGGCGCGAGCAGTGCCACGCGTCGAGCTGGTCCGGCGGCAGCTGCTGCTGCGGTCGCTACAGCACGAAGAAGAAAGGAACTTTGCGAAAAACCCTCGTAAACTTTCTACCATCACAGATAGGTCCCCCCTCTTTTATTAATAAAACCAGTAACATTTCCTTGATTTAATTGAGGCATTTACATATTTCATAAAATCTGAGAAAATTATGGTAGCCTTTTCATATCATGGGGAGGCTCACAAAAATTGGCGTATCCAAATAAAATGTTTTGGACAACATTTTTTCATAGGTTTCGTTTATGGCATTTTGCTAACTTTCCAAATGTTGTTCCTTTAATATTTTGGAGCAAGTGCAAAATATCATTTTGGAACCTTGAAACTTCCTTGACAAATATAGGATGTCAATTGTTTGTATTTTGCAAGTTTGAGTGCTTTCACGGTTTTGAAATTTGGTGGAGCTAATTTGGCATTTTGTTTTTAAGTGGTGCCAAACCTCCACAATTCCCTAGCACAATTCCCTAGCAACAACAACATGATGCATGATGCCATGATGCAATGAACACAAAAGTGGAAAAATTACACAGGTTTTTAGTTCTCAAACCGGGCTGTTACAATTCTACCCCCCTTACAGGAATCTCGTCCCGAGATTCTAAGATTGCGGAAAGAAGTCGGGATACTCCTCACGAAGACTAGACTCTCGTTCCCAAGTTGCTTCTTCCTCGGAATGGTGAGACCACTGAACTTTGAGGAACTTGGTAGTCTTGTTACGGGTCTTCCTTTCGGCTTCATCCAGGACACGGATAGGATGCTCGCGATAAGTGAGATCTTCCTGGAGATCCAACTCTTCATGATTGACCCATGGATAGGATCTTTAAACACCGGCGAAGTTGGGAGACATGAAACACATCATGTACATTTGGGAATTTGACCGGTAACTCCAATTGATAAGAAAGATCTCCTCGCTTGGCCAGAACGGTGAAAGGGCCAACATAGCGAGGGCCAATTTCCCTTTGATTCCGAAGCGGCGAACGCCACGAAGGGGAGAGACGCGGAGATAAGCTTTATCACCAATTTCATAGTGAATTTCCTGATGGTGCTTATCATAGTAGCTCTTCTGCCTAGACTGAGCAATCTTCAGATTCTCTCTTATGATTCGAACCTTCTCCTCAGCTTCATTGATCACATCCGGACCAAAGAGTGCTCTCTCTCCGGTCTCGGACCAATTTAGAGGAGTGCGGCATTTTCTTCCATATAGAGCCTCGAATGGAGCCATGCCCAGACTAGCTTGATAGCTATTGTTGTAGGAGAACTCCGCGAAAGGGAGATACTTTTCCCAACCCTTGCCAAAAGAGATTACACATGCCCGAAGCATGTCTTCCAACACTTGGTTCACTCTTTCGGTCTGACCATCAGTTTGAGGATGGTAGGCGGTACTGAAGTTGAGACGGGACCCCATAGCAGTTTGGAAACTCTGCCAAAACTTGGATACAAAGATACTTCCACGGTCCGATATGATCCTCAGAGGGACCCCATGCAATGGAACAATACGAGCCAAATATAAGTCAGCAAGTTGACTTGCCCGTATATCATCACGGACTGGTAGGAAGTGAGCAACCTTGGAAAGATCAATGATTACCCAGATTGCATTGTTGCCCTTTTGAGATCGGGGAAACCCGGTGATGAAGTCCATACCAATTTCATCCCATTTCCACTCGGGACTGCAATAGGGCGAAGAGCCGGCAGGCCTTTGATGTTCAGCCTTTACCCGTCGACATGTGTCGCATTCAGCAACATACTTGGCAATTTCTCGTTTCATCGAGTCCACCAGAATTGTGGTCGAAGGTCTTGGTACATTTGGTACTACCGGGATGAATAGAGAGAGGAGATTCATGAGCTTCTTGGAGGATCAACCCCTCAATTTTGTTTCTTTGGCACTACCAAGCGGTCACCAAAATAAACAACTCCGGATTCATTGACAGAAAACATTTGGCCTTCCCGCTAGCAATGTTCTTTGATTTTCGAATACCCTTGTCACGAGTTTGAGCATCCTTAATCTGGTCTACAAGAGTAGATTTGATCTCCAGATTTGCAAGGTAGCCGGAGGGAACAATTTCTAAGTTCAAACGAGAGAACTCTTCATGAGGGCAGGTTGGGCCTTTTCAATCATCAGATTGTTGCAATAGGACTTCCGACTTAGCGCGTCAGCCACGACGTTTGCTTTGCCGGGTTGATAGTTCAGACTCACATTATAGTCCTGATTAACTCCAACCAACGCCTTTGCCTGAGATTTAAATCCGGCTGGGTGAAGAGGTACTTCAGACTCTTGTGATCCGAGAAGATCTCGCAACGGTTACCAAACAGGTATGGTCTCCATTGCTTCAAAGCATAGACCACGCGGCAAGTTCTAGATCATGAGTTGGGTAGTTGTGCTCATGCGGCTTAAGTTGGCGAGAAGCATATGCCACCACATGGCCATCTTGCATTAGCACACAGCCCAACCTTGTAGAGAGGCGTCACAGAAGACGACGAAATCCTTGCTGTGTCCGGCAGGACAAGCACAGGAGCGGACGTGAGTTTGGCTTTCAGTGTTTTGAAGCTCTCTTCAGCTTCGGCCGACCATACGAACTTTTTATCCTTCTTGAGAAGGTCAGTCAGGGCCTTGGCTATCTTGGAGAAACCTTCGATGAATCGGCGGTAGTAACCCGCCAATCCGAGAAAGCTACGGATGTCCTTGACTGACATTGGAGTTTTCCAATCCAAATGGACTGAATCTTGTCGGGAATGACAGCCACACCATTAGCGGATATCACATGACCAAGGAAGACGAGATTATCCAACCAAAACTCACACTTGGAGAACTTGGCATAGAGGCGGTGTTCTCGAAGTCGTGTCAGAACCAAACGAAGATGTTCTCATGCTCTTCATCGGTTTTGGAATAAACGAGGATGTCATCGATGTAAATGACGACAAACTTGTCAAGATAATCCATGAAGAGAGTTCATGAGCCTCATGAAAGTAGCTGGAGCATTGTGAGACCAAAGGACATGACGGTATACTCATATGAGCCATACGAGTAACAAATGCCGTCTTTGGAATATCCTCCTTTCTGATTTTTATCTGATGGTAGCCTGACCTCAGATCCATCTTGGAGAATACCGTTGCACCAGCTAACTGATCCAACAGATCATTGATGCGAGGAATAGGATACTTGTTCTTGATTGTCACCGCATTCAACGGTCGATAGTCAGAGACTAGACGAGGCACGGTAGAATCCCTCTTCTTGACAAAGAGTACCGGACAACCCCAAGGTGAACTGCTAGGCTGGATGAACTCCTTGCTAACAGCTGATCAATTTGCTCTTTCAACAGAGCCAACTCTTCCACCGGCATACGGTAGGGCTTCTTGGAAATTGGAGCGGTACCGGGAAGTAGATCTATGACAAACTCCACACTTCGGTCAGGAGGCATGCCAGGCAATTCTTCCGGGAACACATCCGGGAAGTCACACACCACGTGTATGTCCTGGATTTCAGGAGGGATTCGCCTTCCATAAAGCAAAGGAGGATCTGGTGAGTTGGGTATGATGGAGGACGGAGGTCTTGACAATGCAGACCAATACTTCACACTGTCACCGGAAGAATTGGTCACGGTGACGGTCTTGGCAGCACAGTCGAGATTAGCCTGGTATTTGGCTAGCCAGTTCATGCCCAGTATGACATCAATGCCACTTGACCTCAGAGCTACCAAAGCGAAAGGAAAAGAGTAGTAACCGATAGTAATCTGAACTTCAGGAGTAACCCCATCGGTTTGCCATTTGGAGCCAGGAGTGGCATCACCAAGGGAGCTCATTTTCTCAAACGGTATTTTGTGGTCTTTTGCAAAAGCTATGGATATGAATGAATGCGATGCTCCAGAATCAAACAAAACTGTAGCACGATTGTTGTTGATTCGTAACTCACCCATGAGAACGCCGGGGTCCTCTTCAGCTTCTTCAGCAGAGATGTGGTTCAGGCGACCACGCACAATAGGTCCAGCCTTGCCAGCTGGAGTGGCAGGGGCTCGTGCAGGAGTTATCGCGAGAGGTGCCTTCTGGGGGCACTCCCTGGAGTAGTGGCCAGCCTGGCCACAGGTGTAGCAAGTGACTCCAGGTGGAGCAGGTAGCATAGGACGGTACCCACTCCCGCCTACCCCAAGTGTCGAAGTAGTGGGGCGCGGAGGGGTGGCCTGTATCCTGCGGCTCTTGGCATGAATGGAGCACGAGGTACGGCGCTGTAGGGACAAACACCCTGCGCTTCTTGCTCTCAGAACCCGAGGAACTCTGGTGGTCCCCGTGTGCGGGCCTCTTGGAAGCTTCAAGTTCCTTTCTTCCTTGCTCAAGAGTGAAAGCCTGGTTGAACAGCTCCTGATAGGTCTGGAACCTGAAGGGCAACAACTCATAGCGGAGCTGCGGCGTAGACCCTTGCGGAACAGCTCTTGCTTGTCAGCATCATTGGTCACGTCCCTTGGGGCGTAACGAGAGAGATGGTTGAACTCACGACCATAAGTGCGGAGGTCCATCCGTCCCTGTTGCAAATCCAGGAACTCCCTCCTCTTCAAGTCCATGATCGGCTGGGAATGTACTCCGCACGGAAGGCAGTGCGGAAATCAGCCCAGTGAAGACATGGTTGGCTGGAAACAAAGCCACATGGCTTTCCCACCAACAGCCAGCAGCACCAACCAAGAGTAGGTGGCAAAGTTGACTTGCTCAGCCACTGGGACATGCAGCGCGGAGAACTTGCGCTCCAAAGCACGAAGCCAATCATCAGCTTCCAGTGGCTCCTTAGCATCAGCAAAGTGGGTGGCTGCGAGCGCAGGAACTCAGTGAGAGTGTTGCACTCGTTCCTCCGTGCATTCTGCTGCACCAACTGCTCAAGCAAGCGCTCATTGCGCCCACGGTTCTCCTCAATGGCCATCAAGACCTCAGCCATCGAGGGTGGTGGCGGCAGATCATCCTCATCATCATTGTGGTTACCGCGACCACCACGGCCTCCACGGCCTCCTCGAGCCATTCTGGAGATTTGACAATGACACGGTTAGTATCTTTCTCCGAATGGTCGAACAATAGCATTAGCGTCTACACAAGTACACAGACTAGGGACGATAATACTTTGCGAGAAGGAAATCAACAAGATAGAACTTGGGTCAAAGATCAGCATCATGTGCTACTAGTGAGAGTTAAGAAATCACAACTTAACACACTCTAGTTGACACAATCCGGGACCTTATGTTCAAGTCCGTGGGTTAAAACCCAAAGAAAGGATCAAATGATTTGACTCGGTAGATAACAGTGTTCAACATCTGAGTTGATTTGGGATTGCAACGCAGCGGGAGCAACGTGACACATAACACTAAAGGTCGAACCCACCCACGTTTCTAATCATTTTGAAGTAACAGACGAGGAGTAAAACCTTTAAACTCAAATCGAGTAAGATTGCTCCGAGATTAGAGGGTAACCAGATAAGGAGTAAAAAGAATCCTAAGATGGTTTTCACAACTCATTTTTAGGTTAAAAATATTTTCACAAACACTAGACTCAACATCGACCAGTAGAAGGGTTTCCTACAGGCAGTACTGCTCTGATACCAACTTGTGGCGCCCGACCCGACTGCTATACAGTGATACTGTGTCCCGGTTATCCGATACCACCAGACACACTATCAAAGCATAATAGAGAGATCAAGACTTGTGGAACAACTGGCACATCACAGACTCTACGACACAAATCATATAGTTCAACTCTTATAATAGAGAAAGATAGCAAATGACAACCAGAGGTCACAGACCCAACATTACAACAAGCGGAAGCAAATTAGTTGTTCTAAACAACAAGATCCAATTATGGCCTAAGAGGCCTACAATAAACATCCAGCGCCAGCTGTTCCGGGATGTCCCAAGCTGCCACCTGGGAACCCCAGACTACTCGTCGACGTCCACAAAGAACCCACCTTCGAGGTCGGTGAAGTCCTCCTCTGAAACAAAACAAACGACGTTGAGTTCGACGAACTCGCAAGATTATATATAGAGCATTAGCTCGATGAGGCTTTCAAGTTATATGGCTGTTTTGCATAAAGCTGATTTTATTTATGAAAACATAACTCAATGGCATCGACTATTCAGAGTATTTTCAAAAGGGTAAGAAGTACTCTTTCTTTGATCACCTTCTCAATCAACCATCATCAACCACTGTACCTGTTCATCAAAGGCACCTCCCCGAATCACCCTCGAGGAAGCTCACCTTGCAATCTTGAAGTGGTACCTTAGTACCCAGTTTTAATCATTCCGTTAAAGTTATTCTATGATCTTATCGTCCTTTCCCAAGTTGTCCTTAACCGTGGACACGGCTTTTCGAAAAGATTTACCCTGCAGGGGTGTACAATGTTTGCCACGCGTACCGTCCGGCCCATTACCTGCGCATTAGCTCTCTTCCTTGGAAAGCCGGCTGGGTGGGAGCGGTGTCGACTTCTCCCTCGTTAAGGACTTTCCAGGATCATCAGTGGCGGCAGGACACGAGATCACCACACCCTGCCCCACGGCCACTCATTTTCCTAACACCCCATCCTCATCCCAGTTCATACCACCATCATCACGCACGCAAATGGAAGCCCGAACTAGAGGACCCTGGCTAGCCCCGCCCGAGTTATTTAGTCTATGAGGGTTCCTGCACTGCGAATGCATAGGCCTCACGCATGGTTGCACGCTCAGTCTTGGTTCGGGAGGTAAAGAACTCGCACCTAGGCGGCGAGAACGAGACAAAGCACCACAACCACAGTGGCCTCTCATCCCCACCTTTTAGCATCTTATTACCTGTTACCACAATTCTCCACATCATCTGAACATTTCACACATTTTCCAACATGAAATATCCATCGGACGGATAACATTGCCTAAGCATGGCTAAGCATCAACATAGCATAGTTTAGTATCTCCGGCCAACAATACAACCCTATGGATAATAGGAGGGGAAACAGGTAATGGCATCGGGAACTTAATGCAACTATAGGATACTCTAATCCAATAAAATTGACATTTAGAACCGCATGAAATATTATAGTGGAGAAAATATTTGCGGAAACATAGGATAAGATATGCTCAGAGGGGGGATTACGCTTGCCTTGATCAACGTGCTGGTAGTACGGCTCCTCGGGGTATTGTGGAGTAACCCCGGCTGCTTGATCTATCGAAGTACAAAATATCGGAAGAAAACAATTCAATCACCACACATATGCTTAACAAATGCAATGCGCAAACATGTGATGATATGACATTTTGAATGCATTGAACTTAATATAGCAAGGTCTACCAATTTACATGAGGTACGGAATTTATTATTCAACAAGAGAAAAAATAGCTACACAATGTTTTTAATGTTTTCCTGTGCTCTAAAATAAAGTAAACATGCATGAAAGGATGCCACTAGTTAGTCCATAAATTATGAGCATTTTGGTATAACACACCATTTTTATGATGCACCGATAAAAGTTATTACATTTTAAAATTCCCCTTTTTAATTATGCCATTTTCCCCAAACTATTCAAGTAACGAATCAAATTGAATAGTTGGGATTGGAAGGAGGTGAAAATTATGCATGATCTTTATTTTGGTGGTTAGTTCACAAATTCTCAGACATTCTTGGTATATCGAACACATTTTTCGGATAAACCAAGTAAAAGTTAGTACATTTATAAATCCCCTTTTAGATGTGTCCTCTCAAGTTATTTATAACACAACACAAACATTTCTCAAATTAGAAGGACAAGTATTTGAAACAGTAGAACTTTTCCTGTACTGAATAAATTCGGAAAATCCGAATTGTTTAGAACTCGGATTATCCGATTCGAAACAAGGTTCAGAAAATGGCTAAGGACTGAGGAAAAATGGTACTGACATAAATCGGAGAATCCGATCGGTACCCAGCTCGGATAATCCGATCATCTCCGATGGTTGAGAAATTCACTAAGGACCTAATCCATTCCTGTACTGGCATTACCCGGATTATCCGGTTGTGCCAGCGTCGGAAATTCTGAGCGGCGCGGTTACGCACGGCGGCGTGCTGCAGCCAGCGAACCACAGCGAGAGAGGGAGGGAGACGAGGGCCAGAGGTGCGTGGTGCTCACCCTCGACTCCTGGGGAAGGCGGCGCGGTTGGGGAAGCAACGACGGCGGCAATTTCGTCCGGCGACGCGGCGGCGGGGTCGGCAGGAAAACGAGCGGCGCGGTCGACCGGCCAGCCCGGCTCGATTCCGTTGGGGGAGAGGGAGAACACGGCGCGGGGAAGCGATTGGTGGTCTTCACACTTCTTGGGGCTGCTTCAATCAACGACACCGTGGCAGCAGAGCTGGGCGTCCATGGCGGCTCGGTGGGGAGGAAGAAGAGGAGAGGAACGGGGAAGATTAGGTCGGGAATGGAGGGGTAGGGCAAGTGGGGGCTCGTGGAGACGTGCTCTCCTTGAAGGGCAGTGGGCAGAGGGGGCCCGGCGCGAGCAGTGCCACGGCGTCGAGCTGGTCCGGCGGCAGCTGCTGCGGTCGCTACAGCACGAAGAAGAAAGGAACTTTGCGAAAACCCCCTCGTAAACTTTCTACCATCACAGATAGGTCCTCTCCTCTTTTATTAATAAAACCAGTAACATTTCCTTGATTTAATTGAGGCATTTACATATTTCATAAAAATCTGAGAAAATTCTGGTAGTCTTTTCATATCATGGGGAGGCTCCACAAAAATTGGCGTATCCAAATAAAATGTTTTGGACAACATTTGTTCATAGGTTTCGTTTATGGCATTTTGCTAACTTTCCAAATGTTGTTCCTTTAATATTTTGGAGCAAGTGCAAAAATATCATTTTGGAACCTTGAAATTTTCTTGACAAATATAGGATGTCAATTGTTTGTATTTTGCAAGTTTGAGTGCTTTCACGGTTTTGAAATTTGGTGGAGCTAATTTGGCATTTTGTTTTTAAGTGGTGCCAAACCTCCACAATTCCCTACCAACAACCACAATTCCCTAGCACAATTCCCAAGCAACAACAACATGATGCATGATGCCATGATGCAATGAACACAAAAGTGGAAAAATTACACAGGTTTTTAGTTGCTCAAACCGCGGGCTGTTACACCAGTGGACTTTTTTGCCTGGTTGTGTTAGGTTTGGCCATAGGCACATGGGAAACCAACTTTTATCACAAGTTTTTACAAGATTGCCCCCGTTTCGTCCGAAGTGGGAGTTTTCACCTCTAAGTGCAGAAACTCACTAGAGAGAAAGTGAAGTCGGTGAAGCCGGTCACACCCGGAGTAGGATATTGCACATTTACAACACACAACACACTTGTATACATATGGTATGGCACAACCTAGGTTTTGGTTGGGGTTCCGACGCTCCGGGGCCCCGCTTCGGCGAAACCCTGAATCCGCTGGAAAAACCCTAACATTTTCGTCTACCCCATAGACGTGCGTCGAAAGGGGGTAGGCCAGTGGACTTTTTTGCCTGGTTGTGTTAGGTTAGGCCATAGGCACATGGGAAACCAACTTTTATCACAAGTTTTTACAAGATTGCCCCCGTTTCGTCCGAAGTGGGAGTTTTCACCTCTAAGTGCAGAAACTCACTAGAGAGAAAGTGAAGTCGGTGAAGCCGGTCACACCTCGGAGTAGGATATTGCACATTTACAACACACAACACATTTGTATACATATGGCATGGCACAACCTAGGTTTTGGTTGAGGTTCCGATGCTCCGGGGCCCCGCTTCGGCGAAACCCTAACGTTTTCGTCTACCCCCATAGACGTGCGTCGAAAGGGGGTAGGCCAGTGGAATTTTTTGCCTGGTTGTGTTAGGTTATGCCATAGGCACATGGGAAACCAACTTTTATCACAAGTTTTTACAAGATTGCCCCCGTTTCGTCCGAAGTGGGAGTTTTCACCTCTAAGTGCAGAAACTCACTAAAGAGAAAGTGAAGTCGGTGAAGCCGGTCACACCCCGGAGTAGGATATTGCACATTTACAACACACAACAGACTTGTATACATATGGTATGGCACAACCTAGGTTTTGGTTGGGGTTTCGACGCTCCGGGGCCCTCGAAAGGGGGTAGGCCAGTGGACTTTTTTGCCTGGTTGTGTTAGGTTAGGCCATAGGCACATGGGAAACCAACTTTTATCACAAGTTTTTACAAGATTGCCCCGTTTCGTCCGAAGTGGGAGTTTTCATTTGTAAGTGCAGAAACGCACTAGAGAGAAAGTGTAGCCGATCACGCACCGGGGTAGATTATTGGACATTTGAACCATCTGTCGGCGTAGGGTACCTTTGCCGACAGTTTTTCAGCCGGCAAGACATATGCCGACATAAGATGGAGAGTCGGGGCAAAAGCAGTCGGCGAAGGCTTTGCCGACAGACAATATCTTTGCCGACACTTGTTCTGTAGGCATGCCTAAGCTATGCCGACACCTTTGCTATTGGTATACACCCTGCCTTTGCCAACACTTGTGTTGTTGGCAGCCACTAGCTACGCCGACACTTAATCTGTCCAGAGAAACCTTGCCTATGCCGACACTTGCCATGTAGGTATGCCCTTTGCCAACAGTAATTCTGTTAGTACACCTGCATACCACCAAACACACAATTGTATATATATAATGCTCCAATATCAATATCAATTGTTCACGTTCACAAAATCTAGCCATTAAGAACAGTTTATAAATACTAATGAAGACACGTTGCACAAGGCACAAGTACACATATCCACATATATCACCAATATATTGATCAAGTACAATAATATCCACTTACCGACATAGCTACTGTTTTGACCTACTTATAATATATATAGCTCATGGTTACTGGTCAATAGATCTATAAATACAATAAAAGATTTATGCTGATCACATCTATAAGCACAAGGCTGCTACTCCATGGCACTTCAAACAACACTTCAATGTCATCACATCCATTTGCACGAGGTGGGGAAGTACCTGAAAATTTGTCACACGAAATTTTCATGATCTGGTGCTTGCAGGGATGGCACATGACCAAAACACACTATAGTAGACATGAGATCACATGGCCTCCTAACTAGCTAGCATATCAATTGTGCAAACAAATTGTCAAATGCAAACAAATCGCAGGTACCAGGTGAACTGCCAATTAGGCCAAGCGATGAGATGAAAAAAGGACAGAAGACTTGGAGCAACCACTACAGCTAAATTTCCATTAGCACTAACCATAGAGTTGCGTTTTTTACCAATTAATGTATATGTACTTGTTATGGTAAATATTGAGGCAAGCAGAATGTTTTTATTCTGCTCTATAATAGAAATTTAGCACTGATATAGTAAAACAAGTGAGGATGTAGTTGCTTCTCCAACACTAGCAAAATCTCACTACAAGTGTACAAGATGAGATTTAATGGTCAGGTACAACAAAGTTATCTTATTTTAGCATCTTAGCCACAAAATGTATAGGCGGCACAATTGCATTAGAACAAGCCCCTTCCAACCACAACAGAAACAAGTAACTAATTCTAGCGTGTGGATACTGTCAGGGACACATATCACGTGGTGCCCTAGGCCACTATATTTGAAGTAAATGGAGACAAGTAATATTTCCCTCCACAACAAAAAGGAAGAAAGACTGCAGTTAGTAACTTGGTATGTACTATCAGACTTTCAAAGGTGTGTCATTGGTAACTATTTTTTGGTGGCAGGTTACACATATGACAGGTTGTTTGTTGCACAATAGTGTGGTCAATAAAATCTGGATCTAACCTCAGTGACAAACCGTGCAAATGATGTCAATTTATAAGTGATCATCGTACTTTTTTCTTTGTACTATTGTGAAAATAAAACATGATTTGCTTCTAATGACAGCAATTGGTACAGTGTGAACTTAAAAATACTTGGTACATACGAATGGTTGCAAAGGGTAATCAAGTGAACAACAACCCAGAAAGTAGTATTACAAAATTAAGGTAACAAATTGATCCAAGTACCAAGAGAGATGGCCTAAATACCTGAACAAAGGTCAACATTGTTGCAACATCATATATGAGTCCCATTGGTTCAGTAAGATATCCAAGCTCTGATGCCTCCATCTACACAAAATGAAACGATAACAAGCAATAAACAGATGTCAGCCAGACCTTCAAGACTTCAATCTTTTAGAATGGTTTATAAATTTAGTCACTGAAAAGTAATCAGATTATTTATACATAAATAAAGAGAACATGATATTTGAGGGAAACATCCTTGAGACAAACCGAACAATTGGTGGGTTGTTGCTATCTACATCTCATTTACTTAACCAGAAGCAAAGATTATACTCTACAACATACATGGCAATGTGCAAAGGATTCAATCCATTAAGCCCCCGGAATAGGTGATTAAACATCAAACAAAATCTACAACCATGCAAATAACAAAACTCAAGACTTATTTTATTTGCCAAACCTTTTTGAGCAGCAGTAAGCTACGGATAACACCAAGATTTGTAACTCCCTTCAAGAGTAGAAATAAAATCAGATCTAAATCCTCACAGCTTTCATGATGACACTAAAAGGAAATAGATAGCAAGATTCACCTGACATAATTAATTCATTCACTTGATTAGAAGGATATGCCCAGGCATTATTGGAGTATATCTTAATTTATTTGCCCAGCTTCAGAATGAGCAGAACCACAAGCATGTACATATCAAAAAGAAGCTAGCCTGAACTAGCACCTCTTAAGCTAAGAGTAATGCTCAGCACAAAATGACTTTTTCCCCCTTCTTATCTAGGTCACAATACTAGCACATTAGTAAATCGTTAAATAGTGCAATTTATTTCATTAGGAAACATGAAACTAGTCACCACACATCAAAGGATGCGAAAAATGGAATGTAAACTATTAGCTATGCGAGAAATGGAATGTAAGCTATTAGCTATGTTGATAGTAATCAGTTTGCGGGATGGGAGGGGACAGGGGACATGCGAAGGGATGATATACCGCATGTGTGTACTTCTGTAATGTTATGCAAGGAGCCAGTGTCCCATAGCTGGGAAGGAAGCGACCTTATCCAGGGAATGGGCAGAGCAGTGACCTCATGGTCGACACAGTGGAAGTAGAGGCGGCATATGAGGATGTACTTGTAACTTGTGAGTGCCTACACTAGCAAGACGGAGATGTCAAAATGGTTTTACTGTATAGAGATAATACAACGAACATGTAAGTAAAATAAATAAACACTGGACATTTATGGAAAATAGATAATACACTTGTAAATGAAATAGAAAAACACTGCATTGGAAATACAAAAAGACATTCTGAAACTAACAAACAAGTTTAAAGCATTCAAATGTCGCCATTCTTTAGCAGCCTTCACAGCATAATGCAAGTAAAATATAGACTCAATGCTCCATCGGTGGTGGTGGTAGCATCATTCACAGACTAATCAGAAAACATCAGCAATTTCAAAGTCTGATTAAATTAGATTTTAGTATCAAAAGCATATCCAGCTGGCCATTACCTCAGAATATTAATTGAGGAATTACACAAATGAACTAAATTTCGTGTACAATACCAAGCATACATGCTAGGAGACATAACTGAAATAGCAAAAAAAAATGATTGCAGAGTTAAAGATATACAAATCCTGGCAGCCTTTCATGGTAATAAATTGAAGGATATAGCAATTTCAGTACTGTAAACATGAAACCATTTTAGGGGATGCACAACTGCTCAGTTAGCATGATTTACCTGACCTCCAGATCATTTAAAATTCCCTAGTAGCCTCGAATTTCAGTTCTCCAAAATAAACTGTACAAAAAGGGAAACATCTTAAAGGAAAAATATAGTGAAAAAAGGATTTCTGCAGGGGGGGGGGGCGGATTGAGGCAGGGGGTGAGCGAGGGGATGACTCACAGTATGCGTGCTTCCGTGCAGTGAACCAAGGACACGGTTTCCCTGTTTCCATGGCTTGGGATGTAGCGGCTTGGAGAAGGGAGGGGGTGGCGTCCTGCAGCATGGGAGGCAGCGGTATTTTCCAGGGACTGGGGGCCACACCCCATCGCTGGGGACTGGGGAGGCAGCGCCTTAGTAAGGGCACTGGGACGGTGTCCCGTCTCGAGCTCCTGGTTGATGCAGTGGTAGGCGAGGTGGTGCACAGGGATGGAGTAGGTGCCTCCGGTGGCCGGCCGAAGAAGCGGAGGCGACGGCCGGAGCAGGTGTGAGACGGTATGGTTAGGGTAACAAGTAGGGCTAGAGGCGGCGTATAGGACGAGCCAGACCGTGGTGGGGAGGAGGGGTGGGCGGTCGTGAGGAATGGGCGAGGAAGCGGACGGAGATAGTCAGGCGGCGGCCTCGCTAGGGGGTGGCGATGGTAGAGGCGGCGGGGTAGCAGCTCAGATCCGCGTCGTGGAGATCTGATTTGAGCTCTTTGAGACTTGGCAGGGGGAAATGAAATCTTCCCGCTGTCGACCCGAATTTTTTCACTTGCGCGCCCAAGTCTCCCGCTACATGGACGTCTGCTCGTTGGTTGCCACGTGGAACCCTACGCCGACACTATTTGTGTCTGCCCTAACATCTGCCGACAAACAAGTGGTTGTAATATACATGCCGACAGGTTATTTGTAGCTAAACTTTCTACCGACAGAACTGTAGTTGCTACATCTTTATCTATGCTCACAAATCATGTGTCGGCATACCTCACAAGATATGCCAACACATGTTCTGTCGGCATAGTCATACCTTTCCCTACAGCAGTGTGTTGGTAAGTTGCTACCGTGGTGTAGTGGTGCGTGGTGCTCACCCTCGACTCCTGGGAAAGGCGGCGCGGTTGGGGAAGCAACGACGGCGGCAATTTCGTCCGGCGACGCGGCGGCGGGGTCGGCGGGAAAACGAGCGGCGCGGTCGATTCCGGCCAGCCCGGCTCGATTCTGTTGGGGGAGAGGAAGAACACGGCGCGGGGAAGCGATTGGTGGTCTTCACACTTCTTGGGGCTGCTTCAATCAACGACACCGTGGCAGCGGAGCTGGGCGTCCATGGCGGCTCGGTGGGGGAGGAAGAAGAGGAGAGGAACGGGGAAGATTAGGTCGGGAATGGAGGGGTAGGGCAAGTGGGGGCTCGTGGAGACGTGCTCTCCTTGCAGGGGGGTAGGCAGAGGGGGCCCGGCGCGAGCAGTGCCACGGCGTCGAGCTGGTCCGGCGGCAGCTGCTGCTGCGGTCGTTACAGCACGAAGAAGAAAGGAACTTTGCGAAAAACCCCTCGTAAACTTTCTACCATCACAGATAGGTCCTCTCCTCTTTTATTAATAAAACCAGTAACATTTCCTTGATTTAATTGAGGCATTTACATATTTCATAAAAATCTGAGAAAATTCTGGTAGTCTTTTCATATCATGGGGAGGCTCCACAAAAATTGGCGTATCCAAATAAAATGTTTTGGACAACATTTGTTCATAGGTTTCGTTTATGGCATTTTGCTAACTTTCCAAATGTTGTTCCTTTAATATTTTGGAGCAAGTGCAAAAATATCATTTTGGAACCTTGAAACTTTCTTGACAAATATAGGATGTCAATTGTTTGTATTTTGCAAGTTTGAGTGCTTTCACGGTTTTGAAATTTGGTGGAGCTAATTTGGCATTTTGTTTTTAAGTGGTGCCAAACCTCCACAATTCCCTAGCAACAACCACAATTCCCTAGCACAATTCCCAAGCAACAACAACATGATGCATGATGCCATGATGCAATGAACACAAAAGTGGAAAAATTACACAGGTTTTTAGTTGCTCAAACCGCGGGCTGTTACACACAAGTGGACTTTTTTGCCTGGTTGTGTTAGGTTAGGCCATAGGCACATGGGAAACCAACTTTTATCAAAAGTTTTTACAAGATTGCCCCCGTTTCGTCCGAAGTGGGAGTTTTCACCTCTAAGTGCAGAAACTCACTAGAGAGAAAGTGAAGTCGGTGAAGCCGGTCACACCCCGGAGTAGGATATTGCACATTTACAACACACAACACACTTGTATACATATGGTATGGCACAACCTAGGTTTTGGTTGGGGTTCCGACGCTCCGGGGCCCCGCTTCGGCGAAACCCTGAATCCGCTGGAAAAACCCTAACGTTTTCGTCTACCCCCATAGACGTGCGTCGAAAGGGGGTAGGCCAGTGGACTTTTTGCCTGGTTGTGTTAGGTTAGGCCATAGGCACATGGGAAACCAACTTTTATGACAAGTTTTTACAAGATTGCCCCCGTTTCGTCCGAAGTGGGAGTTTTCACCTCTAAGTGCAGAAACTCACTAGAGAGAAAGTGAAGTCAGTGAAGCCGGTCACACCTCGGAGTAGGATATTGCACATTTACAACACACAACACACTTGTATACATATGGCATGGCACAACCTAGGTTTTGGTTGGGGTTCCGACGCTCCGGGGCCCCGCTTCGGCGAAACCCTGAATCCGCTGGAAAAACCCTAACGTTTTCGTCTACCCCCATAGACGTGTGTCGAAAGGGGGTAGGCCAGTGGACTTTTTTGCCTGGTTGTGTTAGGTTAGGCCATAGGCACATGGGAAACCAACTTTTATCACAAGTTTTTACAAGATTGCCCCCGTTTCGTCCGAAGTGTGAGTTTTCACCTCTAAGTGCAGAAACTCACTAGAGAGAAAGTGAAGTCAGTCAAGCCGGTCACACCCCGGAGTAGGATATTGCACATTTACAACACACAACACACTTGTATACATATGGTATGGCACAACCTAGGTTTTGGTTGGGGTTCCGACGCTCCGGGGCCCCGCTTCGGCGAAACCCTGAATCCGCTGAAAAAACCCTAACGTTTTCGTCTACCCCCATAGACGTGCGTCGAAAGGGGTAGGCCAGTGGACTTTTTTGCCTGGTTGTGTTAGGTTAGGCCATAGGCACATGGGAAACCAACTTTTATCACAAGTTTTTACAAGATTGCCCCTGTTTCGTCTGAAGTGGGAGTTTTCACCTCTAAGTGCAGAAACTCACTAGAGAGAAAGTGAAGTCGGTGAAGCCGGTCACACCCCGGAGTAGGATATTGCACATTTACAATACACAACACACTTGTATACATATGGTATGGCACAACCTAGGTTTTGGTTGGGGTTCCGACGCTCCGGGGCCCCTCGAAAGGGTAGGCCAGTGGACTTTTTTGCCTGGTTGTGTTAGGTTAGGCCATAGGCACATGGAAAACCAACTTTTATCACAAGTTTTTACAAGATTGCCCCCGTTTCGTCCGAAGTGGGAGTTTTTATTTCTAAGTGCAGAAACGCACTAGAGAGAAAGTGAAGCCGATCACGCACCGGGTAGATTATTGGACATTTGAATCACCCAAAACACTTGTACACATATGGTATGCATCAACCTAGGTTTTGGTGGGGTTCCGACGCTCCGGTATAGACAATTATTCGCGACGTTATTTCATGTGGGTGGAAACCGCTATTCGGCGTAGTTATGTACATAGAATATGAATGAAACATATTAAACTTAATTGAGAGTAATAAATAGATATATAAAAAAGAAGATTAGGGTAAAAATGTAAAAAAGGTAGCCTGATCTTGTGTGCCGACGGCGTGGCCGTCGGCATAGATTGCCGTCGACATCACCTGATCCTGTGTGCCGACGGCTGCATGTGTTCCGACGGGGGCCGTCGGGATAGAACATATGTGCCGACGGCCGTTTCTTTACCGACGACCTTGCGAACGGCTGGTCCTGATACGCCCCTGTGCCGACGGCCCCGATAAATAGCCGTCGGCACAGGTTCTGGCCGTCGGCACTGGTCGCCATTCCTGTAGTGCATGTGCAGATGTGGTCGGACAACTAAATTAAGGTGTGACCGGCTGATGGACGAGACCGTTTCAAATCATTTCTGATCGGTTCGTCTTATGATAGTCCCATCTCTGTTCTCGACTACAGAGTACTTAATACATGCCCCAACAACAAAGCCACCGGACAACCAGCCGTGCATGCGTGTCATCCTTCGATAAAGCTGGTCATCCGCAGCACAGAGTTGCGGAGGTGCCGGAGGTCGCGCGCCCGCCTGCGTTGCCGCCCGGACCGCAGCGATGCGTACGCCACCGTGGCAATCTCCCCGCCGGAGACCAGCAGGTGTGGCGGCACGATGACCCTGCTGCCACCGTCGACCTCCAAGTCGTCTCGAGCACCATCTTTCCACCTTACAACGAGCACGGCGCCCTGCTGCTTGGAATTTCCACCGGCCGAGACAGCGCCGCGCGCCGCTGCCAGCTGGGCCGCGACGTCGGCATGCTCGGCGGCGGCGGCAGCAGCTTGTGGTCAGAGTCGGCGCCGTGCGTGTGGCAGCTGGTGTAGTACTCCGGCCAGAGCACCTCGACCTCGTCGAGCTCTTCCATCGGCGCCACCACGGTGAGGTGGCACCTGGCGCCGGCCGCCGGACGTGCCGATCGAGAGCTGAGCGCGGTTGAGCAGTGCCCGGACGCCGTGCTATATATACCAACGGCCGGTCGGCAGACGGTGTGGATCGCGTCGACGCCGTCCCGTCGCGGGCTCCGGATGCGGCGCCGGGAACACACGTTATTTCCCTTCGGGGCACGCAACAGCGTACGTGTGTGCATGCCGTGTTTGCCGCGTCACTGAGGCAGCCGCGTAGGCGTATTTGATGTGTGCATGCATATGCCCTGACTAACTGGACATGACATGTTCTGTTCCGATCAGTGTTTTATTCTTGTGAGCACAAATACATGCACGATAGATTCGCTACTAGCAGACTTTGTAATCTCAAACAGTGGATACCACATTAAGCAAAACCGGAAGGCCACATAATACCTTTCTCTGCACTATTTTAGACTATCTTTGGGCTTTATTTTTTGTCTTTAAAAACATATTGAGACCTTTTTGCTACATTTGTGCGAAAGAATCATTACATGTCTGTTCTAGCTACGATGGGGCTCCTCACGACATGCTTCTCCGACACCCATCTCAAGCTCCCCTCCACGAAGTCTTCTTTACCCACGACACATGGCCGCTTACGGTTAAGCTAAACATTTTCTTCTCCCCGACCTTGGAGAAGGTTAGTGTCTCCGGGAAGACGTGTGCCACCAATGTACTGGGCACGTCCACCTTCGCCTTGTATGTCGAGGTTGCCGGCCCGACATTCGTCACTGTCCGGTTCACGGTGAAAGGTGTTGACTTCAATGGCATAGTAATGGTTGGGTAGTTGAGCTGAATACCCTTAACCTTTGGTACCTTCGCACAAATCAGGCTTGAGTTGCGCACAATTCTTGCCTAGATGTCGTCGCCATAGATCGAACAAATATGACCCGCATATTCAGTGATGCTAAGGTCATACACAAGACCAGGGTCTGCGGCTCTCATGGGGTTCACATGACCGGCACCTACATCGTACACACTTGCTTTCATATGTTTCTGGTCCAAGATCGAGCCGCCGGTGCGATTGACGATGTCGGATGTCGTCAAGATGGCGGATTTGATGGCCGCAGGTGACCAGCTAGGATGAATGCTCTTGATAAATGCGGCGATACCGCTGACGTGCGGTGCTGCCATGGATGTCCCGGATAAGATGTTAAAAGGCCCGGATGCAGAGTCTGTTTTTGGCGGTCATGCCGCTAGAATGTTGAGCCCTGGCGCCAATATGTCTGGCTTGAGCACGCTGACGTCATTCATACTACTTGGACCCCGTGAAGAGAACCATGCCACGACAGGGGCCGGGCGATTCCCAAACAATGTGTTGTTGTAGGTGAAAGCAGCCATGGATCTGGCTTTTGATGACGTTGTCGCATACGATGTGAGAATAACGCCATCGGCTGCGGTTACCTGCACAACGCTAGAGTTGTAATCCCCAAGCAGTGTCGAGTAGCCACTCCTTCGTCATTGAACAACACCACCCCAGCTGCACCAGCACCTATTACGTTGTGGACGTGGGTCTTCTGATTCTTCGACATTTTGCCCTCACAAACAACGATCTTACCGACGATGGAACTGGTATTGTGGTATTCACAATATCGATGTTCCTTAGAGAAGACGAGAGGGTATGACTTTGAGCTTGTCTTCACGTCCTGGATAAGTGCTTCTCCGTGGATGGTCTTGCCGTCGCCAAGACGCACCTCAGCACCGAAGCTGCGGTCCACTGAACCGGCAGCGACGGTGAGCAACCATGGAGCGTCGTTGACCAAGCCTCCCACGGGACCACCATTGCCGGCCGAACAAACCACGAGGATGCCTTGGATACGGCGCTAAATGTGCCAATGACGATGGTGTCCAGATCATAGAAGCTTGGCGAGCTGCCACCGAGGGAAATCGAGAGCACATCCACCCCATCCTTGATGGCCATGTCAATCCCAGCCAGTATATCGGAATCATCACATCCACTAGAATCACATACCTTGTACATGGCGATGTGAGCGCCGGGAGCTATTCCCGCAGCGGTGCCAGCGCCCACACCATGGTATGATGCCCCTCGGACGAAGTTCCCGGCGGCAGTGGATGAGGTGTGCGTGCCGTGCCCCTCTTCGTCGCCAAAGTCGTCGCCTCCAACAAATGACCTGGCACCGATGAGCTTGTTGTTGCAGCGGGCCGCCTTGCACGACCCCTTCCACTTTGCGGGGGCGGCGGGACACCATGATCATTGAAGGAAGGGTGTGGTGCATGGAGGCCGGTGTCGAGAAACCCGATGATGACTCCCTTGCCGTAGCTAGCGTCGCTCCATATCCCGGTGCCGTTCCTTAGCCGGAGGAACTCCGGCGTGTGCGTGGTCATGAGTTGCAGCTTCCGGCTTGGGAACGCGCGCACGAACCCTGACTTCTTGGCCACCGTACCGAGCTCAGCCCCGGTGAGCCTCGAAGCGAAGCCGTTGAACACCTCAGTGTAGGAGTGGAGAAGACGTAACCCAGCGGATTCATCAACATGCGAGCTTTGCAGGAAAGACTCGTGCCACCGGCGGTGAGCGTCTTCGCCGATAATCGAGCTCGGTGGCTCGACAAGCACAATGTAAGTGCGATAAGCAGAGGCCTCTTCTGCGGCATCTTGCTGAGCCCGTGGGGCAGATGGATTGATATAGCTCAGTGCAGGTTTACAAGAGAGGGTGGTGAACAAGAGAAGTGGTAGCAAGAAAATGGGAAACGACGCCATGGTCGAAGCGAGACACACAGATAAGGATGAAGATGATTGCGATGATATAGGATCCACCACTGAGTCATATTTATACTAGACGAATGATCAACGTATAGTTTCCGTAATTTTGGAACAAGTTAATTACTTGGTGAATCCAGCGAATACAGCGACATAAATGAGTTTAATTTATACCAAAATTTGGGTGATCTGTAAAGATTACGTGGGAGGCCACCAACGTTGGTAAAGTATTAATGTATCTCTTAATTATTATTATTTTTAACAAATGTATCTCTTAAGTTATTGGGGTGGGATATGTGGACAAAATACATGATCCTTCTTTATTTTCTGAGTGATCTTGAAGATTATTTTGGCTGAATATATACTGCGCTATTGGTAAAATCAATTACTTGGTAAATGCAGCGAATGCATCAACATAAATTACTTTAATTTGTATACTATCTTGGATGATCTGGTAAATATTACATGGGAGGCAATCAACGGACCATCGTAAAAATGTACTCCCTCCGTTCCCAAATATAAGATGTTTTAGACTTTGTTCACATTATCACATACACATGTATACAAATGTATCTAGACACATTACATGATATGTTCACTCATTTGTGTATGTATCTAGACAACATGTGTAACATTTAAAACATCTTATATTGGAACGGAGGGAGTATCTCGTAAGTTTATGGTGTGGGATATGTGGACCAAATACATGATCAGTTTTTATTTTCTGCGATATCTTGAAGATTATTTCGGCTGAATATATATTGCGCTACTGGTAATCATTTACTTGGTAAATGCAGCGAATGCACAAACATAAATGACTTTAATTTGTGTATCTTTGATGATCGGTAAGATTACGTTGGAGGCCAGAGCGACGTTGGCAATGTAATTATATATCTCTTAAGTTTATGGTGTAGGATGTGTGGACAAAATACATGATCTTTTTTTATTTTGTGCGTGATCTTAACGATTTAAAACTAACAGCTGGTGGTTTGTCCTGACGTACGTATGATGTCCTATCTATCGTCTCATAAATGAAAATATCAAAATGACGAGATCATGTGAGATTTAACTGGCTACCCATTCATGTTGATAGTTTTTACGAGAAAGAACCAAATCTATTGTAAAAGTTCATCTGAAGTATAAATTATCCTAAAAATAATAAAAATTACATCCCATCCTTGTACCACCTAACAACCACTACCGCGACCAGAGCGAGCCGACGACGTGCTGCTATCGCCGTTGGCTACTGTAGCCGGCCTGACTTTGTCAATGACAACCAAGAAGTTTTCGTGTATGTGGCTCTAAGGAGCAGCGGTCCAAAGCCAGAGTCGTCGCCATTGAACGCTTGAATCGAATCTGCCAATATCAATCCTACAACACATGTAGACACACTGTTGACCAAACTCTAGCTTTCGGTACTCTCTCCGTTCCGATTTATAGGATGCAATTCCGAAACCAGGTTTTACCAAGAATAAGCAACAATTAACATTAATTAAGAACACTTAATGTTGGGTTTTGGCATTTCCCAAGATCAATATGAAAACCGATTGGGTTTGGCCTTTTCCTAATTAATGTTGGTATTAAATATCAAGTGCTAATTGGGTGAAATATTGATGAGATAGATTTTGCATGGCCAATCCCCATTCACCTAGGCCCAAGAGATTTGCCAAATGCATCCTATAAACCGGGATGGAGGGAGTACCTATCTACAACACATGTCTGAGATCCCGCCCCCTCCGTGGCCAAATCGACAAGCAAAGTAAAAGGGGACCCGTCGAATTTAGAACGGGGAAAGAGGAGAGATGAGAAGCGATTAGGATTTCTTTTCTTCTTTGATGAGACGAGATGCGCCATGATGCATAAACTCGTTCATGTTGATTGTTGATATACGTCCTACTAGATTGGAAAAAGCTGGAAATCTCTTTGTGCATGTGTGGAGGTTGATGCTCTTCCGCTTATTCACAGAAAGATATTGTATCGGTATGTCTGAAAATATATCTCTACTATATAATACTAGTACAAAACCCGTGCGTTGCTACGGGCACATTAAATCGAATGAACCATGTTTCATATTTTTAAAAACACCACTTATAAATATATATAGAAAACCTCTGAAATCTGAGCAAACACAAGTAACAGGTGCATTAGTCTAGAACATGTGTTGCTTTTACATTAGTTTCTCATCATATGTTGTGTTCCATGAATTCCAATGCCTATTTTTTCTTTACGGGGATCCCAATACCTCTAACTACTCATGAGCGATGAGGTGGTCGTTTGTAGACAAGTTATCGTTGAGATGATAAAAGGCACACACAAAATTTGTGACCAGCTATTTTACAACAAGTAACAAATAGACTAAAATTTATAAGAATGCAAAAGCTCCTCTTACTTCCTCTTGAGAATAAGAAAATTATAATCCAAGTGGCATCAGGAGTTGGTCAAATGTACACACGGTGCTTACTGATGTTCTTCTGGCTGACACCTTTGGCTATCTACACGATAGATGGAATTATGCGATTAATCCACCGATTCAGAAGGAAACGACACACACAGCTGCTAGCCCGGAACCTTAAAACTGCAAGCTGCGGCTGCTCGCCGCTCGCGCTGGCCATGGTGGCTATGTCATTGTCGTCGCCGTGAGAGACGGCTGCTCGTTGTGCACCTTCGACGGAAGGACCGTGTCACGGCGCTCTAGGAACTGCTGATGGGAAGCGACTGTACCAGTTTGCAGCCAGCAAACTAACCCGCAGTGCACTTTTTCGCATCGTAAGTACGTAACCATCCCTCGAACAGAACAGAGGTGGATCAATGGAGCCACCGCGCGGCGGTGAGATGCCCTAGCCCTAGAAGACCGGCCTCGCAGCGGCCATCCTCGCCGCAGCCAACATCGCCCCTAGGCCCGGCCTCGTGGCGGCCATCCTCACCGCATCCGAGCATCATCCTTAGGCCAGGCCCGGCCTCGCGGCGGTTGTCCTCGCCTCATAGCATCGTCCCTAGGCCCCGCCGGCGACATCGCCGAGCACCTCCTTCTCGCCAGCGCGCCCGTGACCTGTCCCTGCCTCCCTTCGCTCGCCTCCGCGCTGTCGGGCACCCAACGCCGTCGTCGTCCGGGCGTCCGTCCCTGAACTGGATACATACGAGAGTATGATTGGTAGATTTTTTCTTCTTTTCGTTGGGTAAGTTTTTGAATTGGAGTCGGATACGTACAAGAGTTTTTGAATTGGACACGCACCTGACCTACGGAACATGCCCGTGCGTTGCAACGGATACTCATTCTTTTTATCGATTCTAAACAAGGTACAAATGAAAATTCACATGATAGAAAGGATATTCATATAAGGTTATTCTTTACTTGCAGTGTAATTCGATAAAAAACGTATAGTTCAACATCATACATAGAGAAAGAAACAAGCCACCAATTATCTCTTATTATTGACAATATTGTTCTTGGAGACAACTTCAAGAAATATTTCAGATACAATACATGTGTTATGTACAATCTCTCGTCGCTGGATTTGCACTTTAGAAAATAAATGTATAATTACAACAATTATTTTTTTATAGCTACAGTATGATCCATTCATCTACCTGGACGACCTCCAAGCAACATAGATGAATCACAAAAAATCTTGATGATTTTGATCTTCAGCTGAACATTTCTCCTACCGAAAAAGTGCCTTTGCTTGGCTCAGCAAACAGGAATTAAATTTTGAGGTGTAACATAAATTTCATTCTTGCTTCGCGATTATTATTTGATTTTTCCGGTGATTGCTATTTACAAAGCTTGTATTTTTGCGATAAGAATTTTCACTTTTCATATAGTTTGTTATCTCTTTTGAGTCTGTATATTTTTTTCATAGTTATTATGTCAACCAAATTTGGCACTGAAAATTTGGCTATACGTTATTATGTTTCTGCGAGATAAATACAGTACATCGTCCAATATTATTGTTATCTATCAAAGTTTGATCTCTGCTTACTAATTTTCCAATCGTAACAACTGCAGTTACTTCCAATCGTAACAAACTGCAGTAAAGTTATATAATAAGACATATTGAGCAAGCAACAGAACTAAGCTAGAAG